>LR738712.1:159957488-159987274 GCA_902687465.1 Secale cereale
GTTGAAACTTTTTCACATAAGCATCGCAGTCCCAAACTTAAAGAAATGACAGCTTAGGTTTCTCGTCAAACCACAGTTCATACGGTGTCATCTCCACGGATTTAGATGGTGCCCTATTTAACGTGAATGTAGCTGTCTCTAATGCATAACCCCAAAAGCGATAGTGGTAGATTGGTAAGAGACATCATCGATCGCACCATATCTAATAAAGTACGGTTATGACGTTCAGACACACCATTACACTATGGTGTTCCAAGTGGCGTGAGTAGTGAAACTATTTCACATTGTTTTTACTGAAGGCCAAACTCGCTAACTCAAATATTTTACCTCTACGATCATATCGTAGAAACTTTTATTTTCTTGTTACGATGATTCTCCACTTCACTCTGAAATTCTTTGAACTTTTCAAATGTTTCAGACTTGTGCTTCATTAAGTAGATATACCCATATCTGCTCAAATCATCAGTGAAGGTCAGAAAATAACGATACCCGCCGCGAGCTTCAACACTCGTTGGTCCACATACATCTGTATGTATGATCTCCAACAAATCTGTTGCTCGCTCCATTGTTCCGGAGAACGGAGTTTTAGTCATCTTGCCCATGAGGCATGGTTCGCAAGTACCAAGTGATTCATAATCAAGTGATTCCAAAAGTCCATCACTATGGAGTTTCTTCATGCGCTTTACACCATTATGACCTAAACGGCGGTGCCACAAATAAGTTGCACTATCATTATTAACCTTGCATCTTTGGCTTCAATATTATGAATATGTCTATCACCACGATCGAGATCCAACAAACTATTTTCATTGGGTGTATGACCATCGAAGGTTTTATTCATGTAAACAGAATAACAATTATTCTATGACTTTAAATGAATAATCGTATTGCAACAAATATGATCAAATCATATTCATGCTCAACGCAAATGCCAAATAACATTTATTTAGGTTTTACACTAATCCCGAAAGTATAGGGAGTGTGCGATGATGATCATATCAATCTTGGAACCACTTCCAACACACATCGTCACTTCACCTTTAACTAGTCTCTGTTCATTCTGCAATTCTCGTTTCGAGTTACTAATTTTAGCAACTGAACCGGTATCAAATACCCAGGGGTTGCTATGAACACTAGTAAAGTACACATCAATAATCTGTATATCAAAATATACCTTTGTTCACTTTGCCATCCTTCTTATCCGCCAAGTATCTAGGGTAGTTCCACTTCCAGTGACCATTTCCTTTGCAGTAGAAGCACTTAGTTTCAGGCTTGAGTTTAGCTTTGGGTTTCTTCATGGGAGTGACAACTTGCTTGTCATTCTTCTTGAAGTTCCCCTTCTATCCCTTTGCCCTTTACTTGAAACAAGTGGTCTTGTTAACCATCAACACTTGATGCTCTTTCTTGATTTCTACCTTCGCCGATTTCAGCATCGCGAAGAGCTCGGGAATTACTTTCGTCATCCCTTGCATATTATAGTTCATCACGAAGTTCTACTAACTTGGTGATAGTGACTAGAGAACTTTGTCAATTACTATGTTATCTGGAAGATTAACTCCCACTTGATTCAAGCAATTGCAGTACCCAGACAATCTGAGCACATGCTCACTGGTTGAGCTATTCTCCTCCATCTTGTAGGCAAAGTACTGTCAGAGGTCTTATACCTCTCGACACGGGCATGAGTATGAAATACTAATTTCAACTCTTGGAACATCTTATATGCTCCGTGGTGTTCAAAACGTTTTTGAAGTCCCGGTTCTAAGCCGTAAAGCATGGTGCACTTAAACTATCAAGTAGTCATCATACCGAGCTTTTGTCAAAACGTTCATAACGTCTGTATCAGCTTTTGCAATAGGTCTGTCACCTAGCGGTGCATCAAGGACATAATTCTTATGTGCAGCAATGAGGATAATCCTCAGATCACGGAACAATTCCGCATCATTGCTACTAACATCTTTCAACTTGGTTTCTCTAGGAACATATAAAAAATAAACATGGAGCAACATCGCGAGCTATTGATCTACAACATAGATATGCTAATACAATGAGGACTAAGTTCATGATAAATTAAAGTTCAATTTAATCATATTAATTAAAGAACTCCCACTTAGATAGACATCCCTCTGGTTATCTAAATGATCACGTGATCCAAATCAACTAAACCATGTCCGATCATCACGTGAGATGGAGTAGTATCAATGGTGAACATCTTATGTTGATCATATCTACTATATGATTCACGCTCGACCTTTCGGTCTCCAGTGTTCCGAGGCCATATCTGCATATGCTAGGCTCGTCAAGTTTAACCCGAGTATTCTGCGTGTGTAAAACTGGCTTACACCCGTTGTATTTGAACATAGAGCTTATCACACCCGATCATCACGTGGTGTCTCAGCACGAAGAACTTTCGCAACGGTGCATACTCAGGGAGAACACTTATACCTTGAAATTTGGTAAGGGATCATCTTATAATGCTACCGTCGTTCTAAGCAAAATAAGAAGCATAATAAGATAAACATCACATGCAATCAAAATATGTGACATGATATGGCCATCATCATCTTGTGCTTTTGATCTCCATCTCCAAAGCACCGTCATGATCACCTTCGTCACCGGCGCGACACCTTGATCTCCATCGTAGCATCGTTGTCGTCTCGCCAACTATTGCTTCTACGACTATCGCTACCGCTTAGTGATAAAGTAAAGCAATTACATGGCGATTGCATTTCATACAATAAAGCGACAACCATATGGCTCCTGCCAGTTGCCGATAACATTACAAAACATGATCATCTCATACAAAACCGTATAACTCATCATGTCTTGACCATATCACATCACAAAATGCCCTGCAAAAACAAGTTAGACGTCCTCTACTTTGTTGTTGCAAGTTTTACGTGGCTGCTACGGGCTTAGCAAGAACCGTTCTTACCTACGCATACAAAACCACAACGATGTTTCGTCAAGTATGTGCTGTTTTAACCTTCACAAGGACCGGGCGTAGCCACACTTGATTCAGCTAAAGTGAGAGAGACAGACACCCGCCAGTCACCTTTAAGCAACGAGTGCTCTTAACGGTGAAACCAGTCTCGCGTAAGCGTACGCGTAATGTCGGTCCGGGCCGCTTCATCTCACAATACCGCCGAAGCAAAGTATGACATGCTGGTAAGCAGTATGACTAGTATCGCCCACAACTCATTGTGTTCTACTCGTGCATATCATCTACGCATAGACCTGGCTCTGATGCCACTGTTGGGGAACGTAGTATTTTCAAAATTTTCCTACGATCAAGCAAGATCTATCTACTAGATGCATAGCAACGAGGGGGAGAGTGTGTCTACGTACCCTCGTAGACCGGGAGCGGAAGCGTCAAGTGACGCGGTTGATGTAGTCGAACTTCTTCGCGATCCAACCGATCAAGCACCGAACGTACGGCACCTCCGCGTTCAGCACACGTTCAGCTTGATGACGTCCCACGAGCTCTTGATCCAGTTGAGCTTCACGGGAGAGTTTCGGCAGCACGACGGCGTGGTGACGGATATGATGTATCTACCGGCGCAGGGCTTCGCCTAAGCAATGCGACGGTATGACCGAGGTGTGTTTCTGTGGAGGGGGGCACCGCACACGGCTGGAACAATTCAACTTGTGTGTCCTAGGGTGCCCCCTGCCCCCGTATATAAAGGAGCAAGGGAGAGGCCGGCCCTAGAGGGGGCGCGCCAAGTGTGGGGAGTCCTACTAGGACTCCCAAGTCCTAGTAGGATTCCCCTTTCCTTTCCGGAGTAGGAGAGAAGGAAAGAGGTGGAGAGGGGGAAGGAAAAGGGGGCTGCACCCCTTGTCCAATTCGGACCAGAGGGGGGGGCACGCGCCTCCTTCCTTTTGGCATTTCTCCTCTATTCCCGTATGGCCCAATAAGGCCCATATACTCCGAAAAATACCCGAATCACTCGGAACCTTTCCGATGTCCGAATATAGTCGTCCAATATATCGATCTTTACGTCTCGACCATTTCGAGACTCCTCGTCATGTCCCCGGTCTCATCCGGGACTCCGAACTCCTTCGGTACATCAAAACTCATAAACTCATAATACCGATCATCATCAAACGTTAAGCGTGCGGACCCTACGGGTTCGAGAACTCTGTAGACATGACCGAGACTCATCTCCGGTCAATAACCAATAGCGGAACCTGGATGCTCATATTGGTTCCTACATATTCTACGAAGATCTTTATCGGTCAAACCGCATAACAACATACGTTGTTCCTTTTGTCATCGGTATGTTACTTGCCCGAGATTCGATCGTCGGTATCTCTATACCTAGTTCAATCTCGTTACCGGCAAGTATCTTTACTCGTTCCGTAACACATTATCTCGTGACTAACTCATTAGTCTTTTGCTTGCAAGGCTTATTATGATGTGTGTTACCGAGAGGGCCCAGAGATACCTCTCCGACACTCGGAGTGACAAATCCTAATCTTGATCTATGCCAACACCACGAATACTTTCGGAGACACCTGTAGAGCATCTTTATGATCACCCAGTTACGTTGTGACGTTTGATAGCACACAAGGTGTTCCTACGGTATTCGGGAGTTGCATAATCTCATAGTCATAGGAACATGTATAAGTCATGAAGAAAGCAATAGCAGTAAAACTAAACGATCATAGTGCTATGCTAATGGATGGGTCTTGTCCATCACATCATTCTCCTAATGATGTGATCCCGTTGATCAAATGACAACTCATGTCTATGGCTAGGAAACATAACCATCTTTGATCAATGAGCTAGTCTAGTAGAGGCATACTAGGGACATACTGTTTTGTCTATGTATCCACACATGTACTAAGTTTCCGATTAATACAATTCTAGCATGAATAAAAGACATTTATCATGATATAAGGAAATACAAATAACATCTTTATTATTGCCTCTAGGGCATATTTCCTTCAACTTCATGGTTTGCGGCTAGCAAAGGAAATGAACTTGAGCCGGGTTAAGTGCTTTGGCGACTCAGATCTGGTGGCACAGCAAGTTTCTGGCAAGTGGGATTCAAGGGATCCCCTCATGTCGGCTTATAGACGAGAGGTTGAAGCAGTTGCAGGATACTTTAAAGGATATCAGGTGGATCATATAGACCGGCGAAGGAACAAAGCAGCCGACGCTCTAAGCCGGCTGGGGTCTCAACGTAAACCGGTGCCACCAAACACTTTTTTGGATGAATTGCACAGTCCTTCGGTTCAGATACCGTCAGAGGAAGACCTAGCTGTTCCGGATCCAGAGGCACAGTTAGTTGCGGCGCTCCATGTTATTCCAGATTGGACGCTGCCCTATTTGGCATACCTGAGCCGAGGAGAGTTACCGGACGATGAAGAAGAAGCACGACAGATAATCCGGCGTTCTAAGTCCATGACGATTGCAAACGGAGAGCTTCACCATCGCAGTACTTCTGGAGTATTTCAGCGGTGTGTATCGGCTGAGGAAGGTTGTGAGATTCTTCGCGAGATTCATGAAGGGGATTGTGGCCATCATGCCGGTTCAAAATCATTGGTGGCTAAAGCATTCCGGCATGGTTTTTATTGGTTAACTGCTCATGCAGATGCGGCAGATCTGGTCCGGAAGTGTGACGCTTGTCAGAAATTTTCAAGACATGCTCTAGTTCCGGCGCAGGAACTCCGGATGATACCAATAACTTGGCCGTTGGCGACTTGGGGGCTTGATATGGTTGGACCTTTTAAGCGATCCCAAGATCAGAAAACTCATCTATTGGTAGCAGTAGACAAGTTTACAAAGTGGGTTGAAGCGGAGCCTATAAGCAAGTGTGATGCGGCAACGGCAGTCAAATTCATCAAAAAATAATTTTCCGGTTTGGCTTTCCACACAGCATCATCACAGACAATGGCACCAATTTATCTCAGGGTGAGATGGAAGAATTCTGTCAACGAGAACATATTCGTTTGGACGTATCTTCTGTGGCCCACCCCCAATCCAATGGTCAGGCTGAAAGGGCAAATCAAGAGATTTTGCGAGGTATCAAACCTCGGCTTATGACACCTTTGCAGAGAACCCCAGGATGTTGGGTTGAGGAGTTGCCATCTGTTCTTTGGAGTATCAACACTACACCAAACCGGTCTACAGGTTACACACCTTTCTTCATGGTCTATGGTGCTGAAGCAGTTCTTCCGAGCGATATACGTCATGATTCACCAAGGGTGACGGCTTATGTTGAGGCAGTCAACGAGAGAGCAAGACAGGACAGTTTAGACCGGCTGGATGAAGAGCGTGATATAGCTGCAGCACGATCTGCGATTTATCAACAAGATTTACACAGATATCATAGCCGCCGAATCAGAACAAGGACGTTCCAGGAGGGCGACTTGGTACTCCGGCTCATCCAAGATCAAACAGATATGCACAAGCTATCCCCGTCTTGGGAAGGGCCCTTTGTGGTCAGCAAGAATCTACACAACGGTTCATATTACCTGGTGGACGTTCGAGAACATAAGGACTCACGGACGTCAGAAGAGGAGACAAAGAGGCCGTGGAACATCGCCCATTTACGGCCATATTATACTTGAGCTACGTGCTCCAATGTATCCTATGTATATATTACGAGTAATGAATAAACCGGCACCCTCGGTAAACCGGGGGTTCAGCCCTTTTTTCATATACAAATATCTTGTGAGGACAACCATACAAGTTTTTTATCAGAGATTATATTTCAATATATTGGCCGATTTAGAAGTTGATTTTTTGCAGAGTACACAAGGGAGAAATAAAACTTTCTAGAGAACATGAGATCATATCCGGTTCGAAGAGAGGACGCTTCACGATTTGCCCACCGGTTCAGGAGGAACCATGGAGGCCCTCTGGGAAAGATGGATAATCCACATCCCATTGATTGGTTCAATTCTTATGTACATCGGCCCTCTGAAAAGAATGGTTCGCCCACGTTCAGTGATTGGCTAGGCCCTCTGGGAAAGAATGGTTTTGCCCACGTCCCATTGATTGGCTCAGTTTTTATTTGCGGTTCTATCGGCCCTCTGAAAAGAATGGTTTCGCCCACGTTCAGTGATTGGCTAGGCCCCCTGGGAAGAGATGGATAAACCACGTCCCATTGATTGGCTGAACCTTGCTTTGAGCCTGGCAGCTCTTAAAAAGCCTCGACTACATGGTCTTATTTGCAAAATTTGCATCTTTTTGTGTTTGTGTTTTATAACCCTTTAAACCGGAGTGGAGCAGCTACAGAAGCTGACCACATATCTATAAAGTGGAAAGTCTGGGTCAGGAATACCAGCATGAGTAACCCGGTGTTCATTAAAACCCGGATCATATATTAGGCAACAAGCCACAAATTTCTGAACAGTCTTGGAGAACAAGATGAACCGGAGTTTATCATCAAGATGAACCGGAGTTTGCCGGGTTTCTAATTGGATCAATGAAGGTCTTCATCGAGAGACTTTAAAATCTTACCGGATTAAGAGTATTGAGCATATATAATCTCAGGTATAACGTTATTTCTGGTATAAGGATATACTTATTTGACGTTTTAAGAGAACCATTTAATCCGTCCAGTGGTAAACCACTAGGACATATTTTCAGTATTATTTCTGCAGGAGCAGAGGATATGCAAGATCAAACAAAACATCAGACAACCTTTTCAATCGGCAAATATTTCACTTAAAGAAAGACAGAATATCCGGATTAAAGCAGATCAAGTTTTAGCTATCCTATTACAAGGCATAGCAAGCCTGACGGATTGGAAATATTGTTCGGCAAAATACAGGCTGCGATTACAGCAATAATTTTTAAGTCATGCTCCTCCTTGCTGAGACGGCTGGCCATCACCTTGATCCGGAATATCTTCATCTTCTTGAAGCGGTTGGAAGTCCGGTGCACGCCAGTCAATCTTCGTCAAAGCCCGGAAATACATCTCATCGTTGATAAGCTCAGAAGGTTCAATATCAGGAGCGAAGGTATGAGGATGAACCGGCGGGATTAAGTTGACGGTGTCATAAACCGGCCGCTCCACCCGTTCGTTTTGCAAGTTATATCCAGGATGATACCTGGATAAATCGGACTCAGCTGCAAGCTTGCTGGCGAGGGGACGCATCTCTTTTGTCAAGGCGTAAAGATCTTTTTCAGTAAAAGTCGAGCCGTCGTCTTTAGTATCAGGAAAACCGGTTAAAGCTTCCTCCGGATCAAGATCCGGGACCCAGGCCTTAGCCCTGGTAAGGGCCAGAAGAGCACCACCTTGGGCAGCAGATTTTTTGACTTCTTCAAGACGAACCAGCAAGACAGATAATTTCTTCAACGTGTCCTGGATAGTCGTAGGGGCCGGTTTACCGAAAGAAGTTGCACTGATGATCCTCTGAGCACCGGAATACAGTTGCTCGACCAAGGTGTAACACGCCTTAAGCTTCTTCCGTAGGTCATCCCCAAGATGGGAGACACGGCGCCCTGCATATAGATATAATGGTTAAACCGGCACAGTTAGAAGATTACAGGGATAAAACAGGAGTTCAGATTATACTTACCAAAGATTGCAGTGGTCATCATCTCAATCTGCTGCTTTAAACCGGTCAACTCTTCTGTAACCGGATTAAGCGCCCCTTCAGCATCTTGAATCCTTTTCTCCAGATCTTTCTTTTGAACCTCAAAAGTGGTCCGCTCTTCTTCAAAGTATTTCTTCAGATCTTCAGCAGTCTTTAAACTTACTTGAAGATCTTTCTTAGTCTTTGAAGCGGCAGATTCTGTCTCAGCAAGACGGCTCCGAAGTTCATTAATTTCATCAGCGTTCCGGTTTAATTCAGCCTGCAAGCACAATCGAAAGATAAGAAGCGAAAATCAGGCAAGTCTCAAGCATACAAACAAGTTGTCTACTTGACACTTGGGGGCTAATGGCAGTTGAAGCAATAAACAACAGCAATTCAAAGTTACAAGTCTCAAGCACACAGACAAGTTGTCTACTTGACACTTGGGGGCTAATGGATGGTTGAGGTATCATCAGAAATTTTTACAAGTATCAAATACATAAACAAGTTATCTACTTGATACTTGGGGGCTAATGTAAAGATCAATTGTTCAAACTACAAAGTTCCGGTTCACCTTCAGCGCGCAGCTAAACCGGAACTTGGGGGCTGTTATGGGATAGAAGCATATCAAAAGTACAAAGTCAGAAGAAAAGGATTACCTCATATTTCTCCCTCATTAAGTTAACCAAACTTGCTTCATAATCTCGGCTGCTGTGGAGCCGGTTTAGATACCCAGAATAAATTTCTTGGGCGCTCATGTCGGCAAGATTAGATACTTCAGTACTCCATTTGCCTTTCTCTTTATATAACTTCTCCGTTTTAGCCGTATGCTTGGCTAAAACGGTGTGCTCAGCCGGAGCAACGAAGGCAGCCCCAGTCACCACAACATCTGGAGAAGCAGGTGCAATTGGGGGAGTCGCAGTGTGAGCCGGATTGGGAGACGCCGGATTAATCTGAGGAGAATTGATCCGGGCCGGACTTGGCGGATTACGGGCATCTTCAGCAGTAGGATTCTCAGGAACGGAGATATGATCTGTAGGCGCAGGGTCTTCAAGAGGAGCTATGGGCTCGCCCTCTGAAGGAACGGTTGTTGCCGGATCATCGGCCGGATCATCTGCAGTGGTCTCAGCAGGAGGCTTGTTTGCCTTGGGTTTCTTGCTAGGTTTTGGTTTGCTGGAAAGAGTATGAAAAATGAGTTAACATTATAAAACAAAAAGGAATCATAAACCGGAAGGGTTAAAAAAGTTACCCTGGGACAGTTTTCAATGGAGGAAGCTGTGTGGCAGTCGATTCACCAGAACAAGACAGTGGAGTTTCCTGATAATCAGGGTCAGACGGTTTAAGAGGTTTTCGGATAAGCCCGGCCTTGGGATGAAGGAGAGTCGGAGAAAGTATCACCTCAGCACGGCGTTTTTGAGCCGGAGTTAAAGAAATCCCGGATGATTCCACCGCCAGGCCACTATGGCGAGTGGTCCGGCGAAGAGCTTCGTGCTGTTGCTTCTTCAAAATAAAATTAGGATCCAACTGAGCATAAGGGTGAGAAAATTGGTATTTCCGAACGGTCCGGCGATTTTTCTGTGGAAGAGGTTCTGAATCAGAGGAAAGAATGGTTACCTCAACTTCGGCCGGATTATCACCTTCAGCCAAATCCTGTGGAAAGGTTATCATTAGATACAGATATAAGTTCGAGAAAGCAAAATTCAAACTGGATTAATTCATACCTCGGAATCCGGATCACCCTCTTCAGCAGGAGAACTGGCGTCAACAGCTGCTTTTCTTTTCTTATTGGCAAAGGCTTTTCGGCGTGCTTGTTTGCCGGTTTTCTCTTGAGGCTTCCTCTTCCAGAAAGGATCATCAGACTATTCAAGAGAGAAAGACGATTGGAAAGACGGTTTAAGGGAACGGGTTACAAATTCAGGGCAAAGTAAAACTTACCGCAGGCAGCTTATTCTTTTTATAATACGGAGCTAGCCCGACTTTGCTGCAGTCTGCTATAGAGGCATTGAGCATCTTTTTAGCCGACTCAATAACCTCCGATTCAGATAATTTGTCCTTAGTAAACCGTTGAGGATCGTCCGGTTTACCAGAATATTTGCACATCAGCTGTGATCGCCGGCTCAAGGGAAGGATGCTCCAAAACAACCAGCATCGCAAAAAATCAGTTCCAATCAAGCCATTCGCTATGAAAGCTCTTAATCTGGAGAGCTGTGATGAAAACCGGGTCCGCTCGACAGAGCTGAGCCGTTGTGGTAGAGGATGATCCTCCGGAATACGGGTTTCACGATAACCCGGCAAAGGGTTCTCCCCTTCAGGAGAAGTGTCAACACAATAAAACCATGACTTGTTCCAATCCTTTGGATGCGTGTGTAAAGCGGCGTGAGGAAAAACAACGTCTCTCCTTTTCTGGATGCTAACACCACCGAGCTCCTGATGCGGTCCGCTGGTGAATTCTGTGCGCCGGTTCAGGTGGAAGAAGTCCCGGAACAGATCGACAGATGGTTCTTCTTGCAAATACACCTCCGAAAATACTTGGAAGTCGCAGATATTTGAAACAGAGTTGGGTCCAATATCCTGAGGGTGGAGTTGGAAGGCAGCAAGAACATCCCGAAAAAACTTTGAACCGGGAGGAGAGAAGCCTCGAGATATGTGATCAAAGAACACAATAACCTCCCCGGGCCTGGGAGTAGGAGGACATTCGTTTCCCGGAGCCCGCCACTTCAAAACAGACTGAGGGCCTAACGTACCAATTTCAGAAATTTTGACCAAGTCTTCCTCAGTAATGATAGAAGGGACCCAATCACAGGAGACATACTGCTTGGCCATTGCAATGGAAGGACAAGTACTGGAAAAGATAAAGTGCAGAAAACGGATTATGCGGGTACATCAGTATAAACCGGAAATCTATAAAGGTTACGCAACGGTTTGAACTGAGGACTAATGGCATGGTTAACCCGGCAATAACAGCGAGCTACGTCATTTCCGGTTCACGACAGTAAAAGAGGAACAGCTAAACCGTCGCGTTCAATTTCAAAAGTTTTGCAAGAACAGGGCATAACAGTTTAAACCGGAGTATATCTAATGGATCTACAAAGGAGAAGAAACAGTTTCCTTGTAGACAGCTAAAGTGGAACAGATCTGGACGTGCAAGGAAAAGAAAAATAAAGTGCAAGAAAATACAAGAAGAAACGCCAGGGATCTTATGCGGAGCAGATGAATCTATAGGATTAAGTGTAGGTGGCAAGATTTAAAGCTAATACTAGTGGAAGATCTGTTAACTGGGCCTAAAGGTCACAAATTTTCTACGAGGTAAGTGTCTACGAGTAACAAGACGAAGCTTTCATAGAAAAACTCTAATGGCGGAAGAACAAGGGAAGAACCCTAGAAAATACAGATCGGTAATGAGGAAGAAAGGACGTACCTGAACAGTGGAGGACAGCGGCGGAGTTCTCTGGTCGAAACAGGTTGATGCAGCGGCCAGGGAGGTCTAGACTCGGCGAGGTGACGGCGGCGCTCCAAGCTCGGGCGTCAATGGAGTCTTGAAAGCTTGAGCGACGAACGAAGGAAGAAGAAGCGAGAAGAAGGAAGAATGAAGGGGGACGGCGGTATTTATAAGCGAAAGGACAGATGCGAAGCGACAAGTGCGGGATTCGAGGGGGCAAAGATCGGATAAAGATCCTTTTGACGCCTCGATTTTTGGATAACCATTAAACAAAGCTACGGTACAGCTCACAGCTTTAAATGCGGAGATTACGTCACGGTCAGATCTAGTGAGTCTTGAAGATGACGTCAGAGCCGGTTTACAAGAGTGTGAAGACAGAAGAAAATTATACAAGACAAGGAAGACTGATATGAACAAGTTCAAATCATTCTGGGGCCTAATGTCAGGGATATGACTAGCAGGTATAAACCGGCTAGTGTAAACCGGCTTAGTTATATTATACTTGGTTGTAATGTTTAGTAAAGGCTACGGCCCATGAGATCTTAGGGCCCATGTGTAGAATTAAGGTTTGTAAACCGCCAAGCGATGTAACTTGAGAGATAAGGAAGAAAAGACAGAGACCGAGGCGGACACAAGTATGAGCCGGCCTCGGGACTCTGTAAACCGGACCAGGCGTCACCTCTATATAAAGGGACGACCCGGCGACGGTTCAGGGGCAAGCAACAATCAAATCGTCGAGACACAGGCAAGCGAATCCGCTCCCTGTAATCCGACGCCCAAGCAATACCAAACCAACTAGACGTAGGCTTTTACCTTCATCGAAGTGGCCGAACTAGTATAAACCCTCTGTGTCCTTTTGTGTGCTATGAACCCCTTCAAGCTAACCCGTGCGATGGTTCCATCATCAAGTCCGCTAAACCGGACATCTGCCGTGCTATTTCCACGACAGAATGGTAATGTGCTTTGGCTATAAAATTAGTCCTAATATGATAGGCATCCAAGATGGTATAGTAAAAACTTTCATAAAAGTGCATTGAGTATTATGAGAAGTTTGATACTTGATGATTGTTTTGAGATATGAGGATGGTGATATTAGAGTCATGCTAGTGGAGTAATGGTGAATTTGAGAAATACTTGTGTTAAAGGTTGTGATTCCTGTAGCATGCACGTATGGTGAACCGTTATGTGATGAAGTTGGAGCATGATTTATTTATTGATTGTCATCCTTTGTGTGGAAGTCGGGATCGCGCGATGGTTAACTCCTACCAACCCTTCCCCTAGGAGCATGCGTTAAATACTTTGTTTTGATAACTCGTAGATTTTTTGCAATAAGTATATGAGTTCTTTATGACTAATGTTGAGTCCATGGATTATACGCACTCTCACCCTTCCCCAATTGCTAGCCTCTCTTGTATCGCGCAACTTTCGTCAGTACCATACACCCACCGTATACCTTCCTCAAAACAGCCACCATACCTACCTATTATGGCATTTCCATAGCTATTCCGAGATATATTGCCATGCAACTTTCCATCGTTCTGTTTATTATGACACCTTCATCATTGTCATATTGCCATGCATGATCATGTAGTTGACATCGTATTTGTGGCAAAGCCACCGTTTATAATTTTTCATATATGTCACTCTTGATTTATTGCACATCCCGGTACACCGCCAGAGGCATTCACATAGAGTAATATTTTGTTCTACCTTCGAGTTGTAAGTAAATAAAAGTGTGATGATCTTCATTACTAGAGCATTGTCCAAGTGAGGAAAGGATGATGGAGACTATGATTCCCCCACAAGTCGGGATGAGACTCCGGACGAAAGAAAAGAAAAAAGAAAAGAAAAAAAGAGGCCATAAAAAAAGAGAAAAGGCTCAAAGAAAAAAAGAAAAAAAACAAGAAAAAAAGAGAGAAAAAAAGAGAAGGGACAATGCTACTATCCTTTTTCCACACTTGTGCTTCAAAGTAGCACCATGATCTTCGTGATAGAGAATCTCTTGTTTTTTCACTTTCATATACTAGTGGGAATTTTCATTATAGAACTTGGCTTGTATATTCCAATGATGGGCTTCTTCAAAACGCCCTAGGTCTTCGTGAGCAAGCGAGTTGGATGCACACCCACTAAGTTTCTTTTGTTGAGCTTTCATACACTTATAGCTCTAGTGCATCCGTTGCATGGCAATCCCTACTCACTCACATTAATATCTATTGATGTGCATCTCCATATCCCATTGATACGCCTAGTTGATGTGAGACTATCTTCCTCTTTTGTCTTCTCCACAACCACCACTCCATTCCACCTATAGTGCTATATCCATGGCTCACGCTCATGTATTGAGTGAAAGTTGAAAAAAATTGAAAAAATTGAAGTGTGAAACAATTGCTTGGCTGAAACTAGGGTTGTGCATGATTTAAATATTTCGTGTGATGAAGATAGAGCATAGCTAGACTATATGATTTTGTAGGGATAACTTTCTTTGGCCATGTTATTTTGAGAAGACATAATTGCTTTCTTAGTATGCTTGAAGTATTGTTATTCTTATGTCAATATTAAACTTTTGTCTTGAATCTTTCAGATCTGAACATTCATGCCATAATAAAGAAAATTATATTGAGAATTATGTTGGGAAGCATTCCACATCAAAAATTCTGTTTTTATCATTTACCTACTCGAGGACGAGCAGGAATTAAGCTTGGGGATGCTTGATACGTCTCCAACGTATCTATACTTTTTGATTGTTCCATGCTATTATATTATCTGTTTTGGATGTTTAATGGGATTTATTATACACCTTTATATTATTATTGGGACTAACCTACTAACCAAAGCCCAGTGCAAATTGCTATTTTTTTTGCCTATTTCAGTGTTTCGCAGAAAAGGAATATCAAACGGAGTCCAAACGGAATGAAACCTTCGGGAGAGTTATTTTCGGAACAATTGCAACACAGAAGACTTGGAGTACACGCCAGGAAGCGAACGAGGCGGCCATGAGGGCAGGGGCACGCCCAGGGGGGTAGGTGCGCCCCACCCTCGTGGCCCCCTCATGGCTCCCCTGACGTGCCTCTTCCTCCTATATATACCTACGTACCCTGAAAACATCGAGGAGCACCACGAAACCCTAGTTCCACCGCCGCAACCTTCTGTACCCGTGAGATCCCATCTTGGGGCCTATTCCGGTGCTCCACCGGAGGGGGCATCGATCACGGAGGGCTTCTACATCAACACCATAGCCTCTCCGATGAGTTGTGAGTAGTTTACCGCAGACCTTCGGGTCCATAGTTATTACCTAGATGGCTTCTTCACTCTCTTTGGATCTCAATACAAAGTTCACCTCGATCTTCTTGGAGATCTATTCGATGTAATTCTTTTTGCGGTGTGTTTGTCGAGATCCAATGAATTGTGGGGTTATGATCAAGATTATCTATGAATAATATTTGATTCTTCTCTGAAATCTTTTATGCATGATTTAAATATCTTTGCAAGTCTCTTCGAATTATGAGTTTGGTGTGGCCTACTAGATTGGTAGTTCTTGCAATGGGAGAAGTGCTTAGCTTTGGGTTCAATCTTGCCGCGTCCTTTCCCAGTGATAGCAGGGGCAGCTAGGCACATATTGTATTGTGGCCATCGGGGATAAAAAGTTGGGGTTTATATCATATTGCTTGAGTTTATCCCTCTACATCATGTCATCTTGCTTAAGGCGTTACTTTGTTCTAATGAACTAAATACTCTAGATGCATGCTGGATAGCGGTCGATGTGTGGAGTAATAGTAGTAGATGCAGAATCGTTTCGGTTTACTTGTCACAGAGGTGATTCCTATATACAATGATCATGCCTAGATATTCTCATAACTATGCGCTTTTCTATCAATTGCTTGACAGTAATTCGTTCACCCACCGTAGAAATCTGCTATCATGAGAGAAGCCACTAGTGAAACCTATGGCCCCCGGGTCTATGTTCATCATATTAGTCTTCCATCAACTATTTATATTTACTTTACTTTTGTTTTGGAATCTTTACTTTCAGTCTTCATATAAAAAATACCAAAAATATTATCTTATCATCTCTATCAGATCTGACTTTTGCAAGTGGCCGTGAAGGGATTGAGAACCCCTTTATCGCGTTGGTTGCAAGGTTCTTATTTATTTGTGTAGGTAAGAAGGACTCGTGCATGGTCTCCTAATGGATTGATACCTTGGTTCTCAAAAACCGAGGAAATACTTACGCTACTGTGCTGCATCACCCTTTCCTCTTCGAGGGAAAACAATGCAAGCTCGAGAAGTAGCAAGGCCGATTACACCAACTCGGTAGGACCAATTTTGGTAATAAGCTAGCCAGAGAGTTGGTCAGGCAAACTCGGTGGGACCGAGTCGCTCGTTTCGGTTGGACCAAAACGCTACGAAGGGGAAACAGAGAGTGTGCATTGCAAACTCGGTGGGACCGATCGCTCATCTCGGTTAGACCGAAACATTACGAAGGGAAACACATAGTTTGCAATCTCATCTCGGTGAGACCGAGATCCCTATCGGTGAGACCGAAGTGACTAGGGTTTGTGGCAGTGGCTATGTCAACTAAACTCGGTGGCGCCGGATAGAAAGTTTCGGTGGGGTCGAGTTTGACTTTTGGTTTGGGACATATTTGGATGTGAGAAAGTGGTTTAGGGTTTTGGAGCATATCACTAAGCACTTTGAGCAAGCAAGCCATTAAGCAACACCTCATCCCCTTTTAATAGTATTGGCTTTCCTATGGACTCAATGTGATCTTGGATCACTGAAATAGAAAATGTAGAGTCCTGAGCTTTGAGCTTGAGCCAATCCTTTGTCCTTATCATTTTGAGGGGTCCACATTTCTAATCCATGCCATGCCAATTATTGAGCTTTCCTGAAATATTTATCTTGAGATAACATTAGTTCAATGAGCTATATGTTGTAAGGAATTACCAAAACCACCTAGGGATAGTTGCACTTTCAATCTCCCCCTTTTTGGTAATTGATGACAACATATAGATCAAAGCTTCGACAAATGATAATAAGATTTAAATACATCGTCGCTTTGAGAAGTATGTGATAAGAAAGAGCTCCCTTTAAATTGTGCATTATTTAAAATTTGCGTTTGAATGCAAATGCACAATCGATTAGGATAATGGGTTACTCTTCCATGTCACATACATCTTGGTGGAGCGCTCAAAATGATATAAACTAAAAGCATGCACTCATCACCAAGCAAAGTGAATGATCATATAGGAATATAAAAGATAATATCATTCAAGCATGCATTAAAGTAGCATATGATCAATCAAATGATCAAACAAGTATCTCACACACATAACGTAAAGTATCAAGAAAACACACAAATGTATCGACCAAATAGCAAGAGATCAAGAAGCAAAAACACTCTCTCTCGAAGCCTATGATCTATACATATTTCTCCCCCTTTGGTAACAATGTCGGCGTCCTGGGAACCAGGGTACCCAGACTTGCCTGTCTGCGGGCCGCGACGCGCTCCTACTACGGCCTGGTATGGCCCAGCTGATCGACCAGTTGCTCAAGGCCCTCGCGAGGAGGCTAGACCTCCCGAGGAGAACGACACCAAGACCCCCTCAGGAGCAGCCTCGGCTAGGTTGCTCCGGAGGGGCGGAGAATCCAAGGTGAAGCCTGCCTCGGGAGGAGGCAGTGACGCACCGCGCCAGCGGGTGCCAGCGCGTGCCAGCAGCGCAGTTGCCGTTTTGGTGCAAAGGAGACAGCGCAGGCGCAGGTTCCCGAGGGGCAGGACAAAGGTTTCCCCTTTGGTGCAACAAGACCGAAGACCGCAAGGACGACAGGGAGGATGTCACCACCGAGCCCACCACCACGTCACCGCCTGATCCTTTTGCAGGCGAAGACCTCTTTTGTCAGGATAGTAACGTCCTTGTGTTCCTGCTCCAAATGGCCATCGTGGGATCCCTTCCCGCCTAAACATTTCAGGGGAAGAGGATCCTGGCCGCCTATATAAGTAGCTAGGGTCTCCACTATGAAAAGGGGGGATCAAATCCAGAGAGACTCCGCCCTCACACCAAGGAGCAAGAACCCTTGCCTCCTGACCCTCCCGAGCTCCCCTCCTGAGCTGAGGAACCACTGTACTTGTTCATACTCAAGCCCTCCCGAGGCTAATCCACCAAAGCAGGACATAGGGTTTTACACCGCAAGGTGGCCTGAACCTGGGTAAATTCGTGTGTGCTTTACTTGTTGCTTGCTTGAATCTCTTCATTGGACGAGGGTGAGGTGCTAGGTAGATGTGAGTGGGAGAGATCTTCGTTCACGCCCCTTTGTTCGAACTTTTTGGGTTTGCGGAGCCCGTAATCCGACATTTGGCGCGCCAAGTAGGGGGCGTGTAGAAATCTCGCCTCTCCGATGACCTCGTCCCGCTCTCGTTCGTCGACCTCGCTTCGCTGCCATGGTGGACACTCATCGGGCACGCGCCGCCCGCCGAGCCGCCAACGTCGCTCAGACGGCGCCCGCGGGCAACGGTGCACCGCTCCGCCACAACTCGCCGGTCGCCAACGCCGCCACCGACCCGGCCGTCCAGGAGCAGCAGGACTCGTCGATGCCGCTGTCCGTGTGGCGCGATGGCCGCACGGCGACGCCGTCACCCTCGCCGGCCGCGGCGTCGTCCTTGCTGATCCGCTGCGGGCCGGTCTACCAGCAGCCCGCGCTATTGATGGCGCGGGAGCTCCTGCGCTACCGCCCGGCGGATGACCTCTACGACGAATGGCTCCACCGCATCATCGAGCTCGTCAACGCCGCCGGAGAGGTACCTGAACCCACCCACTCCTCCCGTCCTCCGTCGCTCGTGGCGGGGAACGAGGGCCACGGTGTCCCGGCTCCACCTCCACTATACGGCACCGGCCAGGGGCTCAGACGCGAGGCTCCGCATCGCGAGCAGCCCCGCAGGGCCCCTGTGCGCGACGAGGAGAGCCGCCAGGTGATTCTGCATCCCCAGGCAGAAGCTCGCGGGCCCCCCGTCCCACAGCACGAGAACCGCGCACCAAAGGAGGTGGTGGCGCCTGTGCCCCAGGAACCAGCACCGCAGGCGCAGGGGTCGCCTGTAATCATGAGCATGGCTGGATGTCGCACCCTAGCTCCAGAGCTGCGGTGCCTCGTCTGGCCCGGCAAGTTCAAGCCGGATCTGCATCCGCGCTACGATGGCACCGCCGAACCCGCGGAGTTCCTCCAGCTCTACGAGCTGAACATTGAGGCGTCCAACGGCACCGAGCAGGTCATGGCGAACTGGTTCCCCATGTCCCTCAAGGATGGCGCCCGCTCCTGAACCTCCCTGTGGGATCCATCTCCTCCTGGGGGGAGCTTTGTGAGCATTTCGTCACCAACTTCTAGGGTACCCGCGACCGAGCCCCGGCGGCTGCGGATCTCCACCGCGTGAAGCAGAAACCTGGGGAGACACTACAGAAGTACATCCAGCGCTTCGATACCGTGCGCCTCAGGATCCCCAGGGTCTCAGACGAGGCCATCATCTCGGCGTTCTCCGACGGTGTCCGCGATGTCAGGATGAAGGAGGAGCTCGCCATCCTCGAGGACCCGTGCACAACCCTCGAGATGTTCAAACTCGCGGCAAAGTGCGCCAGGGCAGAGGAAGGACGCCTCTCTCTCCTGGAGCTGCCTGAAGTGGAGGCTGACGACAAAAATGCCAAGGCCAAGGAAGCGAAGCGCAAGGGACCCGCCGTGCTGGCTGCGGAGCCATAAGTAAAGCATGGCTGCGGCTACAATGACCCCCCATAGAGAGAACCGTCCATACTGCATTTTCCACGATGTTCACAGCCACAACACTAACGACTGCCAAGAGCTCAGAGCGATGCGCAGCGGGCACGGCTGGCAGCGCCTTGAGCACGACAACCGCGGCTACGGCCGTGGAGGGGGCCTTGGTGGAGGACGCTAGGACGGTAGGAACTCGCGCCAAGGATGGCGTGACCAACCTCGTGAAGACCACTGGCAGGAGCAGCCTCGTGACGCCCCCTGGCGCGACCAGCCTCGTGAGGGTCGCCCTCATGGCAACGCAGGCCTGCCTCCGCTGCCACCACCGCCAAGAAGGAATGACAACGACCGTCAGGGGGGTGAAGCAGGGGGCTTTCAGGAGCCACGCGCGATAGCATGAATCTTGGGAGGAGCCCATGCTCCGGCTTCCCACCGCATCTTCAAGAAGTTCGCTCGTGAGGTGAATGCGGCGCTTCCCAGGCCTGACGCCATGCGCACCCTCAGGTGGACCAAGCAGGTCATCGCCTTCGACCCCAAGGACCAGCTCAAGTGCACCACAACCCTAGGCGCTCTCCTGATGCTCTGCACTCCGATCATCAGCAACGTCCTCGTGACCAAGACCCTCATCGACAGTGGAGCAGGGCACAACGTCCTCTCCGTGCAGACCTTCGAGATGCTCCAGGTCCCCTATGATCAGCTCCACCCAACCAAGCCATTCTAAGGAGTCACAGATGGCTCCACACTCCCGATGGGGCAGGTCCGCCTCCCCGTTACCTTCGATGACCGCGACAACTACCACACCGAGCTCATCGATTTCGACGTCGCCAACATTCACCTCCCGTACAACGCCATCCTTGGGTATCCGGCCCTCGCCAAGTTCATGGCGGCGACCCATCACGGCTACAACGTCCTCAAGATGCCCGGGAGTGGCGGAGTCATCACAATCACCTGTGACGAGAAGGAAGCGGCGCGTTCCCTGGAGCGCGCCTTCCAGACTACGGCGGTCGAGAGCCCCGACGAAGGCAGAGCCGTCTTCGCCCTGCAGATCGCCCCCAAGAAGAAGAAGAACATGCCCGCCAACGGACCTCAGGACACGGAGGCTCCTGACGGCCCTGTCTCGAGACCCGCGCCCGCCGACGAGGCACCCTCCACTCTCGCATAGGGAGGCGTGCCCGACGCCCCCCCTCAGGACCGGCTCGGGGGCTCTCCTCTGGAGCGCCTCCGGTCTGTCCAGCGTCAGGAGGGAGGTGTTCGGGCACCACCTGCAGGCATGTCTCGACGCGCGTTTTTGTGAGCCTAGCATGAGCCGTACAGCGCTGGGGGCTCAAGACTTCATCGACCAGGTTACTGAGGAACTTCAGTACGCAAGACTCATACGCGGTGGGCGCAAGCGCACGATACCAAGCTCACCTACCCACAACCCAACCAACCACTTCCACGTCTGCAGCGACGTCGCGGGCCTCAATCGAGCCGCTTCTTTGGAGCCCTTCTGGCCGACGACAGTCAGCTGGAGGAGGACTCTCCCCTGCAGCTACGTTCGCATGCTCTTTGGCTTCCGCAACGCAGCTGCCACATTGCTACATCTTGAACTTGCGTTGTATTCCCTCGAAGAGGAAAGGGAGATGCAGCACAGTAGTGTAAGTATTTCCCTCAGTTTTTGAGAACCAAGTTATCAATCCAGTAGGAGACCACGCGCCAGTCCCTCGCACCTGCACAAACAAATAAGAACTTCGCAGCCAACGCGATAAGGGGTTGTCAATCCCTTTACGGTCACTTACGATAGTGAGATATGATAGAGATGATAATTATATTTTTGGTACTTTTGGTATAGAAACAGAAAGTAAAGAAAGCAAATAAATAACGGCGGCATAAATTAACGGGAAACTAATATGATAGAGATAGACCCGGGGGGCATAGTTTTCTCTAGTGGCTTCTCTCATGATAGCGATATTCTACGGCGGGTAAACAAATTACTGTCGAGCAATTGATAGAAAAGCGAATAATTATGAGACTATCTACGCATGATCATTGTATATAGGCATCACGTCCAAGACAAGTAGACCGACTCCTGCCTGCATCTACTACTATTACTCCACACATCGACCGCTATCCAGCATCCATCTAGTGTATTGAGTTCTTACGAACAGAGTAATGCCTTAAGCAAGATGACATGATGTAGAGGGATAAACTCAAGCAATATGATGAAAACCCCATCTTTTTATCCTCAATGGCAACAATACAATACGTGCCTTGCTGCCCCTGCTGTCACTGGGAAAGGACACCGCAAGATTGAACCCAAAGGCAAGCACTTCTCCCATTGCAAGAACTATAGATCTAGTAGGCCAAACCAAACCAATAATTCGAATAGACTTGCAAGGATATTATGAGCACACATAAAAACTTCAGAGAAGAACCAAATATCTTTCATAGATAACCTTGATCATAAACTCACAATTCATCGCATCTCGACAAACGCACCGCAAAAAGAGATTACATCGAATAGATCTCCTCGAAGACCGAGGAGAACTTTGTATTGAGATTCGGAGAGAGAGAAGAAGCCATCTAGATACTAGCTATGGACCCGAAGGTGAGGTAAACTACTCACAACTCATGGTAAGGGCGATGATGATGATGATGAAGGCCTCCGTCATGGATCCCCCTCCCGGAACAGGCTCCAAGATGGGATCTCCACGGGAACAGCAACTACGGCGATGGAATTAGGGTTTTGTCTCTGTGTATGGAGTTTCTGGGGTACGTAGGCATATATGGGAGGAAGAGGGGCACCAGGGGCCACAGGGGCTGCCCTCGAGGCAGGGGGGCACGCCCTGGGAAGGGGGGCGCGCCCCCACTCTCGAGGGTGGGCCCCTTGTCCTCTGGCTTGGCCCCGAAGTTTATCTCGCGTGATTTTCTCCAAAAATATCTCCTGCAAAGGTTTCATTCCGTTTGGACTCCGTTTGATATTCCTTTTCTGCAAAACCCTGAAATAGGAAAAAAACAGCAATCTGGACTGGGCCTTTGGGTTAGTAGGTTAGTCCCAAAAATGATATAAAAGTGAATGATAAAGCCCATTAAACATCTAAGACTTCATAAACAATAGCATGGAACAATAAAAAATTATAGATACGTTGGAGACGTATCAAGCATCCCCAAGCTTAATTACTGCTCGTCCTCGAGTAGGTAAATGATAAAGAAAGAATTGTTGATGTGGAATGCTAACCAATATAGTTTTTCAATGTAATTCTCTTAATTGTGGCATGAATGTTCAGATATGAAGGATTCAAGATAAAATTCTATATTGACATAAGAAATAGCAATACTTCAAGCAATACTAACAAAGCAATCATGTCTTCTCAAAATACTATGGCTAAAGAAAGTTATCCCTACAAAATCATATAGTGTTGACTATGCTCCCTTGCTATCACACAAAATATTCATATCACGCACAACCCCGATTTTAGCCAAGCATTTTTCATGCTCTATCTTTTCAAACCTTTCAACTTTCACGCAATACATGAGCGTGAGCCATGGACATAGCACTATGGGTTGAATAGAGGTGGTTGTGGAGAAGACAAAAAGAGGGAGATAGTCTCACATTGACTAGGCGTATCAACGGGCTCTGGAGATACCCATCAATAGATATCAATGTGAGTGAGTACGGATTGCCATGCAACGGATGCACTAGAGCTAAATATGAATGAAAGCTCAACAAAAGAAACTAGTGGGTGTGCATCCAACTTGCTTGCTCACGAAGACCTGGGGCATTTGAGGAAGCCCATCATTGGAATATACAAGGCAAGTTATATAACGAAAATTCCCACTAGTATATGAAAGTGACTAAGCATGAGACTGACTACAATGAAGAACATGGTGCTACTTTGAAGCACAAGTGTGGAAAAAGATAGTAGCAATTGTCCCCTTTTTTCTTTTCTTTTCTTTTTTTTCTTTTTCCCTTTTTTGGGCCTTTCTTTTTTCTTTGGCCTTTCTTTTTTTTTCCTGTTTTTTTGCGGAGGGGCTTTATAGATTCAGCCTTTCCTCCCATGGGACAATGCTCTATAAATGATGATCATCACACTTTCATTACAACACAAGATTACAACTCGATACTACAACAACAAAGTATGACTCTATATGAATGCCTCCGGCGGTGTACCGGTATGTGCAATGAAACAAGAGTGACATGTATAAAAATTATGCATGGTGGCCTTGACACAAATACGATGTCAACTACATGATCATGCAATGGCAATATGACAATATGATGCGTGTCATATAAACGGAACGGTGGAAAGTTGCATGGCAATATATCTCGGAATGGCTATGGAAATGCCATGATAGGTAGGTATGGTGGCTGTTTTGAGGAACAATATGGTGGCTGTTTTGAGGAAGGATATATAGTGGGTTTATGGCACCGGCGGAAGTTGCGCGGTACAAGAGAGGCTAGCAATGGTGGAAGGGTGAGAGTGCGTATAATCCATGGACTCAACATTAGTCATAAGAACTCATATACTTATTGCAAAAAACTATGAGTCATCAAAACAAAGCAATCAACGCATGCCCCTAGGGGGAGGTTGGTAGGAGTTAACCATCGCGCGCCCGCGACCTCCACACAAAGGTTGACACTCTACAAATACATCATGCTTTAACTTAGTCACACAACGGTTCACCATACGTGCATGCTACGGGAATCACCAACATTAACACAAATATTTCTCAATATCATAATTACTCCACTAGCATGACTCTAATATCAGTATCCTCATGTCTCAAAACATTTATCAAGCATCCAACATCTCTTTCTACTCAATGCACTTGATGTGATTTTTTTTACTACATTGACATTGGATGTTTATCATGTGAAGACTAGTTTCTTTAGCCTAAACACTTTACCATGTTGTATTAATAGACTCTCAAATAGATCTAAGTGAATCATGAGATTTCAACAATTTCAACAAAATATTACCACCACCGTGCTCTAAAAGATATAAGTGAAGCACTAGAGCAAAAACTATTCAACTCAAAAGATATAAGTGAAGCATATAGAGTGTTCTAAAAATTTCTAGGGCATATTTAACTCTCTCAAATAGGTGTTTCCAGCAAGGATGATTGTGGTAAACTAACAAGCAAATACTCAAATTATACAAGACGCTCCAAGCAAAACACATAGCATGTTGCGAATAAAAATATAGCTCCAAGTATAGTTACCGATGGATGAAGATGAAAGAGGGGATGCCTTCCCCAGGCATCCACAAGATTAGGCTTTTGATTATCTTGAATTTACTTGGGGTGCCATGGGCATTCCCAAGCTTAGGCCTTTGCTACTCCTTGTTCCATAGTCCATCAAAGCAATACTCAAAACTTGAAAACTTCACAACACAAAACTTAGACAAAAATTCTCGTGAGCTCCGTTAGTAAGAGAAAGCAAACCACCACTCAAAGGTACAGCAAGTAATTCATTCATTGTTTATATTGGTGTTAAACCTACTATACTCCAAGTTCTTTATGGTTCATATCCTCCAATATTACTCATAGATGCATCGGAATAAGCAAACAACACACGAAAAACAGAATCTGTCAAAAATAGAACAGTATGTAGTAATATGCTGGGTTCGCCTACTTCTGGAACTCCAACAAATTCAAACTAAATTGGTAAATTTTCGCAATTTTTCTACCAATCAGCAGCAAAAAGAATCAACTAAAAAGAACGATCCAGTAAAAATCTGAAGACTACTTTAGCGAGCGCAAACGATTCTGTTTTTCACAGCAAGATCGAATAAACTTCACACAAGTCTTACCAAAGGTTCTACTTGGCACAAACACTAAACAAATCATGAAAACACATCTAATCAGAGGCTAGATGCAATATTTATTCCCTAACAGCAACAAAAGCAAAAAACATAAAATTGGGTTGCCTCCCAACAAGCGCTATCGTTTTACGCCCCTAGCTAGGCACGATACAAGATAGATCTAGGTATTGCCATCTTTGGAAGGCAATCCATAAGTGGCTCTCATGATAGATTCATATGGTAATTTGATTTTGTTTCTAGGAAAGTGTTCCATGCCTTTCCTTAACGGAAATTGGAATTTAATATTTCCTTCCTTCATATCAATAATTGCACCAATCGTTCTAAGGAAAGGTCTACCAAGGATAATAGGACATGAAGAATTGCAATCTATATCAAGAACAATGAAATCTACGGGCACATAATTCCTGTTGGCAATAGTAAGAACATCATTAATTCTTCCCATTGGTTTCTTAATAGTGGAATCCGCAAGATGCAAATTTAAAGAACAATCATCAAGCTCATGAAACCCTAGCAAATCACACAAAGCTTTTGGGATAGTGGAAACACTAGCACCCAAATCACACAAAGCATAGTATTCATGATCTTTTATTTTTATTTTTATAGTAGGTTCCCATTCATCATAAAGCTTTCTAGGTATAGAAACTTCCAATCAAGTTTTTCTTCATAAGATTGCATCAAAGCATCAACTATATGTTTAGTGAAAGCTTTATTTTGACTATAAGCATGCGGAGAATTTAGCACGGATTGCATCAAGGAAATACAATCAATCAAATAGCAATTATCATAATTGAATACCTTGAAATCAAAAGTAACGGGTTCATCACTATGCAAAGTTTTAATCTCTTCAATCCCACATTTAGCAATTTTAGCATCAAGATCTAAAAACTCCGAATCATTGGGACACCTTAAAGCAGAATCATCTCCAATCCTATTCTCATCAAGATTAATACTAGAAAACAAGGATCTAATAGGAGACAAGATCTTCATCTTTATTTTCACGATAACTAGAAGAACACGATTTAATATAATCTTCTCTTTTAGCACGCATCCTAGCGGTTCTTTCTTTGCATTCATTAATGGAAATTCTCATGGCTTTGAGAGACTCATTGATATCATGCTTGGCTGGGATAGATCTAAGTTTCAAAGCATCAACATCAAGAGTAATTCTATCCACACTTCTAGCCAATTCATCAACTTTAAGCAATTTCTCTTCAAGCATAGCATTGAATTTTTTTTGCGAGATCGTAAACTCCTTCACACTAGTTTCAAATTAAGAAGGCATCTTTCCATCAGAGTTGTTGTAGGAATTCCCAAAATTATTAGAGGAATTGCTAGGAAAAGGCCTAGGATTAAAATACCTCTATAAGCATTGTTAACAAAATTATTCCTACCAACAAAATTCACGTCCAAAGATTCATTGTTATTCTCAATCAGAGTAGACAAAGGCATATCATTAGGATCAGAAGAAGCACTCTTAGCAGCAAACAATTTCATAAGTTCATCCATCTTCCCTCTCAAAACACTAATTTCTTCGATAGCATGCACTTTTTTACTAGTAGATCTTTCGGTGTGCCATTGAGAATAATTAACCACAATATTATCTAGGAGTTTGGTAGCTTCTCCTAAGGTAGTTTCCATGAAAGTGCCTCCGGAGGCCGAATCTAAAAGATTTCTAGAAGCAAAATTCAAGCCAGCATAAAAGTTCTGAATAATCATCCATAGATTCAAACCATGTGTAGGGCAATTACGTATCATTAATTTCATTCTCTCCCAAGCTTGTGCAACATGCTCATGATCTAGTTGCTTAAAATTCATAATATCATTTCTAAGAGAGATGATCTTAGTAGGAGGGAAATACTTAGAGATAAAAGCATCTTTGCACTTATTCCACGAATCAATACTATTTCTAGGCAAAGAGGAGAACCCAGTTTTAACACGATCTCTAAGTGAAAACAGAAATATCTTCAATTTAACAATATCGTTATCTGTATCCCTTTTCTTTTGCATATCACACTAATCAACAAAGTTGTTTAGATGGGTAGCGGCATCTTCACTAGGAAGGCCGGAGAATTAATCTTTCATGACAAGATTCAACAAAGCAGCATTGATCTCACAAGATTCAGCATCGGTAATAGGAGCAATCAGAGTGCTAATAAAATCATTGTTGTTGGTATTGGAGAAGTCACACAATTTGGTATTGATCTGAGCCATAGTGACAAGCAAGCAATCCAACACACACAAGCCAACAAGAAGCAAGCGAACGAGAAACACACGGCGCAAGAAGGGCGAATAAAACAGCAAAGGTGAAGTGGGGGAGAGGAAAACGAGAGGCAAATAAATGTAATGTGAAGGATAAGGGTTTGTGATAGGTACTTGGTATATGACTTTTGCGTAAGCCTCCCCGACAACGGCGCCAGAAATTCTTCTTGCTACCTCTTGAGCTTGCGTTGTATTCCCTCGAAGAGGAAAGGGAGATGCAACACAGTAGCGTAAGTATTTCCCTCAGATTTTTGAGAACCAAGGTATCAATCCAGTAGGAGACCACGCGCCAGTCCCTCGCACCTGCACAAACAAATAAGAACTTCGCAGCCAACGCGATAAGGGGTTGTCAATCCCTTTACGGTCAGTTACGATAGTGAGATCTGATAGAGATGATAATTATATTTTTGGTATTTTTGGTATAGAAACAAAAAGTAAAGAACGCAAATAAATAACGGCGGCAGAAATTAACGGGAAAGTAATATGATAGAGATAGACCCGGAGGCCATAGGTTTCTCTAGTGGCTTCTCTCATGATAGCGATATTCTACGGTGGGTACACAAATTACTGTCGAGCAATTGATAAAAAAGCTAATAATTATGAGACTATCTAGGCATGATCATTTTATATAGGCATCACGTCCGAGACAAGTAGACTGACTCCTGCCTGCATCTACTACTATTACTCCACACATCGACCGCTATCCAGCATGCATCTAGTGTATTGAGTTCTTACAAACAGAGTAACGCCTTAAGCAAGATGACATGATGTAGAGGGATAAACTCAAGCAATATGATGAAAACCCCATCTTTTTATCCTCGATGGCAACAATACAATACGTGCCTTGCTGCCCCTGCTGTTACTGCGAAAGGACACCGCAAGATTGAACCCAAAGCCAAGCACTTCTCCCATTGCAAGAACTATAGATCTAGTAGGCCAAACCAAACCAATAATTCGAAGAGACTTGCAAGGATATTATGAGCTCACATAAAAATTTCAGAGAAGAACCAAATATCTTTCATAGATAACCTTGATCATAAACTCACAATTCATCGGATGTTGACAAACACACCACAAAAAGAGATTACATCGAATAGATCTCCTCGAAGACCGAGGAGAACTTTGTATTGAGATCCGGAGAGAGAGAAGAATCCATCTAGATATTAGCTATGGACCCGAAGGTCTAAGGTAAACTACTCACAACTCATGGTGAGGGCGATGATGATGATGATGAAGGCCTCCGTGATGGATCCCCCTCCCGGAACAGGCTCCAAGATGGGATCTCCACGGGAACAGCAGCTACGGCGGTGGAATTAGGGTTTTCTCTCTGCGTATGGAGTTTCTGGGGTACGTAGGCATATATAGGAGGAAGAGGGGCACCAGGGGCCACAGGGGCTGCCCTCGAGGCAGGGGGCGCGCCCTGGGAAAGGGGGCGCGCCCCCCCACACTCGAGGGTGGGCCCCCTGTCCTCTGGCTTGGCCCCAAAGTTTATCTCGCGTGATTTTCTGCAAAAATATCTCCTCCGAAGGTTTCATTCCGTTTGGACTCCGTTTGATATTCCTTTTCTGCAGAACCCTGAAATAGGCAAAAAACAGCAATCTGGACTGGGCCTTTGGGTTAGTAGGTTAGTCCCAAAAATGATATAAAAGTGAATGATAAAGCCCATTAAACATCTAAGACTTCATAAATAATAGCATGGAACAATCAAAAATTATAGATACGTTGGAGACGTATCACACGTTCCAGTACCTCGCGCGGCAGGCTTTGGGGGCTCGGGAGGCTCAGTGGCGGGCGGCCCAGATGGAGCAAGAGCCGGACCCCCGTGACCACTGAGGGCCTCCGGAGCCCCTGGGCCTCAGGAGTCCGACGATCCTCTGGAGCGACCCGCATGACTCGTGTCTTCAGCTACACCAACTCTTCTTCGACAAGTGTCAAGTGATGTCTCAGGTATTCAATCGAGGGCGCCCCTCGGGCTGCATCATCCTCGAGCTGCTGGGGGCTCACCC
>LR738712.1:159987320-160054695 GCA_902687465.1 Secale cereale
CCCCCCCCCCCCGCGTAGCTGTCTCTTTTGCGCATGAATCAAGGCTAGTTATTTCTTCCTATTTGTATTATCTATATGCTCGGCGTTCTCACCGCCACTAAGGTCATGAGCCCTTGCGAGCCCACTCGCCACCGCCCCATGATTAAGGACTGGCACGGCGTCTGTGCTCGGGTCCGTCCCTACAGTGTCGCTAAATCCAAGGGCTGAGCTCTGTCTTGCGAGCCATTCCCGTGACGTCACCTCCCGTGGTCCTTGGTGCCTTGTTCTCGCATGGGCTAATCGTGGATGGGTAAGTGGGGGCCCGTGGCAGGTGCCTCGCTCATGCGGGAACCGCGCGCCGGTTGATTTTATTTTGGACTGTTGCATGGGAAGACTGGGCACGGCGTATGTGCTCGGGTCCGTCCCTGTAGCGTCAATAAATCCAGTGGCTAAGATCTGTCTTACGGGCCGGTCCCGCTAACGTCACCTCCTGGGGTCGTTGGTGATGTGGCCTTCTCATGCGATGACCTCTAGAGATGCACCCGGCGCAGGTCGACACAACGCATCTCTTTTCACATTTTGCAGAAGAAGACTCAGGCGCAACCCGCCTCAGGGTAGGGTCTCGTGAGTGATGCGTAAGCTCACGAGAACTTCCTCAGAGTCATTCAGCTCGTCCTGGGGAGTGCCATATACACCTTGGCTGTCCTGCCGTGCAAGCCACGTGTCAGGACGGGGCTGTACATGCCCCGGAGTCTCTCCCGGTGGGAGGCTCCCTCCCACGGTCCAGTGGAAGCACCATGCTCTGCGCAGAACCAACTGAGGAGTGGTTTTGCCCACGAACCAGTGGAAGCACCAAGCTCCGCGCTGGCCGCTACGACCGAGGCATAGTTATGCCCACACTCCGCGCAAGTGTGGTATCTCTCTGCTCCGCGCTAGTTATAAACAACTGAGGGCGGCCCCCAGCGGTCACACCAACCTCAGGGAGCTTTTCAGCTCACGACACTCACAGCTTCTCCTTGGACGGGTCTTGCGAGGGGGGCTAGGCACTCGGGCTATGCTTAGGTCACGCCTGGCAGACGCCACCCTACCAGGTGCCCAGACACCTGGCTTTCCCGCGCCCCCATCCTAGGCGAAGGCTCGTGAGCAAGCTATGGTGCTCGTTCTCCCTCATGAGAGCCGTTCGTACGTCAAGGGGGACCCCTGGGCATCGCGACCCAGGGGCCTCACTAGTCACGTAGCCCCTCACTCCTTGAGCCCGGCACTCAACGGCGGTCGAGGTATGCACGGGGCTGGGCCCTGTCGATGCAGAACGCAAACGGGATCGCTTGAACGTCAAGGGGGACCCCTGGGCATCGCAACCCAGGGGCCTCACTAGCCACGTAGCCCCTCATTCCTTGAGTCTAGTTATTATGATAACCCCGGTCACCCGGAGGGCTCAATGGCGATCGAGGAATGTGCGGGGTTGGGCCATGCCGACGTAGAGCACCTAAGTAAACATGAAAGGAAGCAAGCACGGAAATCACAAAGTTCAAGTTTAGTTATTACAATAATACAAAGTTCTCCAAATTCAAGCGAGTCCTTACGCCTCCCCAAGGCACTTGCATTTCTCTCATCTGGACAGGAACAGGTCAGGCATCGCCAAGCGCGCCATCACCAGCCTCCGCCTCCTCAACGGCGGCAGCGGCGACCCGAAGGAACGCCTCCACCAGCTCCTTGACCTTCGCCTCTAGGGCCTCAGCAGCCGCGCCCTCTATGCTAGCGGTCACGGGCTCGGACAGTGAGGCCAGGTCAAGAGTGGGATCGCGGAGACAGAGGTGGCCGCACACCTCCGTCAGGGCCAAGGTAAGGAGCGTGCGACTCTCGACGTCTGCTAACTGGCCGATCGCGACCGTAACCTCGCGCAGGGACTTCACGAGCGCGGCAAGGAGCCCGGCAGAGCCATCCTCCGGGGTGGCCTGCAGCTTCTCGAACCCTTCCCCGTAAGCAATCTGCAGCACCATACGGGCCTCGAGCTCGAAGGCGGTGAGGGCCTCACGACTCACCGCTGCCGATGCCGCGAGGGCGTCTTCCTTGTCGCGCGCAGCTTTGGTCGCCCTGGCCTACTCGGCCTCGGCCTTCTGCTTCTCCAGGCTTGCGCGATCAGCGAGATGCTCCTGCTGCAGCCGGGACATCTCAGCCTTATGTGCCTTGAGCTCCTGTTCCAACCTTTCAAGCTCCAGGGCGCGCCTGGTGCCTTCCTCGCGAAGGGCCTCCGGCTCGCTCTCTACATTGTGGCAGCGCTTCTCGGAGGACGCCGCGTCGGCTCGCGCCGCGTCGCGTGCCCGCGTGGCTGCCGCAGCCTCCTCCTGACCCTTGGTGGCGACCGGTGAGGCCTGGCTCCAGGAGGCCCGCGCAGACTCATCTGCCAGGAGCCGCCCAGAGATCAGGCCTAGGCGCCCTTCCATCGCGCGGCCATCACCACTCAGAAGTTCGGCACGGAGCCGACCCAGCGCAGCGGAAGCGGCTTCCAAGGTCTCTGGGCCAGGCTGCATCAGCTGGCGGATGGGTGCCATCGAGATCGCTTGCTTGACCAGAGGCTCGGGGGCTCCGGCTCCCCTCGCTGGAACAGTAGGAGCAGGAGCCACCGCGGCCTCGCAAACAACAACAACGCCCTCAGGCGATGCCATCACCGCGTGCTCCATGGCCTAGCTGGCCGAGGCGCGCAAAGCTGTGGCACCCTTCTCCGCGGCGACAGCAGCGGCAGGTGGAGCGGGGTACCGCGACCAGACCTTCCCCTTCGCCTTCTTCATCACGCCACCTAGGCTGCTGTGCCAAGAGAAGTACGTCAGGAACACAGCGACCAAGGAATAACAGGAGATTTCACACTTACTCATCGGAGGCGAGGCGCGCCCTCCTCTTCATCAGCAGGTCGGCCGCGGCCGCCGGTGCTATGGGCGTGCCAGCAGTTCGGATGCTGGCAAGGTGCGAGGCCACAGACTTGGGCATGGCTGCGGTCACTGGTTTCGTTGGCACGGCGCTCCTCGGCAGGGTCGCTGCATTACTCCCTTCGGACGCAGCGCGCCCGGATCGACGCGGAGTGGTTGCCTAGGGCCGCCCAGCAACACATGAGCCTGGCGCCACTTCCTCAGCGGACGCCTCGGAGGTGTCCTCCTTGTCAACCCGGTCCTCGTCGCCCAGGGTCTCCTCCGAGTCCTCCTCCCCGTCGCTCCCCTCCTCAACACCGGAGGACACGTCGACCGTGGGCGGAGCAGCCACGGGAACCCCGAAACCTGACATGACCTTCAGTAGCTCGGCCTTGTCAGGACGGCGGTACAGCGGCAGGTGGGCCCCGAGAGGTCCTTAGGGACCATTCCTAGGAGAGTGATCGAGACGAGGTCCAGGTCGGCTCGGCCAGCGTCCCCGAGCGCAGCCGAAGCCTGTCATCGTCCCCCATCAGCTCCCACATGGGGCGCGAGTGTGTCTGGAGCGGCGCCAGCCGCTGCCTCAGGAACTCCGTCACAATCTGGGCCCCTTCAAGCCTGGAGCCCACGTCGGCCTCAATCTTTGCCAAGACAGGCTCGACAAGGGGGTCGTTGAACTTCGCGTAGCTCCAGCAGGCACGTTTCTCCGGACAGGCGGTAGGCAGCTCCAGCAGCGGGTGAATACGCTGGGCATCCAGATAGACCCACCTCTTCTGGTGGGTGTCTATCTTCTTCCCGGCTGTCATCAGCCTGCAGCCCTGGCGCTGGAAGACGAAGGAGACACAGCCCGAGCACGGACCTTCGTCGTACCACCTCATGGAGAAGAAGTGGAGGAAGAGGGCGACAGTCGGCTTCACCCCCACACACGCCTCGCAGTAAAAGGCGAAGAGCGACAAGACGAAGATGGAGCGAGGCTGGATGTGGAGGGCGTGCACCCGATAGTGATTCAGGATGGCATAGAAGAACTCCGAAAAGGGCAGCACGAACCGGACGGAGATGCTGTGGAGGAAGAAGGTGTAGCAAGACTTCGGCAAGATCCGCGCCGCGGTGGACCCAACCCAAATCTTCGTTAGGCCATGCTCGTTGTGGACGCTCAACAAGAAAGACTGGACCTCCGAGTAGTCCCCCTCCTCGGTGATGGTGGACTCCTCGAGCGCCACCTCGAGGGAGGAAGCAGATCCGGACGCTTGCGCGGCACCCTTGCTTTTCTTCACATTTGCTGGAGGTGCTGGATGATGCAGGCGATTTGGGAAGGCCGGGGGCGAATGAGAAGGGGGTCTGAGAAGGAAGGAAAGGAGGCGATAACTCCTCTGCAGCGAAGGCAGTCCCTTTTGTCAAGTTGCTCAGTTGCCAAGACTACGTGGGAAGCAGAGTCACCCACGTCCCATCCAACCGTCACGCGCCAGCCTGGCCCGCAGTCTTTTGGGGCCCGCGGCGCTTAGTCCTCGACTAAGGCTTCGCCCCGAAGCCAACTCCGCCCGCGCCTTGTGCCCGGGGGCTACTGTCAGCGTCCTGGGAACCAGGGTACCCAGACTTGCCTGTCTGCGGGCCGCGACGTGCTCCTACTACGGCCTGGTACGGCCCAGCTGATTGACCAGTTTCTCAAGGCCCTCGCGAGGAGGCTAGACCTCCCGAGGAGAACGACACCAAGACCCCCTCAGGAGCGGCCTCGGCTAGGTTGCTCCGGAGGGGCGGAGAATCCAAGGCCAAGCCTGCCTCAGGAGGAGGCAGTGACGTGAGCAGTGACGCACCGTGCGAGCGGGTGCCAGCACGTGCCAGCGGCGTAGTTGTTGTTTTGGTGCAAAGGAGACAGCGCAGGCGCAGGTTCCCGAGGGGCAGGACAAAGGTTTCCCCTTTGGTGCAACAAGACCGAAGACCGCAAGGACGACAAGGAGGATGTCACCACCGAGCCCACCACCGCGTCACTGCCTGATCCTTTTGCACGCGAAGACCGCTTTTGTCAGGATAGGAACGTCCTTGTGTTCTCGTTCAAAATGGCCATTGTGGGATCCCTTCCCGCCTAAACATTTTGGGGGAAGAGGACCCTGGCCGCCTATATAAGTAGCTAGGGTCTCCACTATGAAAAGGGGGATGAGATCCAGAGAAACTCCGCCCTCACACCAAGGAGCAAGAACCCTTGCCTCCTGACCCTCCTGAGCTCAGGAACCACTGTACTTGTTCATACTCAAGCCCTCCCGAGGCTAGTCCACCAAAGCAGGACGTAGGGTTTTACACTGCAAGGTGGCCTGAACCTGGGTAAATTCGTGTGTGCTTTACTTGTTGCTTGCTTGAATCTCTTCATTGGACGAGGGCGAGGAGCTAGGTAGACGTGAGTGGGAGAGATCTTCGTTCACGCCCGTGTGTTCGAACTTCTTGGGTTTGTGGAGCCCGTAATCCGACAAACAAGTTACCAAATAGTTTGAAAATTCATAGTGCTATGCGTCCCTCTAGGCTTGATCTTCGGGAGGCAGTGTAGAGAGAACTCCAAGGAAGAAGGCATCTGTAGATGTTGTTGGAGCTGATGGAGTGGCAACTGGAGGTGTCACTGAAGCTGTAGCTGCTGGTGCTGATGTAGTAGCTCTAGTGTTAGGTATGGGCATTGCAGCAGATCTCTGACCTCTAGGAACTCTTTGAAAGGCATCTATGGTAGCCTGCCCTTTCCTCTCCTCTGCTTCCTCCTGGAGCTTCTCAACTGCAGTCTGTATCTCAGTCACTTTCAGATCAAGATCATAGAACTTTGTTTCAATGATCCTCTCCAAGCTCTCCTGATACTGAGTCAGGGTGGCCAAGCCCTTCCTTAAAGTGGCTTGAATCAGATATGCCATTTGATCTTTTTTGACTTGAGGGGCACTTGAGATGCCTCTTCAACACTTGGCATCTTGGCTGCTTTCTCAACCCTAGCTTTGGCTCTCTTTTCTTCTGCTTGCACTGATGAAGGTTCATTCTCATCCATGACAACTGTGTTGTCCTCAAATTCAGGATATAGGGGTAGATGTTCCTTGTCCAATAAGTATGTGCATGTGCCCATCTTGGAGTTGATGAGCTCCTGAATGTGTGGATCATACCCACATGATCTCTTCTAGTCTGCAGCAGTCCTCTTGATTGTTTCAACAATTAGGCTCATCACTTTGAAATTTTGAGGGACATAAAAAATGTGCAGCAAGTTGATTGAATGTCCTTTGATCATCTTGTGATCTCCAGATTTGGGCAACAATGTATGCCTCAATATAGTGTTGATTATAGCTAGACCATACAACAAGTAATGTACATATCCAAACTTGTGTGTCTCCAAAGCTGTATCAGGGATCTCTTTGTACATGTTGGCCATAGAGTTGTGGTCTTTGTTCTTCTTGGCATAGACATCCAAGTCATCCTCATGCTCTTTATGGGCTTTCTTATTTATCTCTGGCTTTGTTGCAGCAGTTGTGCCATACTCTTTCCTCGTTACCTTCTTCTTTGAAGTTGCCTCATCAGCCACAAAGTCCTCATCCTCACTGTCAGGAGTTTTATTCTTCCTTGTCTTGGTAGTAGCCTTAGGCAGGTTACTTGGGGTGCTCCTGCTACCCTCATCAAAACTGCCAAAGGGACTAGTGCCCTCACTCAACTGTGCTTGCTCCTCAGACCTGTTCTGATTGTCACTCTGGTCAGACATCTTGGCAATTAAACTGACAGCAAACCCTATGAATAGATGTAGATGAGGTAGAGTGGATGAGCATCACAAAGTGCAGAGTTATTTGCAAAACAGATGACTCAAAAAATTGGTTTTAGTTCTCCACAGAAAGCATTCTGAGCTACCGATTTGTTAAACTCGGTGATACCGAAGCAATTCTGGAACCTAAACTAGTGAACTCGGTCAGACCGAGTCACAGTTCGGTGGGATCGAGATTGCTAGGGTTTCACAGAGAGTCAAACTTGGTCACACCGATTTGCAGTTTTCGGTCAGACCAAAAATCGCATGTGGAATGGCCTAAGCCAAATCGGTGTGACCGATTTCTACAACTCGGTTGGTCCGAGATGAGTTCGGCGGAGACCTAACCCTAAATTTTCGAATCAAAACTAATCTATAAGGAGTTTCTGCTGGACATGATGATTTCAATCGTGGCAAGAATCATGGCGAAGTAATGTGCTATGAATCAGAGTTAAGGAATAGCACATATATCGAGCTCATACCCTAACTTGGCGGTGAGCTCGCTACGGTGGCAATGGCGGGGAAGAATCCCATTGACGGCGGCGGAGACCAGCGGCGGGAGGTCGCTGGTGGCGAGGAGATGATCCAAAGACCCAAGACGGCAGAGCAGGTCACGCGCGGGCGATATGTTTTGGAAAGTTTTCCAAAATTTGACCCGACGGTATATATAACCTGAGCATGTCGGTGTGACCGAGTGGAACAACTCGGTGGCACCGAGATGCAAAACTGCTAGCAGTTACTGCAACTCGGTGTGACCGAAAAGTTCATATCGGTTGCACCGAGATTGAAAACCTAGATCAACTTAGTGAACTCGGTGTGACCGAAGTGGATGACTCGGTCATACCGAAATGCACAAGGAGGTTTTTGAAGTTTATGTCTATGACGAATCGGGGACTCCGAGTGCTCCTCACACAGAGTGGTTCGAATCTGACTTGATCAAACTTTGTGATGTAGCATGAATAGAGTTTGAGACGAGAAAAGCATAGATAGCTAGAGGGGGTTCTTAGGCATTCTTGTCCATCCATTTGGCAAAAGAAAAAGAGCCAAACAATGAAAGCAAAAAATGGATGTCGTCGAATGAGTAAAATATGCATCCAACATGCTCACACAATAAGAAGGCAAATGAAACATGTGGCAAACATGCACAACCATTCTAGCATCTATCAAGCAATTGGCGATGACTAGGTCATCTATATATGAGTATATTGACTTAGGAGTCAAATGAGAACATTTGATCATAGGTCATACTCATCATTTAAGCACAAGTGGGGTTACCACTTTTACATAAGGCATTGTTGTGTTCTCATCATTGGAGTTGCTTTAGCTCAGTTGATTTGAGTAAAGCTCCCCCTAGATGTGATATCCCCCCTAAGAGGGATGAACTAACCTTGGGTTTTGTCGATGATGACTTCATGTAGGTTTTGAAGATGTGGATGTTCAATGTTGATGTAGATCATTTGGAGCAATCCATTGGAGTGAGTTGCACTTTCAATACCTACACAGGTTAGTCCCACAAGGAACAAACAAGGATATCCATAGACATAGAGTAATGTTCACATAAGATGATGTCCATGAAAGCATTTGGTTACCTTGTCCCTGGTCTTACCAACAAGAGGGTTTGTGACTCCTTGAACTAGTGCAAGATGTGGAAGTTGTTTGCACTTGTCCTCGCCAAAATGATATGAGTGAAATATGTTGGCGGAGTCACCCTCAAGAACTCTCGTGTTCTTATTCTTCGGGATCGACACCATCTTGATGGGAATCCTTGGAGTTGTATTCGTACTTGATGAAGTAGAGCTTGAAGTAGTCTTGGGAACCCACTTGACCAAGGCCTTAGGAGCTTCTTGAAATGCACCAATCTCTTCTTGAAGCTTGTCCTTGCCCTTTAGCTTGTGGTATTGTGGTGGAAGATCATCTTGTGCTTGTGTCCCTTGAAAAGAAGTAGGATCATACTTCTCTTGTTGATGAACAAACTTCGTCTTGGGGTATTGATCTTCTTCCCACTGAACTCCATTGGCATTGAACTTTCGTTCAAAACCAACACCTTGATTCTTCCGGTGCCTTCCTTGCTTGCGCACAATTTCCTTCAATAAGCTATTTTCTTGCTCAAGTGTAACTTGGCTAAGAGAATCATTAGTGGAATGAAGAAAACTACTAGAGGCAACCATATTGAATTTAGTATGATCGTTGTTACTACTAGAGGAAGAATCTTTCTTGTTCTTGTTGCTAGATTTTACTTGTGGCATGTAAGTAGACAAGAGTAAACGCTTGGCAATGTAAGAAGAACTTTTCTTGCGAAGATCATCATTGATTGCTTTTAAGAACGCATGATCTTGCTCAAGGTTGAGCTTTTCAAAGCGTAACTTCTCATGAGTCTTTAAAAGTTCTCGATGATCTTCCAAGGTAGTTACATGAGCTAACTTGAGAGTGATTAATTCTTTAGTTAAACGCTCAATCTTCTCCTTATCATTGTCATTCGTTTTATCTTGATTAGCATGATTAATTGCAATTTCATCATAGTTTTCATCATAAGTTTCATCACTATTGCTACCAACAAGTAAATCATCATCTCATAGCAAGTCATCTTCATCACTATTAAAATCAAGATACTTGGGGTGTGATACATTAGGGCCTTTAGGCATGAAGCATCTTCCAATTCTTTCATTTGGTGAGTCAAATATGTCGTAGGAGTTGGATCACACAAGAGCAATTCTGGCAACACCTTCATCTTGAGTATCTAAGGAGTTGGAGTAGTATCTTCTCTCGGAGTGGTCATCAGAGTCGGAACCGGATACCCATTCACCAACATGAGCTTGATGTCTTCGTCTTGTATAGCTCCTTGATGATTTGTCCTTCCTTTTCGAATCTTTGCTTCTCCGAGAAGGTCTTCGTTCATAACGATCATGTCTACTCTTTCTCTCTCTTGGTGGTGATTATTCTCTTCTACTTCTCATTTTAGGTGAGTCTTCTCTTCTTTTGTGGTGATCCGTACACTCATCGGAGTAGTGTCCAGTCTTCCACAATTGTAGCAATTTCAGTCACGACTAGAAGATCTTTTGTCATTGTAGGACCTTGACTTGGAATTTCTCTCTTTGCCTATATTCTTATAGAACTTGTTGAAGTTCTTCACCATTAAGCTCAATTCTTCATTGAAGACTTGTTTCTCACTTGATGATGTAGGAGCATCACATGAGGCTTTGTAAGCACCACTAGACTTGTTGTGAAGCTCTTCTTTATCCTTGAGTGACATCTCATGAGCAGCAATTCTTCCAATGACTTCTGTTGGCTTGAGATATTTATAATTGGGCATCATTTGGATCAATGTGCACGCGATATCATATTTTCCATCCAAGGCTCTTAGGATCTTCTTGATGATGAATCTGTCGGTCATCTCTTCACTTCCTAAGCCGGCAATCTCATTTGTGATGAGAGCAAGCCTAGAGTACATTTCAGCGACACCTTCACCATCCTTCATCTTGAACTTGTCAAGTTGACTTTGAAGCACATCCAACTTGGATTCCTTGACGGAGTCGGTAGCTTCGTGCATATCAATCAAAGTATCCCAAATTTCCTTTGTATTCTCAAGACGGCTAATTCTGTTGAATTTTTCGGGGCACAATCCGTTGAAGAGGATATTGCAAGCTTGAGCATTGTGTTGCAACATCTTCAACTCTTCTGCGGATGCTTCACGATTTGGTTCCTTCCCATGAAATAATTCACCTTGCAAACCAATACACACAATAGCCCAAACGGCAGGGTTATGTCCAAGAATATGCATTTTCATCTTATGCTTCCAACTAGCAAAATTAGTACCATCAAAGTAAGGACCTCTACGGTGGTAATTTCCCTCGCTAGACGCCATACTCTCCTAGGTTGTGAAACCAAGGCTATGATCACCAAAAGATAGGGAAATCAAGGCAAATGGAGACCAAAGATCTTATACCACTTGTAGGATCGAAAGTATGTCTCAAGGGGGGTGATTAGACTACTTGACCAAATAAAAATCTAGCCATTTCCCAATTTTAATTCTTGGCAGATTTTAGCAACATAGCACAAGTCAAACAAACAACCTACACATGCAATCCTAAGAGTATAGCAGCGGAATGTAAAGCAATTGCATATGAAGGTAAAGGGAGGGGTTCAGAGGTTGCAAACACAATTGTAGACACAGATGTATTTGTCATGGTTCCGACAGGTGGTGCTATCGTACATCCACGTTGATGGAGACTTCAACCCACGAAGGGTAACGGCTGCACGAGTCCACGGAGGGCTCCACCTACTAAGGGTCCACGAAGAAGCAACATTGTATATCCCACCATGGCCATCGCCCACGAAGGACTTCCCTCACTAGGGTAGATCTCCACAAAGTAGGCAATCTTCTTGCCCGTACAAACTCCATGGTTCAACTCAACAATCTCGACGAAGGCTCCCAAGTGACACCTAACCAATCTAGGAGACACCACTCTCCAAAAGGTATTAGACGATGTGTTGATTATGAACTCCTTGCTCTTGTGCTTCAGATAATAGTCTCCCCAACACTCAACTCTCTTTCATAGGATTGGATTTGGTGGAAAGACAATTTGAGTGGAAAGCAACTTGGAGAAGGCTAGAGATCAAGATCCATATGATAGGATTGGAATATCTTGGTCTCAACACATGAGTAGGTGGTTTTCTCTTAGAACAATGAGTAGTGGAAGTGTAGGTATGTTCTGATGGCTTTCTCCATGAATGAAGAGTGGGTGGAGGGGTATATATAGCCTCCACACAAAATCTAACTGTTACACACAATTTACCAAACTCGGTGGGACCGAATCAGAGAACTCGGTCAGACCAATTTAGTTCATAATGTGACCGTTAAGCATTTCGGTGGGACCGATATGATCCACTCGGTAGGACCAATTTCATTAGGGTTAGGGCATAACGTAATCTCGGTGAGACCGATTACACAAACTCGGTAGGACTGATTTTGGTAATAAGCTAACCAGAGAGTTGGTCAGGCAAACTCGGTGGGACCGAGTCGCTCGTTTCGGTTGGACTGAAACGTTACGAAGGGGAAACAGAGAATTTGCATTGCGAACTCGGTGGGACCGATCGCTCATATGGTTAGACCAAAACGTTACGAAGGGAAACAAAGAGTTTGCAATCCCATCTCGGTGAGACCGAGATCCCCATCGGTGAGACCGAAGTGACTAGGGTTTGTGGCAGTGGCTATGTCAACTGAACTCCGTAGCGCCGGATAGAAAGTTTCGATGAGGTCGAGTTTGACTTTTGGTTTGGGACATATGTGGATGTGAGAAAGTGGTTGAGGGTTATGGAGCATATCACTAAGCACGTTGAGCAAGCAAGCCATTAACCAACACCTCATCCCCTTTTAATAGTATTGGCTTTCCTATGGACTCAATGTGATCTTGCATCACTGAAATAGAAAATGTAGAGTCCTGAGCTTTGAGCTTGAGCCAATATTTTGTCCTTATCATTTTGAGGGGTCCACATTTCTAATCCATACTATGCCAATCATTGAATTTTCCTGAAATATTTATCTTGAGATAGCATTAGTTCAATGAGCTATATGTTGTTAAGAATTACCAAAACCACCCAGGGATAGTTACACTTTCACCGGGCTATACTATTTGAGACTCTTAGCGAGGGCCCAAGTAGGCCCAAGGAGACACACATGAAGACGGTAGCTTACATGCAGGCATGTTGAAGGCACAAGACCCGCAGGCGACTCAAGACCTGAAGGTGTGAGCCGCCCAATGATGCGTTGCCTTGTAAGGCAAGGCGACTTAGAACCTGAGTCGGCTACATTGTGTGACCCGACCATGACTCTTGTAAGCCGCCGGGCCTCGACCTGTGTATATAAAGGCGAGACCTGGCGGCGAGTTAACTCAAGTAACAATGAATCGATAGCTAGGTCAAGCGATTCCTCTCCTTGGTAATCAATACTCGAGAAATACAACACAAAGCAGGAAGTAGGTGTTTACCTCGTTGGGAGGGGCCGAACCTAGGTAAACCTGTGTCTTTCGTCCCGACCAACCCCTTCGAGCTAACCTACGTTGCAATGGCTCCACACCTAAGTCCTTTCACAGGGGCATCTGCCGTGACAAAACCACGACAATATGGGTACTATACGAAACAAAAAACATGCAACAAACACGAACTGGCACTGGATCAATATGTTAGTCCCAAAAATAATATAAAATGTTGCCAAAAGTATTAGAAAGTTGTAGAATATTGGCATGAAACAATAAAAAATTATAGATATGACAGAGACGTATCATGATCCCATCTACTTCTCCGCCTTCGCTTGCTGGATCAAGGAGGAGGAGACGCCATCGAGCCGCACGTCTGCTAAACTCGGAGGTGTCGTCCGTTCGGCGCTGGATCGTTTGGATCATGATCGGATCATGAAGAATACTACTACACCAAATGCAATATATATGCTTCCGTTTTCGGTCTACGAGGGTACGTAGACACACTCTCCCCTCTCGTTGTTATGCCTCTCCTAGATATATCTTGGGTGTTCGTAATTTTGTTTTTGTTTTTCATGATTCGTTCCCCAACAAAAGATACCCTGAACAAACCCCTCAAAGGATTACTTTCCATAGTGACATGTGACAGCTGATAACCCAGAAGTATAGCGGGTCAATCATAGTCCTTTCGATAAGTAAGAGTGTCGAACCCAACGAGGAGCAGAAGGAAATGACAAGCGATTTCCAGCAAGGTAATTTCTACAGGCACTGAAATTGTAGTAACAAGTTGTTTGATAGCAAGATAATTTGTAACAAGTGACAAGTAGCAATAGTAACAATAGGACCAGCAAGGTAGCCCAATCATTTTGTGGCACGGGACAGGCCAGAACGGTTTCTAATAATAGGCAAAGCGTTCTTGAGGACACACGGGAATTTCATCTAGTCACTTTCATCATGTTGGTTTGCTTTGCGTTCGCTACTTTGATAATTTGATATGTGGGTGGACCGGTGCTTGGGTAATGTTGTTACTTGAACAAGCCTCCCACTTATGATTTCTCCCTTTCGCAAGCATCTGCAACGACAAAACAAGAATTAAGATAATATCTAACCATAGCATTAAGTATATGGATCCAAATCAGCCCCTTGCGGAATAGCGCATAAACTAGGGTTTAAGCTTCTGTCACTCTAGCAACCCATCATCTAATAACTACTCCACAATGCATTCCCTTAGGCTCAAAGATGGTGAAGTGTCATGTAGTCGACGTTCACATGACACCACTAAGGGATTCACAACATACATATCATCCAAATGCCGAACGAATATCAAATTCACATGATTACTTATGACAAGACATCTCCCACATCCTCCAGAACAAAAGTGACTACCCACAAAGCATATGCATGTTCAAGATCACAGGGGTTTTAAATAGCATAATGGATCTGAACATATTATCTTCCGCCAAATAAACCAACAAGCATCAACTGCAAGATGTAATCAACACTACTAGCAACCCACATGTACCAATCCGTGTTTTTGATACAAATATCGAATACAAGAGATGAACTAGGGTTTGAGATGGTGCCGGTGTTATGTTGATGGATATTGATCCTCCCATGATGAGAGGGTTGTTGGTGATGATGATGGCTTCGATTTCCCCCTCCCGGAGGGAAGTATCCCCGGCGAAATCGCTCCATTAGAGAGAAAAAGTGCTCCTGCCCATGTTCAGGCTCGAGACGGCGGCGCTTCGTCCCGAAAGTCCCCTCCTCCTTTTTTCTAGGTCAAAAGAGCTTATGTACCATAACATGGGCACAGGAGGTGAGCCTGGTCCCCCACTACCCACCAGGGAACGCCTGGAGGGGTGGCGCGCCCTGGTGCCTCATGGGTGCCTGGGTGCCCCCTCTGGTGGTTCTTTTCTCCAATATTTATTATATATTCCAAAATAATTCTCTGCAAACTTTCAGCCCATTTGGAGATGTGCATAATACATATCTTAGGCATAGCTTTTTCAGGTCCAGATTTTCAGCTGCTGGTGTTCTCCCTCTTTGTGTAAACCTTGCAAATTATGAGAGAAAAGGCATTAGAATTACTCCCCCAAAGTGCTATAATGAATTAAAACATTAAAAATAATAGTAAGAAAACATGATGCAGAATGGACGTATCAACAACAAGTTTCAGCACGTAGTAGAAATGTTTCCTTACCAAAGGCACTTCACTCCCCGACAACGGCGCCAGAAAAGAGGCTTGATTAACCACAAGTATAGGGGATCAATCGTAGTCCTATTGATAAGTAAGGATGTCGAACCCAACGAGGAGCAAAAGGAAATAACAAGCAATTTTCAGCAAGGTATTTTCTGCAAGCACTAAAATTATCAGTAACAGATAGTTTGATAGCCAGGTAGTTTGTAACGAGTAACAAGTAGCAATAGTAACTAAGCTGCGGCAAGGTGGCCCAATCTTTTGTTATAGTGAATGACATGTTTGAAAGTTCTCTTATATAAAGCAAAGTGCTCTTGAAGACACATGGGAATTCTAGTCAAGTTACTTTCATCATGTTCAGTTGATTCCGTTCTCTACTTTGATAATTTCATATGTGGGTGGACCAGTGCATGGGTGTTGTTCTTACTTGACCAAGCCTCCCACTTATGATTACCCCCTCTTGCAAGCATCCACAAGTACGAAAGAAGAATTAAGATAGATCTAACCATAGCATGAAACATATGGATCCAAATCAATCCCTTATGGAATAGCGCATAAACTAGGGTTCAAGCTTGTATCACTCTAGCAACCCATCATCTAATTACTACTCCATAATGAGTTCCCTTAGGCCCAAGTATGGTGAAGTGTCATGTAGTCGACGTTCAAATGACACCACTAAAGGAAGCAACAACATACATATCATCAAAAAATCGAACGAATACCATCGTCACATGTTTACTTATAACAAGACATCTCCCATGTCCTCAAGAACAAAAGTAACTACTAACAAATCCTATTCATGTTCAAGATCATAGGATTATTGAATATCATTAAGAATCTTAAAATATAATATTTTACCAAATAAACCAACTAGCATCAACTACAAGATGTAATCAACACTACTAGCAACCAACATGTACAAATCTGAGGTTTTGAGACAAAGATTGAATACAAGAGATGAACTAGGGTTTGAGATGAGATGCCAATGGTGAAGATGTTGATGAAGATTGGTCCTCCCACGATGAGAGGATCGTTGGTGATGTCGATGGCTTCGATTTCCCCCTCCCGGAGGGAAGTGTCCCCGGAGGAATCGCTCTGTCGGAGAGCAAAAGTGCTCCTACACAGGTTCCGCCTTGAGACAGCGGCGCGTCGTCCCGAAAGTCTGCTCTTGATTTTTTTTCTAGGTAGAAACCCTTGATATAGTTGAATATGAGCCTGAGAGACATGTCAGGGGCGGCACAAGCTCGGGGGGCGCGCCCTAGGAGTGGGGAGCACTCCATGCTTGTCGCTTCCAAATGAGTCCCTTTCTGCCAATATTTTTTATATATTCCATAATAATTCTCTGTAAATTTTCAGGTCATTTGGACTTGTGGAGAATAGCTATCTCTGATGTAGCACTGTCCGATCCAAAATTCCAACTGTCTGCATTCTCCCTCTTCATGTGGAACTTACAAAATAAGAGAGAAAAGGCATAAGAATTATATCATAAAGTGAAATAACACTCCAAAATATAGTAAATAATAGTAGGAAAACATGTGCAAAATGGACGTATCACTGCCGCGTAGGCCTCACGGCCCCACCCTACTCCCACCGCTGGCCAGGCCATCCCTCTGCTCATCAACACCTCCAGTTATTCTCCAGCGATGACAGCGTCACCACACAGCCAAACCAATCAACCCTCATACTGCACTCCGCTTGGACATCCATTGTCGCTTCTTCCCCGGCTCCGGATCTTTCCCTTCCTAGGCCTCACTGTCATCCACTGGCTTGGTGCTCTTGGCACGACATCGTCAATGCTGACAATGAACTACAACCATTGGAACATGATTGTATGTGGAGAGGCTAGCAGTTGGGACCCATGAGATCCATGTCGCACGCAAGGAAGTGCCACTTTACTACGCGCAATAAAAGTGATTCCTACCCCTGACTAATGGGACACGCTAGTGTAACACCCCATATGTGATACTTTCCTATAATGGCAATAAATCAATTCTCAATTTGATCCTCGTCCTTATCCTTGGGGGTTCTTGTCTTTTGAGCTCATTTTATTTTTGCATTGTCATGTATTTTATTTTATTTTGCATACATGCATTGCTTCATCATCATGGCATCTTAGTTTACTTCTTGTTGATGTGTTTGTGTGAGCCACCTTATTGATGTATGTGAGTGTGGTGCCTAACCTTGCCCTTGCAACCCTAGACCCCCTCCTTTGTTTTCCCCTCTTCCTTCTTCCTTATCTTCCCTTCTTTATTTTTTGCTAGTCACCTAGCCTAGTCCATTAATGTTCTTTCTTTTCAAACCTTGCACCCTGTCTACACCCTCTCTGCCAAATTTTATCCTTGTTGGAATTGATTTGGTTGGGTTCAAAAATGACAAGAGTTTCAAGCATATTCAAACTCCTTTTATTTTTCTACCTCCAAAAATTCCCAAACCAATTTTATTAAATAAGGCATAAATCAAGGAGCATGGGGATATTTTCTTTATCTCCTAACTCTTTTCCTTTGAGCATGTACTTTTCTTTTCATTCCTGTCTGAAGGAAAAATAGAAAAGAAAAGAATCAGCAGAATCAGTAGTTGCGTGGGCCTCCTCTTCCTCCTCCCCCAAGGCCCAGTCCTTCTTCGCAGCAGCCTCGGCCCACTTCTCTCTCCCGCAGCGGCCCAGCCAGCGCGCAGTCGCGCCGTTCACTGTTTTCCCCGCGGCCCCACATGTCAGCCTCACACTCCCCGCGTCGCCGTCTACCTCCGTCATGCGTTGCTGAGGCAGAGCGCGAACTCGCCGTCGCGCCGTGATCACGGACGTCGAGGCCTCGCGATTAGAGCCCCCCTTTTAAACCCGCAGCTCGTCCAACCCTCTCCCTAGGGTTCCTCCTACCTCCTCCCGCCGCCTGGAGAGCCAGGACACACCAGATCCGCCGCTCCAAGCCGTCCCGCACGCATCTGGGAGCGCCAGCTCGTCGCCGGCATGCCTCCCGTCGACCTCGGCCTCGCCAACCTTGTCAAGCTGCTCCCCCGTCGTCGACTACGTCGACTATGTCCTCTACGCGGAGCCGATCGCCTCGCAGTTGTCATCTTCTTCCTCTTCTTCCACTCCGGCGGCCGTAGCTGTTCGAGCCTCGCCGTCGTCGACTCCGTGTTCGTGGTGAGCGTCTCCACCTCCTCGTGCCCTTTCCCCCTCCTTAGTGTCGTCTAGCACCTAGTTCGTTGTGAGCCCGAGCTCGTCGTCGTCGGGCCTCGTCTCCGACGAGTACCCCGATCACCGTAGGTCGTCTTTTGTTGCCCGTCTGCATCAGCTCGTCGTGTAGTTGCTGCCGGAGCAGTCGCCACTCCGCCTACGCCGTTGCATCGTCGCGTAGTTGTCCGCCGCCGCTGATGTCTACACACGCTTCTACTCTTGTAGACTATGTTGGGCCTCCAAGCGCAGAGGTTTGTAGGACAGCAGCAATTTCCCTCAAGTGGATGACCTAAGGTTTATCGAACTCAGGGAAGTAGAGGTTGAAGATGGTCTCTCTCAAGCAACCTTGCAACTAAGATACAAGAAGTCTCTTGTGTCCCCAACACACCTAATACACTTGTTAGATGTATAGGTGCACTAGTTCGGCGAAGATATGTTAAATGGCAAGTGATATGGATGGCAAAACAAAGTAATATAAATCTGTAATAAAAAGTGCAGCAAGCAAACAAGTGGTAAACGTGAGCACAAATGGTATTGCAATGGTGGAAACAAGGCCTAGGCTTCATACTTTCACTAGTGGCAACTCCCAACAACATTAACATAATCGAATCACATGATATTTCCCATAAAACATGCAAAGGGGACGCACTCAGAGGTCATTCCTTCGTGGTCAAGAGAGGACGAGAATTATGTAGGGCTACAAAAGCACACCTCAAAGTTCGTAGTTCTCAATCTAAGGATTTCCCAATGTCACCGCGGCCATCCAAAGAGAGTCCCACAATCACCACAACATATCTAAAGGATAGTCAAAGACAAGCACCAAGAGACTCTCAATCTTCAATCAACACACAAGAGAGGAAATCACTCATGAAAATATTGTTCTAATCCATGTCCAATAGACCGCTATCACCTTGGTCTCGGGGATTATACTAGATAAAGACAAGTGAGTACATCAATCCAATACATAGAGGAAGGGGAAATATCATGGGATCACCCTAGATTAACATGGCCTATGATCACAACGAAGATCACATCATGGGAGAGAGAATTGACCACATAACTACTGGTAAGAACCTCAGCCCCGAGGAGGAACTACTCCCGCATCATGGAGGGAGGAAGCAACGTCGATGGAGATGAATCCGGGGGCACTTCCCCGTCCCGGCAGGGTGCCGGCGCAGGAATTCTGGTCCCCCGAAGCTTGATGGCGATGGCGGCGGAGATCGGAATCGCGTCTGGAGAAAAGGGGTCTGGAATCAGGATTTCCGCGACACGGTGTAAATATATGCCAAAGGGGGGCATCAGAGGGGGTCAGGGGTGCCCAGGCGCCCCCCCGGCGCGGCCAGGGGGGGCGCGTGGGCAGGCCGCCTGGAGCCCCTGTGGATCCCCTCCGGCCCTACTTTGGCCGCATGGAAGCTTCCGGAACGCTGATTTTTTATATAATTTTTCTGGATTTTTTCTGGCAGTTCTCGTAATGTGAAAACCTGAAATACAAAAACAGCCGAAAACAGAAACTGGCACTGGGGTGCACTGAGTTAATAGGTTAGTCCAAATATGATCGAAAGTGTATGGAAGTGCATAAATATCATAGCAATATCACACAAAAGAGGCATGGAGCAAGCAGAAATTATAGATACGTTTTGGACGTATCAACATCCCCAAGCTTAATTCCTGCTCGTCCTCGAGTAGGTAAATGATAACAAGAATAATTTCTGTGGTGACATGCTATTAACCATATAGGACTTTTTCATAGTCATATGACAAAAGCTTACTGAGACAATGAATCTATAGTAATTAAGTTGCCTCATGAGAAAATCACAAAGAACTGAAAGTTTTACAATATGATATTGAAACATCAAATAGATTTGTAATGAACATGATGTGCAAATAAGATAAAGTGATATCTAGCTTGCCCCCTTTAGTGAAGCAAAACATAAATGCAGGGGCACCTCCAAGGTTTAAGTGATGACTAGATACAATGATTTCAAAATAAACGATATCACAATCATGCAAAAGACAATGCTACTTTGGGACAATGCACATTACACTCAGAATGACAATCATGCTCTCAGTAGTTGGTGCTTTTAAAAGAAGGTGGAGACTCTCGAACCGTGGCTTTTGTTGGCAAGGTTGAAAACCCGTAGTCGGAAACAAAGACAAAACATGTACCAGAGCTCTTGGTTTTAAAACAGAGGTAATAATTTTTTTAGATCATGCATGTTTCGTCAACGAATGCTAGCAGACAACTCAATCACTTCTTGAGATGGACAAGTTTCGAGGAACGGCTCCCGAATGAGGACGATCACATCCTCTTAATCTCCTTTGTTTATCACTGCCAAAGTTTTCTGATTTCTCATGAACAAAGCGTGAAGGAGGGTTTGTTTGTTATATTATCTTTTTGAGCCGGGCGCACTCAATGCCAGTTCCTTCTCGTATTATGGGTTTGCACATTATACATGCAATCCCGGGGTGAAGCTTGTCCAACTTAAAAAGATCATGAATTAACTACTACTTCCTCATGAACTTAAAACAGAGGCACAAAATAGGAATGCTTTTTCTTTGAATAATTTCGAGATGGTACATGCAAGTCTCCGTTAGGAATGGCCGGTAAATACCATGTAGGAAGATATGGTGGACTCATATGGCATAACTGGATTAAAAGGATGTGGATGCACAAGCAGTCAGTCCGCTTAGTACAGGCGAAGGTTAGCAAAAGACGGGGAGCGACCAACTAAGAGAGCAATGACGATCATAATCATGCAGAGCGACAAAGCAACATTGAATCATGCATGGAAGTTATATCGCTACTCAGAAACAAAAGATCATCAAGGCTTGACAGACTTTCTTTACAGTCTTAAATATGCGTGAGCATACGCCAAGTCAATCAAAATAAATTCTTTGAAGGAAGATATTACTAAACCATACCACATCATAGGCAAACAAATCATGTTGGTACTCCAATAACACATTGGGAACCCCCCAGCTATTTGAGACTAACCATAAGAAAACATGAACTACTAAGCGCCATTATGCACGTAGCATCTTTATCATAGACATATCAACCAATGCAACGGAAGCAAACTCTCTTAATAAGATAAACATGATAACTAAAGAGAGTTCAAGCAACCAACTAAACAAAAGCTCTTTAAAAAAAGATAAGCATGAAAGTTAAGAGCTAAGCATGATAGTAGCTATTAAAAGACAAAGAACACACACAGCAAAGATAGACATGCAAATTCTATGTTATGTTCTAGGTAGAAGTGGAGCGTGTTTCTCTCCCACATAAAGAAAGCTGAGTTCCAACTCGTTATGAAAAGCTAAAGAAAACTAAAAGGAAAACAAAAACAAGACGCTCCAAGCATAGCACATAACACATGAAGTGATTAAAATATAGTGGAACGAAGGACGAACTGATAATGTTGATGGAGAAGGGGATGCACGGGGGCATCCCCAAGCTTAGATGCTTGAGTCTCCTTGAATATTTCTTGGGGGTGCATGGGGGCATCCCCAAGCTTGAGCGTTTGACACTCCTGAATCTTTTTATCATCTTCCCTCACACACTTGAAAACTCCCTTCATGCATAACTCATCATAATCTGATTAGCGAGGTTAGTACCCATAATAAAATAATTGTTCCTTGCTGGAAATAAAGATATTCTTGAAGTTCTACTGTTTCTCAAGATTGCCAAAAGGTTTTTGCAAAGAAAAAGCAAGCTCTAGGTTTGCAAAATGAAGGAAAGGCAAAACAGGACAGAATCTGTGAAAAACAGAACAGCAGGTAGTAAATGATTTTTCCGGGGCACTTCTGCAACTCTAATAAAAAAAACTCAAAACAGACGCACGAAAGACAATTATATAGAGCACGCTGTCGAAAAAATTCAGACCAAAAAGATGATCTGGTGATTTTATACGAATTTTTTATCCAAGGACAGAATCTGTTTCCTGGACAGCACGTCACAACTTTTGAACTTTCTTGCAATCAGAGGCTAAACTTGGCACAAAGCTGAAAAATAAAGATACAATGATGTTGCTACAGTAGTAACAAACATCAAGACCACTAAAACTGAAAGTAAACATAACAAGGGTTGTCTCCCTAGAGCTCTTTCTTTATAGCCATAAAGATAGGCTTAAGACTTTAATGATGCTCTCGTAGGAATAAGAGCTGAAGAACAAAAGAGAGCATCAAGAAGCAAATACCAAACACATTTAAGCCTAACATGCTTCCTATGCATAGGAATATTACAATAGAATAATTCATTGAAGCACAAAGCAACTAGCATAGGAAGGCAAAACAAGCATAACTTCAAAATATTCACCATAAAGAGAGGAAACTTCTTATTATTAAGATATTTAGAACCAAGTCTCCCTCTCTCATTATAAATTTCAGTGGCATCATGGATGAACTCATCAATATAAGCATCACGTAAAGCATTGTTACCATGATCCACATGCAAAAAGGTACTCTTACTCTCCACATAAGCATAATCTTTCTCATTGGTAATAGTGGGAGTAGGACTATCATAAACAACTTGAACACTATAGATTACTTGTGTATTAGGAGGGTGGTGTTCAACAAGGGAGTAATTCCCTCCATGATTATGACAAGTTTCATAAGGATAATTTCTCCTTATGTCATACGTACCTTTATAATCACTATAGGTTGGAGTTATGACATCATCATAGTAGAGAAGAGCATTATCATTGCTAGCAACTATATTTGTAATCATGTTGTCTTTATTCTTACTAGCAAAAGAATTATCAATTATCACATCACTAGTGGGTAAAGGGTTTGCAATCCTATCATCCCCAAGCTTAGAGCTTCCCATATCATCACTTTCAGAGTTGGTACCAAAAAGATTTTCAAGATCATAAGTAGCATTATCATCATTTTCCCAATCACAATAAGTAACATGCATATCATAATCAAAATCATCTTCAATAGTACCTACGGACGTATCATCGAGATGATAATTAAGGCAATAAACTTCACCTTCTTCTTTAAACTTACAATCGTTAGGATAAAAGTTGATGGGAGGAATATGCTCAGGCCAGGTTGATACCCATTCTTCTTCTTTCTTGCTCCTCTTCCTCCTCCTCTTCTTTTTCTTCTTCTTAACCTTAGGAGGGAGTGGTTGGAGATGAAGCTTCTCCACATATCCTGGTTTATCATTAGAAACAATAGGGGAAACTTGGGAGAAACTCTCCTTTTTATTAGCAGAAATATAAGAGACATTTTTATACTTTGGTAAAGTTCCCTCCTTTATAATCTTACCTATGTAATCATTTTCATGGCAATTAACAACACAATAGAGATGGCAATTTTGCAAAGTATTTTTTATTCCTATGACATTAACATCTAGCCATGAAGTCTTTTCTGATAACTCTTCACACATCAAAAATAACATAAGCTCATCATAAAGATCAGAGGTGATCATGTTATCACACAACCGGTTAACAGTTATGTTTTGAAAGTTCATGCATTGAAAATTAAAGTGACCCTCTATACGGCAAAGTTCACAAGTAAAAGGATAAAGGTCACACAATTCTCTAGCAATTTCATTTAAATCTCTGACCCAAGTGATTGTTCTTTCATGCTTATGTTGCTTACAATACTTCTCTTCTTCAATCATAGGCCTTTCACAAGGTCTATCCACTCCACAAAAATTAACATGCTTATATAAAACTTCATTTTTAGGAATTGGATCATGCATGTTGCAATCATCATGAACAATTTCATTTTCTTTGCAAGTCTCTTTAAAAGGTTTATGATACTTGATCCAATCCTCCTTAGGCATATTAAGATGTGAAGCAAAAGATTTGAGGAAATCAACAAGGAGTTGAGAATCAAGCCCAAACTTAGCACTAAACTTATTAAAACTTGTAGTTTCAACAAAGGACTTAATGCAATCATACTCATAAATTATACCTGACTCTTGACCTTTGTCGATCTCCCAATCTTCAGTGTTGCGTTGAATTCTTTCAAGGAGTTCCCATTTAGCATCAATCTTTTTGTTTGTGAAAGAACCCATAGAGGAAGCGTCGAGCAAATCTTTATCCTGTCGAGAAAGCCTCGCATAGAAATTAGTAATAATCATATCTTTGGGGAGCCCATGGTTAGGACATTTTAACATTAACGTTTTCAGTCTCCCCCAAGCTTGAGCTATGCTCTCTCCGTCATGAGGATAAAAATTATAAACATAATTCCTATTCTCATGGACTTCATGAAGAGGATAAAACTTGGAGTAAAAGAGAGACTGGATCTCTTCCCACTCCAGCAGGTGAGAGTCATTTAGTAGCCTATACCATTCCAATGCTTTTCCTTTCAGTGACAAGGCAAATAATTTCCTCGTGACAAACTCCCTTGATACACCTGCAAGCTTAAATAATGAACATAGTTGTGACAGATATAGCAAGTGTTCACCGGGATGTCTGTCTCCTGCATAACGATCAGCCAAAACATAATCGATAATACCAGCTGGTATTTTATAGGGCACAATTTCAGTAGGGGGAGGAGCAACCACCACAGGTGTGGGGCGTCTTCCCGCAAGCAACGATCCAATAGCAAGGTTGTCCATAAGCATAACTAGTGAAATAAAAACAAGAAACAAAAAGATTTAATTGCAAGATCTAAAGATATACCTTCAAGCGCTCACCTCCCCGGCAACGGCGCCAGAAATAGCTTGATGTCTACACACGCTTCTACTCTTGTAGACTATGTTGGGCCTCCAAGCGCAGAGGTTTGTAGGACAGCATCAATTTCCCTCAAGTGGATGACCTAAGGTTTATCGAACTCAGGGAAGTAGAGGTTGAAGATGGTCTCTCTCAAGCAACCCTGCAACTAAGATACAAGAAGTCTCTTGTGTCCCCAACACACCTAATACACTTGTTAGATGTATAGGTGCACTAGTTCGGCGAAGAGAGGTTAAATGGCAAGTGATATGGATGGCAAAACAAGGTAATATAAATATGTAATAAAAAGTGCAGCAAGCAAACAAGTAGTAAACGTGAGCACAAACGGTATTGCAATGGTGGAAACGAGGCCTAGGGTTCATACTTTCACTAGTGGCAACTCCCAACAACATTAACATAATCGAATCACATGATATTTCCCATAAAACATGCAAAGGGGACACACTCGGAGGTCAATCCTTCGTGGTCAAGAGAGGACGAGAATTATGTAGGGCTACAAAAGCACACCTCAAAGTTCGTAGTTCTCAATCTAAGGATTTCCCAATGTCACCGCGGCCATCCAAAGAGAGTCCCACAATCACCACAACATATCTAAAGGATAGTCAAAGACAAGCACCAAGAGACTCTCAATCTTCAATCAACACACAAGAGAGGAAATCACTCATGAAAATATTGTTCTAATCCATGTCCAATAGACCGCTGTCACCTTGGTCTCGGGGATTATACTAGATAAAGACAAGTGAGTACATCAATCCAATACATAGAGGAAGGGGAAATATCATGGGATCACCCTAGATTAACATAGCCTATGATCACAACGAAGATCACATCATGGGAGAGAGAATTGACCACATAGCTACTGGTAAGAACCTCAGCCCCGAGGAGGAACTACTCCCGCATCATGGAAGGAGGAAGCAACGTCGATGGAGATGAATCCGGGGGCACTTCCCCGTCCCGGCAGGGTGCCGGCGCAGGAATTCTGGTCCCCCGAAGCTTGATGGCGATGGCGGCGGAGATCGGAATCGCGTCTGGAGAAAAGGGGTCTCGAATCAGGATTTCCGCGACACGGTGTAAATATATGCCAAAGGGGGGCATCAGAGGGGGTCAGGGGTGCCCAGGCGCCCCCCCGGCGCGGCCAGGGGGGCCGCGTGGGCAGGCCGCCTGGAGCCCCTGTGGGTCCCCTCTGGCCCTACTTTGGCCGCATGGAAGCTTCCGGAACGCTGATTTTTTATATAATTTTTCTGGATTTTTTCTGGCAGTTCTCGTAATGTGAAAACCTAAAATACAAAAACAGCCGAAAACAAAAACTGGCACTGGGGTGCACTGAGTTAATAGGTTAGTCCAAATATGATCAAAAGTGTATGGAAGTGTATAAATAACATAGCAATATCACCCAAAAGAGGCATGGAGCAAGCAGAAATTATAGATACGTTTTGGACGTATCAGCCGCCGCTCTGTCATGTGCTCGTCGCTGGTGATGTAGTGCTTGCTAGGCCTTGCGAGTGCTTCGAGTGGGTGCGGCGTTCCCCTAGGTACCGCCCACACCACTCTGCCGTCCCTTTAGGTCGCCGGAGCAGCTCCGACGAGCTACTCCGACGGGCTCTGTTTCCCCTGCTTCTGCTTCTTCAGTTATCTCTTAAGGCAGCGCTCCCCCTATCTGTCAGATACACGCTTGTAGCCCAGTGGTGTGTCTCTTCGTCAGTTAAGCTGGCAGCGTGGGTTCGAATCCGTGCGAGGGCAGTGGGAATTAGCCCCCCCCTTTTTGTTTTCGCGAGAGGCTGACAGGCAGGCCCCACCTGCCAGCCACTCAGCCACCTCCAGCCCACTCGCGCACCCGCTGGTGCCACCTCAACGCAGCTGGGTCCACTCGTCAGTGGCTCTGGCTAGTGTAGGCCTGGGTCAACTTTGACCTCTGCGCCTGTTTTTCTTTTCTGTTTTTGTTTTTGTTTTTGTTTTTCTGCCTTTTTCTTGCTTATTTAATATATGTTGATATATGCCTCTGATGGAATAAGTTGAATATGAAAAATGCTTAGTTTTTCTGGTAGATTATGAATATGCTGTTTGTTGCCATGTTTTAAAACATTTAAAATGCTGTTTGAATTTATTCTTGTTTTAAATATGCTTAAACTTGGAAAATCATAACTAAATATCTACAACTCCAAATGTAACAAACTTTATATGCATTTGAGGTGGAAAAATGGGTAGAATATTATGGTGCTGTTGTTTAGCATGTTTAACAACTTTATCATAGAAGTTTTTTAGATCTGTCCCAATTGCATTTAATTAATTATGGGAGTTTCTGGAAATTGTTGTTTGTTATTTCCAGCCCATTTAAATGTGCTAGCATGTTGCTGTAATCTTAGTTGCACCCTTGCCATGTTAACCAACTCCTTTAAACTTGTTGGGTGCTTGTTTGAATAATCTACATAAACTTGTTAGTATTGTTCTTTTGCTTGTTCTTTCATGTGAGTGTTCATATTTTGCTATGATGTCATTACACTCTTGTGACCCTAGGCCATGCATCTTTTCTTCCCGTGTCCATATGCATCATTATCATGCATCATGTGGTTGAGCATTGCATGATGATTGATTGTTGTTCCGGTGTTGCTTGTTGTGTTGGTTAGAGCCCAGTGACGATTCGGAGTACGAGGTTCCTACTGAGGCTGAGTTTGAGGAGCAAGGTTACGATCCCTCTGTGGAATCAACAGGCAAGATGAGCATACCCAGATATCACTACTATCTATGCCTATGCTAGATGTCTCGCTCTTTAGATATTGCCTCGATGCCTACGTCTGTTTGTCAGCCCTCCTATTGTTGCCATGAAACTCTCTAACCACCCACCTAGCAAACCATTGTTTGGCTAAGTATGCATCGCTCAGCCCCTCTTATAGCGTTGTTAGTTGCAGCTGAAGATTTGAAGATTCTTGCTTCGTGATGAAGTTATTGTTGGGATATCACAATATATAAATTGTTAAACTAAATCATCTATATATTGGTAATGGGTGGAAGGCTAAGCCTCTTGCTTGGTGTTTTGTTCAACTCATGCCACCCTAGGAACCGTTAAACCGGTGTTATGTTCGTTGATTTTGTGTCCCTAACACGTTGGGGTTTATGGGCCCCCCTCCATAACCTGCTTAGCGCTAAAGCTTTTCCAGCAAGGCCCAACATTTGTTTTACATTTGCCAAATAACTAAAACTTGCATAGGGCGTTGCAAACCCGAGTTCTTAATTAACAACCCGGGCCAGTGCTCCTCATGAGTGTTGGTCCAAACTGGGGGTCCTGCAGGGCCACCTTGGGGAAACCCGAGGGCTGGTAAAAACGTGTAGCATCGCCCATCCGGTCGTGGCCTGAGACGAGATACGCGCGGCTACTATCAGCGTGTCGGCACATCGGGAGGTCTTGCTGGATTAGTTTTACCTTTGTCGGAATATCTTGAGCACGGGATTCAGAGAATACTCGGGTCTTCCCACCTTGGAGTTGCGACTCCGCAGATCGTGAGCTTGTGATGGGCTAAGTTGGGACACCCCTGCAGGGTTTGATCTTTCGAAAGCCGTGCCCGCGGTTATGTGGCGGATGGGAATTTGTTAATATCGGGTTGTAGATAACTTGACACTATGATCATGAATACACTACCAGCGTGAGTAACCGTGATGGTCACTTTCCGAAGGGGTTCGGGAAGTGAACACGGTGGGGTTATGTTTGAGCGTGAGTAGTTAGGATCACTTCGTGATCAACTCCGAAGCTTCCTTGGTCTCGCTAGCTATTGCAGAAGGTTCGTTGAGAACTTCTCCAAGATTGCCAAGCCTCTTTCCAACCTATTGCAGAAGAATGTCAAGTACTCATGGACTTCTGATTGTGATGTGGCATTCAAAACACTCAAAGAGAAACTCATTTCTGCTCCGGTTCTTACTCCTCCGGATGAGTCCAAGCCCTATGAAGTCTTTTGTGATGCTTCTTTGCAAGGTCTTGGTGGTGTTCTCATGCAAGACAAGAAGATTGTGGCATACACTTCTCGTCAATTGAAACCAAATGAGAAGAATTACCCCACACATGATCTCGAGCTAGCAGCAGTTGTACATGCCTTGATCACATGGATACACCTTCTGTTGGGCAGAAAAGTGGAGATCTTCACCAATCACAGGAGCTTGAAGTACATCTTCACACAGCCAAACCTTAACCTTTGCCAGACTCGTTGGGTTGAGATGATTCAAGAATATGATCCAAGCATTGAGTACACACGAGGCAAGGCCAATGTCATTGCAGATGCCTTGAGCAGAAAGGCATATTGCAACAGTCTCCTTCTCAAACCGTTCGAGCCTGAACTTTGTGAATCATCCAGGAAGCTCAACCTCCAAGTTGTTCCGCAAGGCTTTCTTGCAAACCTTCAAGTTGCTCCTACCTTGGAAGATCAGATCCGTGAGGCCCAACTCAGTGATGCTTTGGTGCAGAAAGTGAAACATGGTATTGCGAAGGGTACTCCCAAATGCAAGTGCTATCGCGTTGATGAGAAAGACACCTTGTTCTTTGAGGACAGGATTGTGGTTCCCAAGGGTGATCTCTGGAAGCTCATAATGAACGAAGCACATGACTCCCTCCTCTCGATTCATCCCGGAAGTTCTAAGATGTACCAAGACCTCAAGCAATCATATTGGTGGACTCGCATGAAAAGGGAGATTGCCCAATTCGTGAATGAATGTGATGTCTGCAGAAGAGTGAAGGCAGAGCATCAACGTCCAGCCGGTCTCCTTCAACCTCTACCTATTCCCGAGTGGAAATTCGACCACATTGAAAGGGATTTCGTCACTGGGTTTCCCAAGTCTAAGAAGGGAAATGATGCTATCTTTGTAGTGATTGACAAGCTAACTAAAGTAGCTCATTTTCTTCCCGTCAAAGAATCCATCAACGCAGCTCAGCTGGCAGAGCTGTACACCTCCAGAATTGTTTCTTTGCATGGCATTCCTCAAGTCATCTCCTCAGACCGTGGAAGTGTGTTCACATCCAAGTTCTGGGACTCCTTTCAGTCAGCCATGGGCACGAAAATTCGCTTCAACACTGCGTTTCACCCTCAAACTAGTGGTCAAGTCGAAAGAGTGAACCAGATCCTCGAAGAAATGCTGAGAGCTTGTGTCATCTCTTTCGGTATGAAATGGGAAGATTGTCTCCCATTTGCCGAATTCTCCGACAACAACAGCTTCCAAGCAAGTGCCGGCAAAGCTCCTTTTGAAACCCTCTATGGCAGAAAGTGTCGTACCCCTCTCAACTGGTCCGAGACTGGTGAACGTTAACTTCTTGGTAATGATTTGATCTCAGAAGCCGAAGAAATGTGCAAAGTCATACGTGAGAATCTCAAAGCCGCTCAATCGCGTCAAAGAGCTACTATGACGGCACGCACCGTGACTTGGCTTTCGACATTGGAGACCATGTCTATCTCCGTGTGTCTCCTATGAAGGGCACCTAGAGGTTCGGTATCAAAGGCAAGCTTGCCCGAGATACGTGGGCCCTTTCAAGATTCTTGGCAAGAGAGGCGATCTAGCCTACCAACTCAAGCTTCCCTAAAACATTGCAAATGTTCATGATGTGTTTCACGTGTCTCAGCTCCGCAAGTGCTTTAAGACACCTAAAAGCACCATTCCGTCCGAGGAGATTGATCTTCAACAAGATTTGTCGTATTGTGAGCACCCTGTTGCTATTCTTGAGGAAACTGAGCGCAAAACCCGCAACAAGTCCATCAAGTTCTTGAAAGTAAAGTGGTCACACCATACCGACCGAGAAACTACATGGAAACGAGAAGACCACCTTCGTTCTGAGTATCCTTCCTTCTTCCAGTCCTAGATCTCGGGACGAGATCTTTTTGTAGTGTAGGAGAGTTTGTAACACCCCATATGTGATACTTTCCTATAATGGCAATAAAGCAATTCTCAATTTCATCCTTGTCCTTATCCTTCTGGGTTCTTGTATTTTGAGCTCATTTTATTTTTGCAGTGTCATGTATTTTATTTTATTTTGCATCCATGCATTACTTCATCATCATGGCATCTTAGTTTACTTCTTGTTGATGTGTATGTGTGAGGCACCTTGTTGATGTATGTGAGTGTGGTGCCAGACCTTGCCCTTGCAACCCTAGACCCCCTCCTTTATTTTCCCCTCTTCCTTCTTCCTTCTCTTCCCTTCTTTATTTTTTGCTAGTCACCTAGCCTAGTCCATTAATGTTCTTTCTTTTCCTAAAAACCTTGCACCCTGTCTACACCCTCTCTGCCAAATTTCATCCTTGTTGGAATTGATTTGGTTGGGTTCAAAAATGACAAGAGTTTGAAGCATATTCAAACTCCTTTTATTTTTCTACCTCCAAAAATGCCCAAACCAATTTTATTAAATAAGGCATAAATCAAGGAGCATAGTGATATTTTCTTTATCCCCTAACTCTTTTCCTTTGAGCCTGTACTTTTCTTTTCATTTCTGTCTCAAGGAAAAATAGAAAAGAAAAGAATGAGCAGAATCAGCAGTGGCCTGGGCCTCCTCTTCCTCCTCCCCCCAGGCCCAGTCCTTCTCCGCAGCAGCCTCGGCCCACTTCTCTCTCCCGCAGCGGCCCAGCCAGCGTGCAGTTGCGCCGTTCACTGTTTTTCCCACGGCCCCACATGTCAGCCTCACACTCCCCGCGTCGCCGTGTACCTCCGTCACACGTTGCTGAGGCAGAGCGCGAACTCGCCGTCGCGCCGTGATCACGGACGTCGAGGCCTCGCGATCAAAGACCCCCTTTTAAACCCGCAGCTCGTCCAATCCTCTCCCTAGGGTTCCTCCTACCTCCCTCCGCTGCCTGGAGAGCCAAGACACACCAGATCCGCCGCTTCAAGCCGCCCCGCACGGATCTGGGAGCGCCAGCTCGTCGCCGGCGTGCCTCCCGTCGACCTCGGCCTCGCCAACCTCGTCAAGCTGCTTCCCCGTCGTCGACTACGTGCTCTACGCGGAGCCGATCGCCTCGCAATCGTCGTTTTCTTCCTCTTCTTCCACTCCGGCGGCCGTAGCTGTTTGAGCTTCACCGTCTTCGACTCCGACCTCCTCCGGGCCAGCCGAACACCTCGCCGTGTTCATGGTCAGCGTCTCCACCTCCTCGTGCCCTTTTCCCCTCCTTAGCATCATCTAGCACCTAGTTCACTGTGAGCCCGAGCTCGTCGCCGTCGGGCCTCGTCTCCGACGAGTACCCCGACCACCGTAGGCCGTCTTTTGTTGCCCGTCTGCATCAGCTGGTCGCGTAGTTGCTGCCAGAGCAGTCGTCACTCCGCCTAGGCCGTTGCATCGTCGCGTAGTTGTCCGCCGCCGCCGCTCTGTCATGTGCTCGTCGCCGGCGCTGTAGTGCTTGCTAGGCCTTGCGAGTGCTTCGAGTGGGTGCGGCGTTCCCCCAGGTACCGCCCGCACCACTCCGTCGTCCCTTTAGGTCGCCAGAGCAGCTCCGGCGAGCTACTCCGACGGGCTCGGTTTCCCCCCTGCTTCTACTTCTTCAGTTATCTCTTAAGGTAGCGCTCCCCCTATCTGTCAGATACATGCTTGTAGCCGAGTGGTGTGTCTCTTCGTCAATTAAGCTAGCAGCGCGGGTTCGAATCCGTGCGGGGGTAGTGGGAATTAGCCCCCCCCCCTTTTTTGTTTACGCGAGAGGCTGACAGGCAGGCCCCACCTGCCAGCCACTCAGCCACCTCCAGCCCACTCGCGCACCCGCTGGTGCCACCTCAGCATAGCTGGGTCCACTCGTCAGTGGCTCTGGCTAGTGTAGGCATGGGTCAACTTTGACCTCTGCGCCTGTTTTTCTTTTCTGTTTTTCTTTTTCTTTTTCTTTTTCTGCCTTTTTCTTGCTTATTTAATATCTGTTGATATATGCCTCTGATGGAAATAAGTTGAATATGAAAAATGCTTAGTTTTTCTTGTAGATTATGAATATGTTGTTTGTTGCCATGTTTTAAAACATTTAAAATGTTGTTTGAATTTATTCTTGTTTTAAATATGCTTACATTTGGAAAAGTCATAACTAAATATCTACAACTCCAAATGTAACAAACTTTATATGCATTTGGGGTGGAAAAATGTGTAGAATATTATGGTGCTGTTGTTTAGCATGTTTAACAACTTTATCACAGAAGTTTTTCAGATCTGTCCCAATTGCATTTAATTAATTATGGGAGTTTCTGGAAATTGTTGTTTGTTATTTCCAGCCCATTTAAATGTGCTAGCATGTTGCTGTAATCTTAGTTGAACCCTTACCATGTGAACCAACTCCTTTAAACTTGTTGGGTGCTTGTTTGAATAATCTACATAAACTTGTTAGTATTGTTCTTTTGCTTGTTATTTCTTGTGAGTGTTCTTGTTTTGCTATGATGTCATTACACTCTCGTGACCCTAGGCCATGCATCTTTTCTTCCCATGTCCATATGGATCATGATCATGCATCATGTGGTTGAGCATTGCATGATTATTGATTGTTGTTCCGGTGTTGCTTGTTGTGTTTGTTAGAGCCCGGTGACGATTCGGAGTACGAGTTTCCTACCGAGGCTGAGTTTGAGGAGCAAGGTTACGATCCCTCCGTGGAATCAACAGGCAAGATGACCATACCCACATATCACTACTATCTTTGCCTATGCTAGATGTCTCGCTCTTTAGATATTGCCTCGATGCCTATGTCTGTTTGTCAGCCCTCCTATTGTTGCCATGAAACTCTCTAACCACCCACCTAGCAAACCGTTGTTTGGCTAAGTATGCATCGCTCAGCCCCTCTTATAGCGTTGTTAGTTGCAGGTGAAGATTTGAAGATTCTTGCTTCGTGATGAAGTTATTGTTGGGATATCACAATATATAAATTGTTAAACTAAATCATCTATATATTGGTAATGGGTGGAAGGCTAAGCCTCTTGCTTGGTGTTTTGTTCCACTCATGCCACCCTAGGAACCGTTAAACCGGTGTTATGTTCCTTGATTTTGCGTCCCTAACATGGTTGGCGTTTATGGGCCCCCCTCGATAACCCGCTTAGCGCTAAAGCTTTTCTAGCAAGGCCAACATTGGTTTTACATTTGCCTAATAACTAAAACTTGCATAGGGCGTTGCAAACCCGTGTTCTTAATTAACAACCTGGGCCAGTGCTCCTCATGAGTGTTGGTGCAAACTGGGGGTCCTATAGGGCCGCCTTGGGGAAACCCAAGGGCTGGTAAAAACCTGTAGCATTGCCCATCCGGTCGTGGCCTGAGACGAGATACGCGCGGCTACTATCAGGGTGTCGGCACACCGGGAGGTCTTGCTGGATTAGTTTTACCTTTGTCGGAATATCTTGAGCACGGGATTCCGAGAATACTCGGGTCTTGCCACCTTGGAGTTGCGACTCCGCAGATAGTGAGCTTGTGATGGGCTAAGTTGGGACACCCCTGCAGGGTTTGATCTTTCGAAAGCCATGTCCGCGGTTATGTGGCAGATGGGAATTTGTTAATATCCGGTTGTAGATAACTTGACACCATGAGCATGAATACACTACCAGCGTGAGTAACCGTGATGGTCTCTTTCCGAAGGGGTTCGGGAAGTGAACACGGTGGGGTTATGTTTGAGCGTGAGTAGTTAGGATCACTTCGTGATCAACTTGGCGATCGTTGGCACTTGTTCTCTTCTCTCCTGCAGCCTTGTTTAAGCCTTTTTCACACCTAAGGCTTTGATAGTATTGCTACCCGGGAACGGGATTGCTGAGTCCTCCGTGGCTCACAGATTCTACACAACACCAGATGCAGGTACCATTGAGAACTACACAGGTGGTGGTTCAGAGCTGTATTGGGAGTTCGATGAAGAGCGTGGATGTTACTATGTGTCGTATCCTGACGATCAGTAGTGGCTCTTACTAGGATGATCGGGACCTTGTGTTGTTTTATGGTATCTTTTCGTTTGGATTCCGTCTGTAGTCGGACTCTGATGTTATTCGGATGATGTATGTTAATGTATTTCATTGTGTGATGTGGCGAGTTTAAGCCAACTACTATTTTAAACTTTCATCCCTGCTTTTACATGAGTTGTGCAAAGATACCATACTTGAGATCATTCTAGTATGCGATTATGTCTTTAAGTCGTGCCTCGACACGTGGGAGACATAGTCGCATACTGGGCATTACAGATCTTCGCATGCAAGGAAGTGTCTCCTTATTACGTGGGAAAAATGCTTCCTCCCCCTCACAATTGGGACCCACTAGACATCTTCGCACGCAAGGAAGTGCCTGCTTATTCCCTACTGATAGTTGGGACCCACCAGGTTAAAGCCTGCGTAGCTTTATTTGTCTAGTCGCAAATGTGTACATACATATTGGTCGATTGGTCTCTCTGCAACAATGAATCGTGGCCGAGTAAGGAGCGACACCTGTCGTAGTAGAGCCCTCGACGTAGAAGTTCGGGGAGTGCCCTCTTAATCATGTACATGTATGTACAACCACGCTGCAAAAAATACGACCACATACATACATATGGGAGGGGACTCGAACACGTACATCAATAGAGTCCTATTCATCGGCAGCCAAACGGCTAGGTCAAAATAGAGGTATCAACGTCATGTTCATTGGGAGCCAAGCGACTGGGTCAAAATGCATCATGTTCATCGAGCGCCAACCTGCTTGGATAGAACAACCGAAACGGGGTCATGTTCATCACGAGTGGTCTAGTGTACCACAAAACGGAGGAAACATACTTCTGTTCAACCGCCTACGATCGAAACAAGTCTTGTTCATCGGGAGGGGACTAGCATACCGCAAAATGTAGGAAACAAACTTCTCTTCAACCACCTACGGTCACAACGGGGTCCTGTTTATCGGGAGGGGTCTAGCGTACCCCAAAATGGACGAAGCTGGCTTCTCTTGAACCGCATACGGTCGAAATGGCGGTCCTGTTCATCAGAGGGGTGTGGCGTACCGCAAAATGAGACTCCATGGGCTACCATTCATCACCGTCTACTTCCTCCAACCTACACGGGCTACTGTTCATGCGCAACTGCCAACAGCGTCCACAAGGTCTTGTTCATCCACCCCCAATCGGCTAGAGTGTGTCGTACTTTAGCACAACCTCCTCGACAGATCAGGGTCCTATTCATCCAGCGCCAACCACCTACAAAAGACCAGGGTACTATTCATCCATGATAACCCAAAAGTGTAGGGGGTCGCAATAGTTTTTGAGGGAGAGTATTCAACCCAAATTTATTGATTTGACACAAGGGGAGCCAAAGAATATCCACAAGTATTAGCAGTTGAGTTGTTAATTCAACCACACCTGAAAGACTTAATATCTATAGCAAAGTGATTACTAGCACAATAGTATGGTAGTAACGGTAAAAGTAATAACAATAGCAATAGGAATTTTGTAGTAATTGTAACAACAGCAACAACGAAAGTAACTTAACAAAGACCAGTATGTGAAAAGCTCATAGGCATTGGATCAGTGATGATAATTGTCCCGGATTATATTCATCATGTAGAAGTTATAACCTAGAGCGACACAGAACTAGCTCCAATTCATCAATATAATGTAGGCATGTATTCGTATATAGTCATACGTGCTTACGGAAAAGAACTTGCATGATATCTTTTGTCCTACCCTCCCGTGGCAGCGGGGTCCTAATGGAAACTAAAAGATATTAAGACCTCCTTTTAATAGAGAACCGAAACAAAGCATTAGCACTTAGTGAATACATGAACTCCTCAAACTACGGTAATAACTGGAAAGAATCCCAATTATTGACAACTTGGGGTATGCGGATCATAACACGTAATAGGTGCATATCACTTGCAAGATAGGATCAATAACACACATATATTCATGAAACCATAATAGATTTAGATCTGAAATCATGGCACTTGGGCCCTAGTGACAAGCATTAGGCATAGCAAAGTCATAGCAACATCAATTTCCGAACATAGTGCATACTAGGCATCAAGCCCTAACAAAACTAACTCGCTTACATGATAAATCCCATCCAACCCATCATTGTCCAGCAAGCCTACGAAGGAATTACTCACTCTCGGCAGTGAGCATCATGAAATTGGTGATGGAGGAATGTTGATGATGAAGATGGCGACGGATTCCACTCTCCGGAGCCCCGAACGGACTCTAGATCAGCCCTCCTGATGAAGAACAGGAGGTAGCTGCGGCTTCGTATCGTAAACCGTGATGAATCCTTCTCTCTAAATTTTTTCTTGGCAAATAGGTACTTATGGAGCCAGAGTTAGGGATCCCGGAGGTGCGGGGGGCCCACAAGCCTGGTAGGTGCGCCCCCTAAGCTTGTGGCTCCTTGGTGCCCCCTTATGCTATATTCTTCCGCCAATAGTTTTTTATATATTTCACAAAAAATCTCCGTAAATTTTCAGGTCAATCTGAGAACTGATTTATGCACAAAAACAACACCATGGCAATTCTGCTGAAAACAACGTCAGTCCGGGTTAGTTTCATTCAGATCATGCAAATTAGAGTGCAAAACAAGAGAAAAAGTGTTTGGAAAAGTAGATACGACGGAGACGTGTCAACTCCCCCAAGCTTAACTCATTGCTTGTCCTCAAGCAATTTAGCTAACAAACAGAAAGTGACAAAGAAAAAATTTTATAACTCTATTCGATCTTGTTGTTGTAAATATGACTAACCATATTCAGGTTTTCAGCAAAGATTATTAACTAACCATATTCAGGATAACATGTATGTATCATGTTTTCTCATATCAATGACATAACCAACTAGCGAGCAATAATAAGATATCTCGGATGACAACACTTTTCAAGACAATCATGATATAATATGACATAATGGTATCTCGCTAGCCCTGTCTGAGATCACAAAACATAAATGCAGAGCACCTCTGAAGTTCAAGCACTGACTAGACATTGTAATTCATGATGAAAGAGATCCAGTCACACTCATATCAACATTAATTAAAAACAATACATGGAAATGACAATAGTGCTCTCTAGCTGGTGCTTTAATAAGAAAATGATGACTCAAGAATATAAGTAAATAGATAGGCCCTTCGCAGAGGGTAGCAGGGTTTTGCTGAGGTGCCAGAGCTCAAAGTTTTTAAAACAGAGATGAATATGATTTTGGGGGTATGCTTTTCATTGTCAACGGAACGACCGAGAGTTTTCAATATCTTCCATGCTAAACACATTATAGGCGGTTCCCAAACAGAAAGGTAAAGTTTTACTCCCCCTCCACCAGCAAAGACAAGCCATGGCTAGCCGAATCCTCGGGTGCTCTCCATACTAACAACAATCTGGGGGAGTTTTGTTTCATTATGATATATTTTTATTTTGATTGCAAGACTGGGCATCCCATTACTATCCAATTTCTCGTGAATGACAAGAAAATGACCACTCATCATGAGAATAACCCACCTATCATGGAAAATATTGACCACACCCTATCACTCCATGAGCTATTCGGGCATACAAAACCGATTTTTATTTGAAGATTTAGAGATTGGCACATGCAAATTTACTTGGAACGGAAGGTAAATACCGCATATAGGTAGTTATGGTGGACTCATATGGAACAACTGGATGCACAACCAGTATCCACGCTTAGTACAAGCGAAGGCTAGCAAAAGGGTTGAGGAGCGACCAACTAGAGAGCGACAACTATCATAAACATGCACTGCGGTTAATCAACATTGAATACAAGCATGAGTAGGATATAAGACACCATGAACATAAATATCATGGAGGCTATGTTGATTTTGATTCAACTACATGCGTGAACATGTGTCAAATCAAGCCACTTGAATCATTCAGAGGAGGATACCATCCTATCATACAACATCATAACCATTTTAAATGCATGTTGACACACAAGGTAAATCATTATCCACTCCTGGCTAATTAAGCATTGCATGAATAACTATGATCTCTAATTGTCATTGTAAACATGTTTCATTCATAATATGTTGAATCAAGAACGATGAGCTAAACATATTTACAAAAACAAAACAGGTTGAGTTCATGCCAACTTTTCTCCATCTCAATCAATTCATCAAATTTTGTCATTATTGCCTTTCACTTGCATGAACGAATAGTGTGAACAATAATAAGAGTGCATGTGCAGTGGACTAAGCTGGAATCTGCAAGCATTTTATTCAAGGGAGAAGACAGGGTGATATGGGCTCTTTGTTAGATCGACAATAATGCACATGAGGGCCACTCAACATTTTCATCGTGGTCTTCTCCTTACGACAACCCAAAGAAACGAAAATAATTTCAAAGAAGCACACTGAAATATTTTTGGAGCTTTAGTTTTTCTGAAGAAACTAAAACAAAAGGAAAATGAAAACGAGAAACACTATTTACACAGGAAAACTCCCAACAAGTGAAGAAGAACGATAAATCTTTTGGGGTTTTTGTTTAATTCTACAAACTATTAGACAAATAAGCAAGAAAGAAAAGACAAATATAAATGAGAAATATTTTTGGATTTTCAAAGTTTTTCAAACATACAAGAAGAAAGAAAGATAAAAATAACATGGATTGTACAATGGAAAAGGATGAACGCCGACAAATGGAATGAATGTGTGAACATGAATGTAATGTTGGTGAGAGATACGTACTCCCCCAAGCATAGGCTTTTGGCCTAAGTTTGTCTATGGCCACGGCTCGAAATAGCCCTCTCCTGGATACCGCGGAGGATCATGAGGGTTCCACTGGTTAGAGAGCTCCTATGGCTCCCACTAATAAACGCGCTCCTAACATGGCTCAGGTGCTGGTACTGGCTCACGTACTGGGGGATTCGCCGGTTCCCAGTATGCGTAAATGTCCTTGGTCATAATAATGTACCTGCCTGAATGAATATCGAACAAAGAAGGTGCAGGCAAGGTTATAATCTCACATGTCCACTGACCGAATACTAAGTTGTAGCACAGTCGCTTGTGCTTATCCTTATTACTAAAATGGTGTCCAACCATACTAGCATAATTAAGAAATTTAGTAGGTAAAAGCATCTCCTCCGCCTCATCGTGTCTAATAGGAATCTCAAAATGTCTGGCGAGGTGGGAAGCATAAATGCCACCATAAATACCACCCTTCAAAAGGTTTGTGTGTAACCGTCGAGCGACCATAGCACTCAAACTGAAAGTTCTATCAACATATAAAGCATGGCACAAAATAGCGAGGTCTGGCGAGCTGAGCGTTCCACTCTCCCACCGACCATTCAAATATCTCCCAGCAAATAATGCATAGTAATGAAGAACGGGAAAATGCAAACTAGCCACCCTCGCTTCAGACACTCCTCTCGTCTCCCCCAAAGTAGTTTCATCAATGAAATCTTCCATGTCTCTAGGATATGGATCACTATGACTGCCCTCGTACGATAATTGAAAACATTGCAAAAATCATATAATGTCATTTCCTTAGGCACATCATATAAGTTAAATTCTATCGTGGGTGGTTCCTTCCTAGGAGAAAAGCAAAAAAAATGCATGAAGGTATTAGTGAGTAGGAGATACTGATCACACTTATCTTCGAGGAAGGGGATGAAGCTGGCGTTGCTCGCAAAATAATAGAAATCCTCTTGAATTCTTGCTTCCCTCAAGAATGTGTCACCCGGCCACTCGCATGGACGCACTTCCACCACACGCTGAAGGTGGTATTTGGGCTTCTCCTTCGCGGTTTCCTCAGTATTCCGGCTTGAAGATCCCCTTAACCACATCCTCATGGTTTTCTTTTTCTCTGAAATTTTCTAAAAGTTTTAGTAACTCAAAATAAAAGTGAACAAAACTCAATAAAATCAATAGCAACAACTCCTACAAGTGTCTACAGGCAATATCATGCACCAAAACAAGTTTGAACCATATAAATTTGTCATGCAAGCTCAAGAACATGGTCACCAACAGTAGCTAAAATATGCAAACAATAAACCACTAGAAAAAAAACTAATTGGACCATCGGAGGAGTCACATACCGATGAACAATCTCCCAAAACAGTTTTGGAAATGGAGCAACGAGCAAGGAGATCGAATATGGCAGCAAGATGAGCAAGAACACGAGTTTGAGCAAGGGGATGATTTTTCTGGAGGAAGAATAAGAGGATGGGTGGCTGGAATAATTGAGGGGGGCTACATGGGCCCCACAAGCCTGCTAGGCGCGCCCTGTGAGCTTGTGGTTCATAGGTGCACACCCTGGGGTGTGTTCAGTGCCAATATTTCTCAAATATTACAGAAAAAATCATAATAAATTTTCAGGGCATTCAGAGAACTTTTATTTTCTCATCATTTTTTTATTGCATGGATAATTCTGAAAACAGTATAACCAGGGTATTTCTACTTTATCAATTCTAAATAACAGAAAGTAAAAAGTGGGTACAAGGAGTTGTGTTAACTAAATTCATCGACCATATGCCCGTCAAAAGGAATCCATTAATAAGGTTGATCAAGTCTTATTAACAAACTTCTTCCGAATGACATGAAATTGGAGAATATTCGTATAACACTAGGTTACCTGAACGGGGATATGCATGTCCCCCACAATAATAATTTCATATTTCTTTTCGACAGTATGAATAGGGGATTCAAAACCTCCAATAGTAATTGTTGAATAATTTCCAATAGAGTTGATGCTATTCACTGGGGGTTGTTTCTTCAGAAAGTGTACCGTATGTTCATTGCCATTGACATGAAAAGTGAAATTGCCTTTATTGCAATCAATAACAGTCCTTGCAGTATTAAAAAAGGGTCTACCAAGGATGATCGACATACTGTCGTCCTCGGGTATATCAGGAATAACAAAGTCAGTTAAAATAGTAACATTTGCAACCACGATAGGCACATCCTCACAAATACCTATGGGTATAATAGTTGATTTATCACTCATTTGCAAAGATATTCCAGTAGGTGTCAACTTATTCAAATCAAGTATTTGATACAACTAAAAAGGCATAACATTAACACCGGCTCCTAGATCACATAAAGCAGTTTTAACATAGTTTCTTTCAATGGAGCAAGGTATGTTGGTATTCATGCCCCCCCCCCCCCAGTTTCTTTGGTATACCACCCCTAAATGTATAGTTTGCAAGCATGGTGGAAATTTCAGCTTCTGGTATCTTTCTTTTATTGGTGATAATATCTTTAATGTACTTAGCATAAGGAGACATTTTCAGAATATCAGTCAAACGAAGACGCAACAGATAGGTGTAAGCATTTCACAAAAGTGCTCAAATTCTTCATCATCCTTATTCTTTGAAGCTTTAGGAGGAAAAGGCATGTGTTTCTTAACCCATGGTTCCCTTTCTTTACCGTGTTTCCTAGCAATGAAGTCTCTTTTATCATATCTTTTATTCTTAGGTTGTGGGTTATCAAGAACAATAGCAGGTTCTATTTCCACATCATTATCATTACTAGGTTCAGCATCTTCATGAACATCATTGTCATTATTACTAGGTTCATGTTCATCACCTGATTGTGTTTCAGCATCAGAAATTGAAATGTCATTTGGATTCTCATGTGTGTCTACAGTAGGTTTACTAGAAGCATGCAAAGTACTATCATTTTTATTTTTATTACTACAAGGACTAGATGCATCAGTATTAATTCTCTGAGAATCTTGTTCGATTCTTTTAGGATGACCTTCAAGATACAAAGGTTCCCAAGTCATTTTACCACCCCTAGTCATAACTCTAACAGCATGATAATTCTTCTTATTGTTCCTCTCATTAAGCAAATCATTTTGTGCCTTGAGAACTTGTTCTATTTGAGATTTTATCATAGATGCATGTTTACTCACCAATTTGACATCATTAACTATTCTTGACATAAAGTCACTCAGGCATTCAATCAGATAAGCATTTCATTTCAATTGTCTACTAAAATATGGATTAAAGTTTTTTTAACAACAAAGTTATCAAATTCATCCAAGCATTGACTAGCAGACATAATATAACGAATATCACCTTTATCGAATCTATAGAGAGAATTTACCTCTACTACCTATGTCGCGGTATCAAGACCATGTATTTCTTCAATAGGTGGTAAATTCTTAACATCTTCAGCTTTAACACTTTTTTCTTTCATATATTTCTTTGTGTCTTCCATATCTTCGGAGTTGGCTTGGGTGGTGGTTCAGGAAGGTTCCAACCATTATCATTCCTCAATATATTATTCAATAATTCTTCAGCTTGTGCAATAGTTTGTTCCCTGAAAACACAGTGAGCACAACTATCTAGGTGGTCCCTAGAAGCATCGGTTAGTCCATTATAAAAGATATCAAGTATTTCGTTTTTCTTGAGAGGATGATCAGGTAAAGCATTAAGTAATTGGAGAAGCCTCCCCCAAGATTGTGGGAGACTCTCTTCTTCAATTTACACAAAGTTAAATATTTCATGCAATGCAGTTTGTTTCTTATGAGCAGGAAAATATTTTTCAGAGAAGTAGTAAATCATATCCTGGGGACTATACACACAACCAGGAGCAAGAGAATTAAACCATATCTTAGCATCACCCTTTAATGAGAAAGGAAACAACTTAAGAATATAGTTATAGCAATTTTTTTCCGCATGAGCAAATAGGGTGGCTATATCATTCAGTTTAGTAAGCTGTGCCACAACAGTTTTAGTTTCATAACCATGGAATGGATAAGATTCAACCAAAGTAATTAACTCAGGATCGACAGAGAATTCATAATACTTACCAGTAACAAAGATAGGTGAAGTAGAAAACTCAGGATCATATTTCATTCTAGCATTCAAATATATTTTTTCTTCCACTTGCATAATAATTTTTTAAGATCATCTCTATCCTTACAAGCAAGAAAGTCTCTAGCTACCTCTCTATCCATAACATAACCCTCAGGTATATCAGGCAATTCATATCTAGGAGAGCTAGATCTAATAGGTGTTTCATAATTTCCAGTTTCAAAGAATTCATCAGTTTAGTAATTTCATCAGTTTTGGCATTCTCCATAATTCTAGCTCTAGCAACTTGTTCATCAAGAAATTCACCTAGTGGCACATCATCATTAAGCAAAGTACTAGCATAATCATAAGTATCATTCATAGCATAAGTAGCATCATCAATTACTTGCGACATATCAGAATTAATAATAGGTGGTGGTGTTGCAAGCTTACTCAAAACAAAAGGTGAATCAAGTGTAGAGTGTGATGGAAGTTCCTTACCTTACCTCCCCTCGTCTTAGAGGGAACGATCTTGGTTCTATCATCCTTAAGATTCCCCATGGTGATCAACAATTATAAATTCCAAGTCACTCGGAAAATATAGCTATGCTCCCGGGCAACGGCGCCAGAAAAAGGTCTTGATAACTTACAAGTATAGGGGGTCGCAACAATTTTCGAGGGTAGAGAATTCAATCCAAATTTATTGATTCGACACAAGGGGAGCCAAAGAATATCCGCAAGTATTAGCAGTTGAGTTCTCAATTCAACCACACCTGAAAGACTTAATATCTATAGCAAAGTATATAGTAGCAAAGTAATATGATAATAACGGTAACAGTAGTAATGGTAGCAATAGCAATTTTGCAGTTATTGTAACTGCAGCAACAACGAAAGTAACTTAGCAAAGATCAATATGTGAAAAGCTTGTAGGCATTGGATCAGTGATGATAACTGTGTCAGATAATATTCATCATGTAGCAGTTATAACCTAGAGCGACACAGAACTAGCTCCAATTCATCAATGTAATGTAGGCATGTATTCCATATATAGTCATACGTGCTTATCGAAAAGAACTTGCATGACATCTTTTGTCCTACCCTCCCGTGGCAGCAGGGTCCTAATGGAAACTAAGGGATATTAAGGCCTCATTTTAATATAGAACCAGAACAAAGCATTAGCACTTAGTAAATACAAGAACTCCTCAAACTACGGTAATCACCGAAAATAATCCCAATTATTGTCAACTTGCGGTATGCGGATCATAACACGTAATAGGTGCATATAACTTGCAAGATAGGATCAAGAACACACATATATTCGTGAAAGCATAATAGGTTCAGATCTAAAATCATGGCACTCGGGCCCTAGTGACAAGCATTAAGCATAGCAAAGTCATAACAACATCAATCTGAGAACATAGTGGCTACTAGGAATTAAGCCCTAACAAAACTAACACGATTACATGATAAATCTCATCCAACTTATCATCATCCAGCAAGCCTATGAAGGAATTACTCACTCCCGGCGGTGAGCATCATGAAATTGGTGATGCAGGAATGTTGATTATGACGATGGTGACGGATTCCACTCTGCAGCGCCCCGAACGGACTCCAGGTCAGCCCTCCTCATGAAGAACATGAGGTATCTGTGGCTCTGTATTGTAAAACGCGATGAATCCTTCTCTCTAATTTTTTTCTTTGCGCATAGGTACTTATGGAGTCGAAGTTAGGGTTGCCGGAGGTGCAGGGGGCCCACAAGTCTAGTAGGCGCTCCTTGGGGGACGTATCAATCCACAGCTAACCCACCGACTAGGGTGGGGCGTAAGAGCGGGCGGCAGCAACGGGAACTGTTCAACCACAACCAACCAACGAGCTAGGTCAACTCACCACGTCTCGCGCAGGGGGCTCGATCAATGCAAGTCTTAACTCTCTCTACATATCATGCGCGCGACAACAACAACCACTATTCATCGAGAGGCAACCCAGCCGGCGACATCTCACATGGGGGCTCGGTCGGCTTCGGTAAGCAGGAAGAATGGATCAATCAGGTTTTGCTAGCAGCGAAGGAATCTCTCGGGTTCAGGGTCAATCGGGTTTAGTACATAGTGCGAGGGATGGATCGCTTGTGTTCAATACAAAGTGCGAGGGCGATCGTTCCCTTAGGTTCAATATGCGAACGCCTTGCTCGGGTTCTGTTAGCGAACACGGCTTGCACACAAGCACGCGTATGAGAGAAACGCGCAAAAAAATTCATTACTCGGACCCGACACATCGTATACCGGGACCTCCCCGAAAATTTCCTCACCCTCACTTGTACCATAACTTTTTATGTCATGGACGGACCAAAGAATGTCATGCAGGTGCATCTCCGGTTCGTCCGGGATGAAAAGCCCATTTTCTCTGATAATTTTTTGTCATAGAAGTAGGACCCACCACATCTATGATGATACCTGTTTTTGTCAGAATTATCGTTATAGAAGTGTCACACCCATGACATATTTTTTTGTTGAGGCTATATTGTCACAGAAGTGTCTTTTCTTATAGTGTTTGTTCTTCCTCTAGTGGTGTTATGTTAACGTCGACTACATGCACTTCATCATCTTTGGGCCTAGGGGAATATGTTGTGGAATTGGTTTGTAGATAATGAGTTGTGAGAGTGATAAAAACCCAAACCCCAGTCTATGACTTGTGCTGTTAGGGCCTGTTTTGGATCCCATTGTTTAATGTTATGGTTAGATTTGTCTTAGTTACTTCTCTTGTATTTTTGGATGCTTGAATGGAGGGTATAATCATAAGTGGGTATTTGTTCAAGTAATAACAATACCTTAGTTCCAGTCCACCCACACAACACTTACCGAATCAATACCGGTAACTTAATGAATCATGGTAAAAGTAATTTGAAAAAATTACTGTGTGTCCTCAAGAGCGTTTTAGCTAATATAAGGAACACCACCAGCTTATCCTTAGAATGTATAAGGATTGGGTCACTTATTCCTCTCTTTTACTTTTGATATTATTTATCTTGTTACAAATTATCTTGCTATCAAACAACCTATTAAATTATCTTTATAAGATTTATAGTGAAACATTGTTGGATACTACTTGTCAATTCCAACTGGTCCTCGTTGGATTTGACACTCTTACTTATCAAAAAGGCTACGATAGATCCCCGATAGTTGTTGTTAATCATGGACATACCATAGTTTGTTTTAATGGTGTGGTAGGGCTTTACTTCTTGGATGGTAGGAGTCTTCATGAGGGAGATCCTCCCCCCTTCTTTTTAACTTTGTGGTGGATGCCCTTTCTTGCATCCTTGACTGAGCAACTAGTGTTGGTCATCTATAATACCTAAAATAGTTCATCCTCACTGTCCTATTTCTCTTGAGATGTAGCCTATCCACCTCAGCAAAGGGCCACCTCAACATTTTTTTACTACAAGTTGTCTACTTCAACTTTGGTCACTGTTGTCCAATTTCGTAACTGACGCATTAGTGTAAACCCCATAAAGAGCAGCCCATCAGATGTTTTGTTGTTCTATTACTCTAATTTCAGCAAGCTTGAGTATAGTTAGGCTTTGATTTCCTATTCTATATAGTATATACCAAGGAATGTTTCACACCTTTTTAATAATCTGCGTTGTTGCCTTCCTCAGAGGTTTTCACGGATGAACCTATTCAAGTTCAGCATCACATGATTTTGGCATTCGTGTCCTTTGCAAATTATTTCGTCCTTGGGTTTTTCCTTTTAAAAAACATTAAGAACTTTGTTTCATTCAACAAAGGCTAAATGTTTAGACTAACACTAGCATGATGGTAATAGCAGGTGTTGCTTGACACTTGCACTTCTCTATTTTTCCTTACTTGTGCAATGTCATTCTTCTAACTTCCGAATGGTCTATACCTCTGTGCACGTTCATAGGTTTAAATCTGCATTTTAAATGAGCTCCTGCACCTGGAGAGACTCTTCCCTCTGACTTCCTTGAAGTCCTGAACCGATGCAAGTATTCGCCAACCCCAAGTTGAAAACCAATCTACTACATATTATGCTGACAGGCACACGACCAGAGGGGCTTCTTTATGCTCCATAAAAGTCTGGAATACAATTAGTGATCTACCGTGGGTGGATAATGGTGCCAGCAAACCAACAATTGATACATGTGTGTACGAGCATAATGTTCTTGTGCCAGCCACTGTTCTTGATCTACACAAGCTGGATTTTGTTTCTCCCCTGTCGACGTTGTGTGTGTTGTAGTACAAAAGTAAAATGGAACGAATCTCTATTATGCAAACCCACAAATCATCTAGGTGAGTCACACCAAAAGAATACTTATATGATTACTGATGATTATTGGTTAGTTGGTTGCATGTGTTTTTCATTTTTCACTATATTGATAATTTGAATATTTGTACTTATCTATGTCTACGTTCGCATGCTCTTTTCAGCCCATCACGTTGAGACAAAAGGAATTGGCATTTGTGTTTGTAGAAAAAAGGGAAAAGAAATTAGTACTCTTTTGTATAGATGATCGTGAGCGACTTTGTTCTTATTGCGGTACTAGAGCTCCATCACTTGCCATCAAGTATAGCAAGCTACTACTATGGCTATATTTGGTTTTCATTTTTATCTTTATTGATGCTCATACAAAATTACTTATGTCATATCCCTATATTTAGTACAAAACTTATCACATAGGTGATACGTCTCCAACGTATCTATAATTTTTTAATGTTCCATGATATTATATTATCTATCTTGGATATTTTATATGGATTTATATGGTATTTTATATGATTTATGGGACTAACCTATTAACCTAGAGCCCAGTGCAAGTTTCTGTATTTTTCCTTGTTTTTGAGTTTCGCAGAAAAGGAATATCAAATGGAGTCCAAATGGAACGAAACTTTTTGGAGATTTTTCTTGGACCAGAAGACATCAGATGGACTTGGAGTACACGCCAGTGGATCTGCGAGGAGACCACAAGGGTGGAGGGTGCGCCCAGGGGGGTAGGTGAAGGAAATATGCCCTAGAGGCAATAATAAAGTTGTTATTTGTATTTCCTTATATCATGATAAATGTTTATCATTCATGCTAGAATTGTATTAACCGAAAACTTGGTACATATGTGAATACATAGACAAAACAGAGTGTCCCTGGTATGCCTCTACTAGACTAGCTCATTGACCAAAGATGTTTTTTTCCTAGCCATAGACATGAGTTGTCATTTGATCAACGGGATCACATCATTACGAGAATGATGTGATGGACAAGACCCATCCATTAGCTTAGCAACTTGATCGTTTAGTTTTTCTGCTATTGCTTTCTTCATGACTTATACATGTTCCTATGACTATGAGATTATGCAACTCCCAAATACCGGAGGAACACCTTGTGTGCTATCAAACGTCACAACGTAACTGGGTGATTATAAAGAAGCTCTACAGGTGTCTCCGAAGGTATTTGTGGTGTTGGCATAGATCAAGAATAGGATTTGTCACTCCGAGTGTCGGAGAGGTATCTCTGGCCCTCCCGGTAATACACATCATAAATAAGCCTTGCAAGCAAACGACTAATGAGTTAGTCACAAGATGATGTATTATGGAATGAGTAAAGAGACTTGCTGGTAACGAGATTGAACTAGGTATGATGATACCGACGATCGAATCTTGGGCAAGTAACATACCGATGACAAAGGGAACAACGTATGTTGTTATGTGGTTTGACCCATAAAGATCTTCGTAGAATATGTAGGAACCAGTATGAGCATCCAGGTTCCGCTATTGGTTATCGACCGGAGATGAGTCTCGGTCATGTCTACATAGTTCTCGAACCCGTAGGGTCCGCACGCTTAAAGTTCAATGACGATCGGTATTATGAGTTTATGATTTTTGATGTACCGAAGGTAGTTCGGAGTCCCGGATGAGATCACGGACATGACAAGGAGTCTCGGAATGTCCGAGACATAAAGATTGATATATTGGACGGCTATATTCGGACACTGGAAGTGTTCCGGGTGATTTCGAAGAAAACCGGAGTGCCGGAGGGGTTACCGGAACCCCCCGGGGGAGTATTGGGCCATAGTGGGCCTTGAGGGAAAGTGAGAGGCAGCCTGATACGTCTCCAACGTATCTATAATTTTTGATTGTTCCATGCTATTATATATTCTATTTTGGATGGTTATGGGATTTATTATACACTTTTATATTATTTTTGGGGCTAACCTACTAACCCAAGGCCCAGTGCAAATTGCTATTTTTTTTGCCTATTTCAGTGTTTCGCAGAAAAGGAATATCAAACGGAGACCAAACGGAATGAAAACTTCGGGAGAGTTATTTTTGGAACCGTATCTACCCAGAAGACTTGGAGTACATGCGAGGGAACAAGAGAGGTGGCCACGAGGGTCCAGGGCGCGCCCAGGGGGTGCAGGCGCGCCCCCACCCTCGAAGGCCCCCTCTGGCTCCCCCGATGCCCTCCTTCCTCCTATATATATCCACGTACCATGAAAACATCGAGGCAACAGAGAAAACCCTAATTCCATCGCCGCAACCTTCTGTTCCCGTGAGATCCCATCTTGGGGCCTGTTCCAGAGCTCCGCCGGAGGGGGGATCCATCACAGAGTGCTTCTACATCAACACCATAGCCTCACCAATGAGTTGTGAGTAGTTTACCACAAACCTTCGGTTCCATAGTTATTAGCTAGATGGCTTCTTCTCTCTTTTTGGATCTCAATATGAAGTTCTCCTCGATCTTCAAGGAGATCTATTCGATGTAATCTTTTTGCGGTGTGTTTGTCGAGATCCGAAGAATTGTGGGTTTATGATCAAGATTATCTATGAACAATATTTGCTTCTTTTCTGAAATCTTTTATGTATGATTATAATATCCTTGCAAGTCTCTTCGAATTATTGGTTTGGTTTGGCCTACTAGATCTATAGTTCTTGCAATGGGAGAAGTGCTTGCCTTTGGGTTCAATCTTGTGGTGTCCTTTCCCAGTGACAGCAGGGGTAGCAAGGCACGTATTGTATTGTTGCCATCGAGGATAAAAAGATGGGGTTTATATGATATTGCTTGAGTTTATCCATCTACATCATGTCATCTTGCTTAAAGCATTACTCTGTTCTTATGAACTTAATACTCTAGATGCATGCTGGATAGCGGTCGATGTGTGGAGTAATAGTAGTAGATGCATAATCGTTTCGGTCTACTTGTCATGGACGTGATGTCTATATATAATGATCATGCCTAGATATTCTCATAACTATGCACTTTTTTATCAATTGCTCGACAGTAATTTGTTCACCCACCGTAGAATTCTGCTATCAAGAGAGAAGATACTAGTGAAACCTATGGCCCCCGGGTCTATCTCTATCATATCACTTTACCTTCAATTTATGCCGGCGTTGCTTATTTGTTTTATTTACTTTCTGTTCTTATATCAAAAATACCAAAAATATTATACTATCCTTTCTATCAGATCTCACTTTTGTAAGTGACCGTAAAGGGATTGACAACCCTTTATCACGTTGGCTGCGAAGTTCTTATTTGTTTGTGCAGGTGCGAGGGACTCGCGCGTGGTCTCCTACTGGATTGATACCTTGGTTCTCGAAAACTGAGGGAAATACTTACGCTACTGTGCTCCATCACCCTTTCCTCTTCGAGGGAATACAACGCAAGCTCGAGAAGTATCAAGAAGAATTTTTGGCGCCGTTGCCGGGGAGTCTTACACAAAAGTAATATACCAAGTACCTATCACAAACTCTTATCCTTCGCACTACATTATTTGCCTCTCATTTTCCTCTCCCCCACTTCACCCTTGCCGTTTTATTCGCCCTTCTTCTTCCGTGTGTTTACTGTTCGCTTGCCTCTTGTTTGCTTGTGTGTTGGATTGCTTGCTTGTCATTATGACTTCCCCTATCAGTGTTGATCCTCACCTTAAGAGGTTGGAGGAGATTGAAAACAATGTTAGACATTTTATGTTTGTGTAATTTGAGCACAATGATTTCTTCAGAAACGAGCTTAAAGAACATAAAAGCTTTATTGAATACATGAATAAAGAGCTTGATGATATGTCTAAGGAATTTTATGGTCTGAAATATCAGTTTGCTCATCTTGAGAACCTATTAGCCCAAATTTCAGACAAGCAATCCACCTTAGTTAATAAGATGGCTGCTAAACCGGAAGAATATAAAAATATAGATGAAGATCTGAAAGTTATTGATGTGTCTCCTATTAGATCCTTGTTTTCTAGTATGAATCTTGATAAAGATGGGACTGGAGATGAGTCTACTTTAGCTAAAAGGTGTCCCAATGATTCGGAGTTTTTAGATCTTGATGCTAAAATTGTTCAAAGTGGGATTGAAGAGATTAAAACTTTACATAGTGATAAACCCACTATTTTGGATTTCAAGGGATTAAATTATGATAATTGCTCTTTAATAGATTGTATTTCCTTGTTGCAATCCGTACTAAATTCTCCGCATGCTTATAGTCAAAATAAGGCTTTTACCAAACACATAGTTGATGCTTTGATGCAATCTTATGAAGAAAAACTTGAATTAGAAGTTTCTATCCCTAGAAAGCTTTATGGTGAGTGGGAACCTACTATTAAAATTAAAATTAAAGATCATGAATGCTTTGCTTTGTGTGATTTGGGTGCAAGTGTTTCTACAATCCCAAAAACCTTGTGTGATTTGTTAGGTTTCCATGAACTTGATGGTTGTTCTTTAAATTTGCATCTTGCGGATTCTACCATTAATAAACCTATGGGAAGGATTAATGATGTTCTTATTGTTCCCAATAGGAATTATGTGCCCGTAGATTTCATTGTTCTTGATATAGATTGCAATCCTTCATGTCCCATTATTCTTGGTAGACCTTTCCTTAGAACAATTGGTGCAATTATTGATATGAAGGAAAAAATATTAGATTCCAATTTCCATTAAGTAAAGGCATGGAACACTTTCTTAGAAAGAAAATCAAATTACCTTATGAATCTATTATTAGAGCCACTTATGGATTGCCTACCAAAGATGTCAATACCTAGATCTATTCTTGTATCGTGCCTAGCTAGGGGCGTTAAACGACAGCGCTTGTTGGGAGGCAACCCAATTTTATTTTCTTTGTTTTTACTTCTGTTTAGGAATAAATATTGCATCTAGCTTCTGTTTAGTTGTGGTTTTGCGTTTTAATTTGTGTTTGTGCCAAGTAGAACCTTTGGGAAGACTTGTGTGAAGTTTATATGATCATGCTGTAAAAACCAGAAACTTTAGTGCTCACGAGATTGGCTGTAATTTTTTAATGGAGAGTGCTATTTAGTTGATTCTTTTTGCAGAAGATTAATAAAAAATTCCTCACGTTTACCCAATTTATTTCAATTTTTTGGAGTTACAGAAGTATTCGAAAGTTACAGATTACTACAGATTGTTCTGTTTTTGACAGATTCTGTTTTTCGTGTGTTGTTTGCTTATTTTGATGAATCTATGAGTAGTATCGGGGGGTATGAATGATGGAGAAGTTGGAATACAGTAGGTTTAACACCAATATAAACAAATAATTAGTTCATTACAGTACCTTGGAGTGGTGGTTTGTTTTCTTATACTAACGGAGCTCACGAGATTTTTGGCTAAGTTTTGTGTTGTGAAGTTTTCAAGTTTTGAGTATGGCTTTGATGGACTATGGAACAAAGAGTGGCAAGAGCCTGAGCTTGGGGATGCCCAAGGCACCACAAGGTAAAATTCAAGGAAAACCAAAAGCCTAATCTTGGGGATGCCCCGGGAAGGCATCCCCTCTTTCGTCTTCATCTATCGGTAACTATACTCGGGACTATATTTTTATTCACCACATGATATGTGTTTTGCTTGGAGCGTCATGTATGATTTGAGTCTTTGCTTTTTAGTTTGCCACAATCATACTTGCTGTACACACCTTTTGAGAGAGATGAATATGATTTAGAATTTATTAGAACACTCTATGTGCTTCACTTATACCTTTTGAGCTAGATAGTTTTGCTCTAGTGCTTCACTTATATCTTTTAGAGCACGATGGTGGTTTTATTTTGTAGAAATTGTTGATCTCTCATGCTTCACTTATATCCTTTTGAGAGTCTTTTAGAACAGCATGGTAATGTGCTTTGGTTATAAAACTAGTCCTAATATGATAGGCATCCAAGATGGGCATAGTAAAAACTTTAACATAAAGTGCATTGAATATGATGAGAAGTTTGATACTTGATTATTGTTTTGAGATATGAGGATGGTGATATTAGAGTCATGCTAGTGGAGTAATTTTGAATTTGAGAAATACTTGTGTTGAAGTTTGTGATTCCCGTAGCATGCACGTATGGTGAACCACTATGTGACGAAGTTAGAGCATGGGGTATTTATTGAGTGTCATCCTTTGTGTGGAAGTCGGGATCGCGCGATGGTTAACTCCTACCAACCCTTTCCCTAGGAGCATGCGTTGAATACTTTGTTTTGATGACTCGTAGATTTTTGCAATAAGTATATGAGTTCTTTATGACTAATATTGAGTCCATGGATTATACGCACTCTCACCCTTCCACCATTGCTAGCCTCTCTTGTACCGCGCAACTTTCGCCGGTACCATACACCCACCATATACCTTCCTCAAAACAGCCACCATACCTACCTATCATGTCATTTCCATAGCCATTCCGAGATATATTGCCATGCAACTTTCCACCGTTCCTTCCATATGACATGCTTCATCATCATTCACATAGAGTCATATTTTGTTCTAGCTTCGAGTTGTAAGTCAATAAAAGTGTGATGATCTTCATTACTAGAGCATTGTCCCATGTGAGGAAAGGCCAAATAGAAAAAGGAGATATGGCCCAAAAAAATAAAAATAAATATAGAGAGGGGCTAATAAAAAAAAGAGAGAGAAAGCCCCTCCAAAAAAAGAGAGAAAAGAGAGAAGGGACAATGCTACTATCTTTTTCCACACTTGTGCTTCAAAGTAGCACCATGATCTTCATGATATAGAGTCTCTTGTTTTGTCACTTTCATATACTAGTGGGAATTTCCATTATAGAACTTGGCTTGTATATTCCAACGATGGGCTTCCTCAAATGCCCTAGGTCTTCATGAGCAAGCAAGTTGGATGCACACCCACTTAGTTTCTTTTGATGAGCTTTCATACACTTATAGCTCTAGTGCATCCGTTGCATGGCAATCCCTACTCACTCACATTGATATCTATTGATGGGCATCTCCATAGCCCATTGATACGCCTAGTTGATGTGAGACTATCTTCCTCTTTTGTCTTCTCCACAACCATCACTCTATTCCACATATAGTGCTATATCCATGGCTCACGCTCATGTATTGCGTGAAAGTTGAAAGGTTTGAAAATAAATTGAGTATGAAACAATTGCTTGGCTGAAACCGGGGTTGTGCATGACATAAATATTTTGTGTGATGAAGAGGGAGCATAGTCAGACTATATGATTTTGTAGGGATAACTTTCTTTGGCCATGTTATTTTGAGAAGACACGATTGCTTTGTTAGTATGCTTGAAGTATTATTATTATGTCAATATAGACTTTTGTCTTGAATCTTTCGGATCTGAACATTCATGCCACAATAAATAAATTACATTGAGAATTATGTTGGTTAGCATTCCACATCAAAAATTCTATTTTTATCATTTACCTACTCGAGGACGAGCATAAATTAAGCCTTGGGATGCTTGATACGTCTCCAACGTATCTATTATTTTTTTATTGTTCCATGCTAGTATATATTCTGTTTTGGATGTTTAATGGGCTTTATTATACACTTTTATATTATTTTTGGGACTAACCTACTAACCCAAGGCCCAGTGCAAATTGCTGTTTTTCCCCTATTTCAGTGTTTCACAGAAAAGGAATATCAAACGGGGTCCAAACGGAATGAAACCTTCGGGAGAGTTATTTTTGGAACCGTATCTACCCAGAAGACTTGGAGTACACGCGAGGGAACGAGAGAGGTGGCCACGAGGGTCCAGGGCGTGCCCCCACCCTCGTGGGCCCCCTCTGGCTCCCCCGATGCCCTCCTTCCTCCTATATATATATCCACGTACCCTCAAAACATCGAGGCAACAGAGAAAACCCTAATTCCACCGCCTCAACCTTCTGTTCTCCTGAGATCCCATCTTGGGGCCTGTTCCGGAGCTCCACCGGAGGGGGGATCCATCACAGAGTGCTTCTACATCAACACCATAGCCTCACCAATGAGTTGTGAGTAATTTACCACAGACCTTCGGGTCCATAGTTATTAGCTAGATGGCGTCTTCTCTCTTTTTGGATCTCAATACAAAGTTCTCCTCAATCTTCGAGGAGATCTATTCGATGTAATCTTTTTGCGGTGTGGTTGTCGAGATACGATGAATTGTGGGTCTATGATCAAGATTATCAATGAACAATATTTGATTCTTTTCTGAAATATTTTATGTATGATTATAATATCCTTGCAAGTCTCTTCGAATTATTGGTTTGGTTTGGACTACTAGATCTATAGTTCTTGCAATGGGAGAAGTGCTTGGCTTTGGGTTCAATCTTACGGTGTCCTTTCCCAGTGACAGCAAGGGCAGCAAGGCACGTATTTTATTGTTGCCATCGAGGATAAAAAGATGGGTTTTATATCATATTTCTTGAGTTTATCCCTCTACATCATGTCATCTTGCTCAAAGCATTACTCTGTTCTTATGAACTTAATACTCTAGATGCATGCTGGATAGCGGTCAATGTGTGGAGTAATAGTAGTAGATGTAGAATCGTTTCGGTCTACTTGTCACGGACGTGATGCCTATATATAATGATCATGCCTAGATATTCTCATAACTATGCACTTTTCTATAAATTGCTCGACAGTAATTTGTTCACCCACCATAGAATTCTGCTATCATGAGAGAAGCCCCTAGTGAAACCTATGGCCCCTGGGTCTATCTCTATCATATTACTTTACCTTCAATTTCTGCTGCCGTTGCTTATTTGCTTTATTTACTTTCTATTCTTATATCAAAAATACCAAAAATATTATACTATCCTTTCTATCAGATCTCACTTTCGTAAGTGTCGTAAAGGGATTGACAACCCCTTATCGCGTTGGCTGCGAAGTTCTTATTTGTTTGTGCAGGTGCGAGGGACTCGCGCGTGGTCTCCTACTCGATTGATATCTTGGTTCTCAAAAACCGAGGGAAATACTTATGCTACTGTGCTGCATCACCCTTTCCTCGTCGAGGGAATACAACGCAAGCTCGATAAGTAGCACAACCTATAGGGGCTGGCCACGCCCCCTCCCCAAGGAATCCTAGTTGTACTAGGATTTGAGGGGGGAGGCGCCCCTCTCCTTCCTTCTCCTCTTCTCCTTCCTTTCCCAATCCTAGTAGGAGTAGGAAAGGGGAGTCCTACTCCTACGAGGAGTGGGATTGCTCCCCTCCTTGGCGCGCCCTAGGGCCGGCCGGCCCTCCCCCTTTCTCCTTTATATACAGGGGTTGGGGCACCCTAGGACACACAAGCAACATTGTTTTAGCCGCGTGCGGTGCCCCCCTCCACAGAAACACACCTCGGCCATATCATTGCAGTGCTTAAGCGAAGCCCTGCACCTGTAACTTCATCATCTCCGTCACCACGCCGTCGTGCTGACGAAACTCTCCCGTGAAGCTCAACTGGATCAAGAGCTCGTGGGACGTCATCAAGTTGAACGTGTGCTGAACGCGGAGGTGCCGTACGTTCGGTGCTTGGAGCGGTTGGATCGCGAAGACGTTCGACTACATCAACCGCGTCACTAGACGCTTCGGCTTTCGGTCTACGAGGGTACGTAGACACACTCTCCCCTCTCGTTGCTATGCTTCTAGTAGATAGATCTTGCGTGATCGTAGGAATTTTTTTGAAATACTACGTTCCCCAACAGTAGGGTGCGCCCCCTACCTTGTGGGCCCCTCGTGCCTCCCCTGACCTACTTCTTCCGTCTATAAATACCCATATATTCCAGAAACATCAGAACATCCATCAAAACCACTTTCCACCGCTGTAACCTTCTGTTGTCGCGAGATCCCATCTGAAGGCCTTTTCCGGTACTCTGTTGGAGGGGGATTCAATCACGGAGGGCATCTACATCAACCCTATTGCACTTCCGATGAAGTCTGAGTAGTTTACCACGGACCTACGGGTCCATAGCTAGTAGCTAGATGTATTCTTCTCTCTTTGATCTTCAATACCATGTTCTCCTCGTTGTTCTTGGAGATCTATCCGATGTAATCTTGTTTTGCGGTGTGTTTGTCAAGATCCGATGAATTGTGGGTTTATGATCAGATTATCTATGAATAATGTTTGAGTTTCTTTGGAATTCTTTTATGCATGATCTTATATCTTAGTAATTCTCTTCGAACTATCGGTTTTGATTGGCCAACTAGATTGATATTTCTTGCAATGGGAGAAGTGCTTTGCTTTGGGTTCAATCTTGCGGGGTTTAATCCCAGTGACAGTAGGGGACATGACACGTATTGTATTGTTGCCATCGAGGATAAAAAGATGGGTTTTTCATCATGTTGCTTGAGTTAATTCCTCTACATCATGTCATCTTGCATAAGGCATTACTCTGTTCTGATGAACTTAATACTCTAGATGCAGCATCATTTCGGTCGATGTGTGGAGTAATAGTAGTAGATGCAGGCAGGAGTCGATCTACTTGTCTCGGACGTGATGCCTATATTCATGATCATTGTCATAGATGTCTTTATAATTATTCGCTTTTCTATCAATTGCTTGACAATAATTTGTTCATCCACCGTAATATTTGCTATGATGAGAGAAGCCTCTAGTGAAACGTATGGCCCCCAGGTCTACTTTACATCTTATAAGTTTCAGATCTACTATTTTGCAATCTTTTACTTTTCAATCAATAAACCAAAAACCCAAAAATATTTACTTTACTTGTTTATCTATCTCTATCGGATCTCACTTTTGCAAATAACCTAGAAGGGATTGACAACCCCTTTATAGCGTTGGGTGCAAGTTGTTTGATTGTTTGTGCAGGTATTTGGAGACTTGTGTGTAATCTCCTACTGGATTGATACCTTGGTTCTCAAAACTGAGGGAAATACTTACTTCACTTTGCGGCATCTCCCTTTCCTCTTCAAGGGAAATCCCAACGCAAACTCGGGAAAGTAGCAAGGAAGCAATAGGTCACATTTTGGCATGTTAATAGCTATACTCCAAGCATTGTGTTCATTACATTTTTTCATCTTACATATATCTATTGTACAAACAAAGTTATTCAATTTATGCTTTATCATGTGTGTAGTACTAAGAATTCATGTAACAACGTGTTGGGTATCATCTTGTATTTCTAGTGTTGTAAGCCAATAGATTCCAGGTGAAATTTCACACTTACCATATGCCTATGATACCATTATCCTTGTAAAAAATGGTGTTCAAATTGCAAACCTAAAATTCATTCTTCTTTGCTTTGGTTTGAGGCCATGTTTGGGCTAAAGGTGAATCTCCTAACGAACTAGGCCATTGTGCTTGGTCGTGCTCCCGAGGAATAGCCTAGAGTGGACAACCTACTTAATTGCAGCCTTCGGTCCTTCCTAGTGTCGTACTTGGGAGTTCTGATTGCATCTAGGAAGTTGATCACTAGCAATTTCATCTCGATCGTCCTTCAAGTTGGACAAAGGGCCCAACCTTAGCGAGGGAGGTACAATATGTTTGTTGGGAAGGTGGTGCTTATGAACTATTGTGTGTCTATTATTCCCATATTTTGTATAGTTTTTACTGTTTGTCGCACGGTACCCATGCGGGCTTTAATAAGCATCGGTGTAGTTTCTTTGGAAAATTCCGACAATTAAACAATGTATAGACTCGTGAAATTGAAAGCAGTTGTAAACCGGAGAATATGTGGGGTTTAGGTATTACCAACACCGCTACCTTGAATAAATTCCTTCTTATGAAATGGTGGGGTGGAGTGTTATGACACTCATTGTGGAGCTCTTTTAAGTGCAAAATATTTTCCTGATGGAGACCCCCTATTTTCCTCTCCTAGGGCACTCTCAGTTCAGGAAATCTTTTTTGAAGCTCCGGGACAAATTCTGAGCTCACATTAAGTTTGTGGTTGGATCTGGTTCTTCCACCTGATTTTGGTCAGATCGGTGGACTGGGGACGCCCCCTTTATGATCATTTTCCGATTCTTTTTCTTACTCTGATGATCTTGAGATCCGTATTTCTGAGCTTCGCGCGATTAATTGCGACTCTTTCGTCGGTCCTTGTCACAAAGTGAGTTGGGGCAGTGGCAACTGCTTGTTGCTCTGTGCCCCACCCTATGAGGATAATGACAGAGTTACCTGGCCCATACGGCCTCCAGTATCTTTTTGGTTAAATCCCCTTGCAGTAGGCTTTGCTCCGCAAATCGATCAAATAAATTTGTTGTATTCAGATTTGTGGTTTGAATTAATATTTATTGAATAATTGAGTTATTTAATTTTAATGGTTGTATTAGCGTGAAAGAAGAAAACATAAAAGAAACTCCCAAAGCTCTAAAATAAGTGTCATAGTTTTGAACTGAGGTTAATTCAAAACTGCAACACCTGTATAGATCAGGAGTAGTATTTATGAAGGCCGCATTCTAACGATTCTTTGTTTGCGCACGGTCTTTCGCAGCTTTCAAATGCATATGAAGCACTCTATACGTTACGAAGGACTATCAATATGACAAAAATGCTTTTGAAGGTAGTATATACTCCTTCCGTTCCAGAATGCAGTGCATATAATTCTTTGAAAAGTCAAACTTTAATCAAATTTATAAAGAAAATGATTTATATCTAGAGTATCTAATATATAAAATTTAAAACTGCATCTTACGATGAATATAACATATAACGATATATATGTTTGGCGTTCTAATGTAAATGTTTTTCTTCAAAAACTTGATCAAAGTTGATGAGGTTCGACTTAAAAAATCTATTATATGCACTGCATTATGAGAGGGAGGGAGTGCTTCTTTTGATACTGTACTGTTTTTCAGAGCTAGTACAATCAGCGGCGCAAAATAGAGTGTCCTGAATACGAACAAAACCAGGGGCCTTTTACCAGAAAGAACTCGCTGGTTGCAGAGCGACGGCACGCCGCACGTCTGCCTGCCGTGTCTGCGATCCAACAGTGTGCGTGCCTTGGGCGCTGCGCCGGACAGCGAAACGGCGACGGGTGGAAAAGGAAGAAAGGAGAAAGGCAGGCACGGCAGAGACGGCGACCCAAGTGGTCGCCGTCGTCCCGTCTGGGTTGAAAAATCTCACCGGAGAAGAGCCCACGGTGAGTGATCCACTATATATGGACAGTGCGGGTCAACCAGTCCAACAAAGCAGGATGCAAAGCACTAGATAAGGAGCGAAATCGCCAATCAGTTCACTTGGCGTAAGATGCGGGACTCGAGTCATCGTTCAGACTGAGTATAACCACTCCATTATCCAGCTGGGGCAGGCAGAATGCTCTTCACTTGAGGAGGGGGGAAGGAGCAGGACGAGTAATACATGTGGCCAAGCTAGTTTCTGAAGCCAGGTTCCACTTGGCAACGACATTGTACTTGGCATCTCTTGTCGACGAAAGCTCCTAGTCCTGGCCCCTAGAAATCCAATAATAACATTACATCAAAATAGTGTCATATCGCGATTCTTGGAATCCCACAGAAAACTCATCCAATTCATACCGGAGTATCGATTTCATATCAGTTTGCCTTCGACATATCGGATGTCAGATATCGCGTGATATATTAGATGATATGCAGATATATCGGATAAAATATATCTGAATTATTTTCATAATCTTTTCAAAACCTATGTCTTTCTAGTAAAACAAAATGTTTGATGTCAATGATTTAGCATAACAATTTTAGGATCCTAGTTCATTAAGTTGTTAGTTAAGAAAGTCTTCAAGAAAGATTTACGAAACCCTTCTCTAAGATTAAAAAATAATATGTTATATATGTCTTTGTACAAAATATTATGCATGACTTTGATAATATGATGAAGTTATAAAGACACAATCTTATTTCACTCTCCACCTTCCCGGTCGGTATTTCGGTCCATATGGGATGGCATGTGTGAAAATGATATTTAGAAAATGATATGTTATGTTCATATCGGTAGAGCCCCGAAACAGATGTATCAGCCTATATACCGGTCTAGATTTAAAAGCTTTGTATGTATTCTAATTCAATTTACCCAAGCGGTCTTCGTGAAAATGGTACCAATGAATTAAAACTTGTAAATTTTGAAAGAACTCAAGTGCATGATTGAGTGCAACATCAAGGTTTAATACATATCGCCATGATGTGCAAGGAAAATATTTCCTCTTTCTAATTTTCGCAATCCCGCCTATTTAGGATACATATTTTAATAGGATTAAAATATTTATTTCTTTTAACAAACATTTGGTAATAATTTGTGCTGCCTAATTCTCGTGGACCGTTTTTCTCTGACCCAGTTTGACTCGATTTCTAACATTTGTTTAGGACCCCTTTGATTCAAAGGAGTTCAATGGGAATTTCTACTTTTGAATCATTAGGAAGTTTTCATGGGATTAGAGTCCATAAACTTTTACTAATGTATCATTTGCACTCAAAAGTACCTCCATCTAATCAAATCTCTTGTGTGATATCAAACACACTGTGCCAAATACCCGTAGTATTCTATGGATAACAAAGGACATACCACCTCAATACTAGGTTCTTCTATTCATGTGTTTTTCGAGAATCCCGTGAATCTCTGAAGCACTTAAAGTTTCTTTGTACTCATTTTGCATAAGATGATCCTGCTAATACTCCCTTTGCATCGCAAGTGTCATGCTACCTCCCTTTGTAATTATAAGGGCTCATTCAGTTTGCAAGATTTTTGGAAGATTCACATAGAATTTTGAATGTTGGGATATTTCTCCTATGTATGACATTCATTTCATAGGTACTAGATTTCTTAGGACCGTGTCCATATTTACCTCATTTCTAAGGATTCTGCATTATGTGAAACCTCATAGAAAAATTCCAAGGATTTGAGCGGAGAGGACATCCCAATCCTTTATTTTCCGTGTTTCTCATCTGAAAAATTTATAAACCAAATCAGCCTTAAATAATCTACAAAGTACCTACGTAATATATGTTTTAGCTTTGACTTCCAATATCTTCAAAATATTAGAGTAGTAGGATTGAAAATAATTCAAAGCTTCCCCACAACAAAATAAAAAAAAATTCAATGCTCCATTAATGAAAAAGACTTATAGTAGGGGTTTTCCTACTGTTTTTGGTCAGAAAAAAGGATGGAAAGTACGTATCTCATTTGATTTGTTACTACTAGCGTATAATCCATGCCGGTGTTCTATTTTGATAATTACTCTCTCCGTCCCATAATATAAGAAACGTTTTTGACACTAGTGTAGTGTCAAAAACGTTCTTATATTATTTTGATAACTACTCTCTCCGTCCCATACTATAAAAGGGAGTATTTCAAAATATACAGAAAAGAGAGAGACAGAGATACATATTGTGAACTATGCCAATGTTTAAACATCATGTACTTAACGGAGTGACCATTTTCTTCTTCATGTTTTCCTGTAACCTGCACTCGTACACTTTCCCTGGGATTTTTCGTTCTTGCTATTTTGAAGAGACGGGCGTTCTTTTTTCCAAGGAACCCATTCGCGTTTACTGTCGATGGACATCAGTACACTGGAGGAGTACATCAGAGCGAGAAATAAACAAATGAGACGACACACGGATGGAATTTTAATTTTAATTTAAGAAAAAAGAAGCAAAGACGACACAGAGCCCAATAGCTACGGCTCTCTCCATAAATTACCGTCCTCGCTAACACAGCACCCTTGTGCTTACGCCCTTGTTCCTCTCCCGTCGGCGTCTTCCCCTTTACTCCTCCGCCACCGCAGCTACTCCACCACCTCTCCCGCGCTGCGCTGCGCTCGCCATGCGAGCCTCGGCGAAGGCGGCGGCGGCTTCCCCTTGGCGTTTCTAGATGGGCTCCTCCTCCCTCCTCCTCTTCCCCTCGTCCTCCTCCTCCGCCCCCAACCACTCCTCTTATTCCCATGCTGCCGCCTCCGCTCCCCACTCCGCCTTGCTCCCACCGCTCCCCTCCCCGCCCCCCTCCGACCTCTTCCTCTACCTCGACCAGCTAGACCACCCAGTCCCAGAGGGCGCCGCCGCCATGGTACGCAAGCGCCCGGCTCCGGACGTCGACCTGCCCCCGCCGCGGCGCCACGTCACCGGGGACCTCTCCGACGTCACCGCCGCTACGGGCGGAGCAGCGCCCCCGCAGCACCTCCCGTCCGCGGTAGCAGGGAGCGCGCAGCTGCCCGCGCTGCCGATGCAGCTGCCGGCGTTCGGCGCCCACCTGCAGGCGCCAGTGCCGGCGATGGACGTCGTCGTCGCACCGCAGGTCGCGACGGAGGTTAACGCCAACAATAACAGCACGGCGTGGGTGGACGGCATCATCCGGGACATCATCGGGAGCAGCGGCGCCGCGGTCTCCGTCGCGCAGCTCATCCACAACGTCCGGGAGATCATCCACCCCTGTAACCCCGGACTCGCTTCACTCCTAGAGCTCCGCCTCCGCTCGCTCCTCGCATCCGACCTTGTCCACCACCCGCCGCCGCCACCTCCTCCTCCTCCCCATCATCCGCCGTCGCTCCTACCCGGTGCCAGTGGCAACACGATCCTCTCCGCCCCACCAGTGCCGGCGCTCCCTCCGCCGCCGCCTCCCGACAAGCGGCGCCGCGAGGAGGAGCAGCCGAACCCGCCGCCGCAGTCGCCGAAGCCGCCCCCTTCCGCGGAGGAAACCGCCGCGGCCGCCGCAGCCGCTGCAGCGGCAGCTTCCGCCGCCTTGAAGGAGCGGAAAGAGGAGCAGCGGCGGAGGCAGCGCGACGAGGAGGGTCTCCATCTGCTGACGCTCCTTCTGCAGTGCGCCGAGTCCGTCAACTCCGACGACCTCGACGAGGCCCAGCGCGCCCTGCTGGAGATCGCGGAGCTGGCCACCCCGTTCGGCACCTCCACGCAGCGCGTCGCCGCCTACTTCGCGGAGGCCATGTCGGCCCGCCTCGTCAGCTCCTGCCTCGGCCTCTACGCGCCGCTCCCCAACGCGTCGTCCCCCGCCGCGTCCCGCCTCGTCAACTCGCGCGTCGCCGCGGCGTTCCAGGTGTTCAACGGCATCAGCCCCTTCGTCAAGTTCTCCCACTTCACGGCGAACCAGGCCATCCAGGAGGCGTTCGAGCGGGAGGACCGCGTCCACATCGTGGACCTCGACATCATGCAGGGGCTCCAGTGGCCGGGACTGTTCCACATCCTCGCCTCCCGCCCGGGCGGCCCGCCCAGGGTCAGGCTCACCGGGCTCGGCGCGTCCATGGAGGCGCTGGAGGCCACCGGGAAGCGGCTGTCGGACTTCGCCCACACGTTGGGCCTGCCGTTCGAGTTCTACCCGGTGGCGGGCAAAGCCGGGAACCTTGATCCGGAGAAGCTCGGCGTCGACACGCGGCGGCGCGAGGCTGTTGCCGTCCACTGGCTCCACCACTCGCTCTACGACGTCACCGGCAACGACTCCAACACACTCAACCTCATCCAAAGGTACTGTACTAATATGCTATGCTGAGCTTCCATTGTGAAATGAATCTTCAAGCTTTTCACTTCAGAAATGTCAAGTCATCTTGGCATCAGGCATCAGTCACCAATGTTAGTATGGTACTAGTCCAAGTACGCCATTGATTGATTTAACGACTAGAGTAACGAGCAGGAAAAGATGGGGTTTAGAAGCTCTAAAAGTTCGTCATTATGACCAACTTTTTATGCTCTTCCTTCCATCATCTTTGGTGATCCGAGAAGAAAACATAAACTACTCCTGCTCTACTGCAAGTGCTCTATCTGAGTTCCATTTGATCCGAGAAGAAAGATACTACTAGAGCGAGCTAAAAGTTTTTATCATCATGACCAACTTTTCATCCTAGAAAGCTTTGCAACTTTCTTGTTCCAAGTGCCACAAATGTTGATTATTAAACTGAAATTACTGTCATCTACTGCTAACCTAGTATAGCACTACTAATCAATTGACAAGGCTAAGCTCAAAGTTGATCTACTCGTCCCAAGGCTAAGCATTGCATGGGGAACTAAGAAATCAACCAAAATGTCCTTTGACTTAGATGCATCATCGCCATGCTATATGTTTCTTGATTGAGTTCCTAGTTCAGCAGAATCACATTAAATTGCTGTGCTGATCTCAACATGTGGACCACGGATTGCAGGTTGGCGCCGAAGGTGGTGACAATGGTGGAGCAGGACCTGAGCCACTCTGGCTCCTTTCTGGCCCGCTTCGTGGAGGCCATCCACTACTACTCGGCGCTCTTCGACTCGCTGGACGCGAGCTATAGCGAGGACAGCTCGGAGCGGCACGTCGTGGAGCAGCAGCTGCTGGCGAGGGAGATCCGCAATGTGCTGGCCGTGGGTGGCCCGGCACGCACCGGGGACATCAAGTTCGGAAACTGGCGGGAGAAGCTCGCGCAGTCGGGGTTCCGTGCGGCGTCGCTGGCCGGCAGCGCCGCCGCGCAGGCTTCCCTGCTGCTCGGCATGTTCCCCTCGGATGGCTACACTCTCGTCGAGGAGAATGGCACTCTGAAGCTTGGATGGAAGGATCTTTGCTTGCTCACTGCATCTGCTTGGCGCCCAATTCAGGCTTTAGGCCGTTAGATCTATAGAGCTAAAGCATCACTAGATTTTACTTAGTGCAACTGCCTTCTTCTTTTGCCTCTTAAGTGCTCAATTTGATCAATTCTAAGACAAGGAAAAAGGAAAGCATTCTGATCACTAATTGCTACTACATCTCTCCACAGTGGTAGTTACTAATGTTCAACTTAATAGTAGTAGCTTCTGTCTACTTCATGCTCAACTTTACCATTCTGGCCAATTAAGTTTACCTCTTTCATCTTGTGTTTTTTTAATCCTTGCTGATATCAGATGCAAATTTCCTTGATCAAACAAATAAGATATTTGGTGCTTTGATGTGATCAAATTGTGCCTTTTCCCATCACTATGAGAATTCCCATGTACATTTTCTAGTGAATCAAATATATGCTTTGGCAATGGCATATTCAAGCCATTCACTCTGTGATTATTAGGTCATGTTTGATGACTGTTGATTCCTTTTTCTTTTCTTGATAGAAGTTCTGTTGATTCTCAGCATCTGGTTTTCTCAACATCACTTTATGTACCTGCATAGTCATGGCTATATTTAATGGAGTTCACCAATTCTTGTCTCTGTCTGGATGTATCCTCTCCTTTTAACAACATCCTTTTCACTTTTCCCTCTGTGAGGTCATTAGCTTGTTGACTTAGCCTTTGCATCACAAGTATGGCTCCATGTTTGGGTATTTGTTAGTTCACCATCCCCATCATGCAATCTGACTCCATTACTTCTGGCAATTCTTTTGTGCTTCTTGGCAATTGATTGTTCTGCTAACCAAAGCCTGTTTGTTAGACATGTTAATTTATTAGCACATCACTTTCTCAGATCTTCTCCCCTGTTGTAATACCACGAATTATTTAATATGATGTATGTATCTTTTTGGTATCAATTGCCTGGTAAGTCCCTGGACGTTCACTTTGATATATGACCACCACAATAACCTTGTTTAACCTTTGATTGCCAAACTAGTACTTGCATTTTTGCGTTTTTTTTGCTACGCAGTCATGCAAAAGCATCTAGGTCCAGACGCCTCGTACCCGCCTCAAATTCCAGGGCACACAGTGAGAGCAACTCCAACGGAGTGACCCATTTCGTCCGTTGGGTCGGTATAGACATAAAAGTCGGCCAACATGCCGACCCAAACGGACACATGTCCGCGAGCGACCCATTCTCGGCCCATTTTTGAGCCGGATATGGGTTGGCGCGGACACGAGACGCAACCTCTACCATTTCCCTCGATTTTCCCCCAAAATCCTCACGCCCGCGCGCGCTCCCACCCCCACCCGCCATGGACGACGACCTCGACGCCGCCGCCGGCCTCGCCTCCCTCGCCTCACGCGACATGACGACCGCCCCCTCCGGC
>LR738712.1:160061396-160141478 GCA_902687465.1 Secale cereale
GATGCCCAGTACGCCTGGGGTTTCTTTTTCTTTCTTTCTTTTGTTTTGTTTTGTTTGTTTTTCTTTTCTTTTATTTATCTTTTTTTGTTTTATTTAATTTAAAGCACTTAGGCACTTTGTAAAATTATGTTTTCCTTACTATAATTAACATAGCAATATTTGTCCCTCCCCGAACATTTTTATTTAATATTTTGAAAACTTTTATTATTTGCCACATTTTGAATTTGAATTTTAATCGGTTTCGAACTAATGCGAGATTAGCAACAGTAATCGAAGTGACGTGGCATCATTAGCGAAGTTTTACTGTAGCCAAATTATCCGGGCGTTATACCCCACCCTCGTGGGCCCCTCGTAACTCCACCGACGTACCTCTTCCTCCTATATATACTCATATACCATGAAAACATCCGAGAGCACCACGAAACCCTAATTCCACCGCCGCAACCTTCTGTACCCATGAGATCCCATCTTGGGGCCTGTTCCGGAGCTCCACCGGAGGGGGCATCGATCACGGAGGACTTCTACATCAACACCATAGCCTCTCCGATGAGTTGTGAGTAGTTTACCACAGACCTTCGGGTCCATAGTTATTAGCTAGATGGCTTCTTCTCTCTCTTTGGATCTCAATGCAAAGTTCTCCTCGATCTTCTTGGAGATCTATTTGATGTAATTCTTTTTGCAGTGTGTTTGTCGAGATCCGATGAATTGTGGATTTATGATCAAGATTATCTATGCACAATATTTGGTTCTTCTCTGAATTCTTATATGCATGATTTAAATATCTTTGCAAGTCTCTTTGAATTATCAGTTTGGTTTGGCCTACTAGATTGATCTTTCTTGCAATGGGAGAAGTGCTTAGCTTTGGGTTCAATCTTGCGGTGTCCTTTCCCAGTGACAACAGGGGCAGCAAGGCACGTATTGTATTGTTGCCATCGAGGATAAAAAGATAGGATTTATATCATATTGCATGAGTTTATCCCTCTACATCATGTCATCTTGCTTAAGGCGTTACTCTGTTCTTATGAACTTAATACTCTAGATGCATGCTGTATAGCGGTCGATGTGTAGAGTAATAGTAGTAGATGCAGAATCGTTTCGGTCTACTTGTCACAGACGTGATGCCTATATACATGATCATGCCTAGATATTCTCATAACTATGCGCTTTTCTATCAATTGTTCGACAGTAATTTCTTCACCCACCGTAGAATCTGCTATCTTGAGAGAAGCCACTAGTGAAACCTATGGCCCCCGGGTCTATCTTCCATCATATTAATCTTTCATCAACTAGTTATCTTTACTGTTATTTTATTTTGCAATCTTTACTTTTAATCTATACAACCCCTTTATCGCGTTGGTTTCAAAGTTCTTATTTGTTTGTGCATGTACGAGGAACTTGCGTGTAGTCTCCAACTAGATTGATACCTTGGTTCTCAAAAACCGAGGGAAATACTTACGCTACTTTGCTGCATCACCCTTTCCTCTTCAAGGGAAAAACAACGCATGCTCGAGAGGTAGCAAGAAGAATTTCTGGCGCCGTTGCCGGGGAGATCTACTTACAAGTTATATACCAAGTACCCATCACAAACTCTTATCCCTCGCATTATATTATTTTCCATTTGCCTCTCATTTTCCTCTCCCCCACTTCACATTTGCCGTTTTATTCGCCCTTTTTCCGTTCACCTCTTTTCGCTTGCTTCTTGTTTGCTTGTGTGTTGGATTGCTTGTTCGTCACTATGGCCCAAGACAATACTAAATTGTGTGACTTTTCCAATACCAACAATAATGATTTTATTAGCACTCTGATTGCTCCTATTACCGATGCCGAATCTTGTGAAATCAATGCTGCTCTGTTAAACCTTGTTATGAAAGATCAAATTTTTGGACTTCCTAGTGAAGAAGCCACTACCCATCTAAATAACTTTGTTGATTTATGCCATATGCAAAAGAAGAGAGATGTGGATAATGATATTGTTATATTGAAACTATTTCCGTTTTCACTTAGAGATCGTGCTAAAACTTGGTTCTCTTCTTTGCCTAGAAATAGTATTGATTCATGGAATAAGTGCAAAGATGCCTTTATCTCTAAGTATTTTCCTCCCACTAAGATTATCTCTCTTAGAAACGATATTATGAATTTTAAGCAACTTGATCATGAGCATGTTGCACAAGCTTGGGAGAGAATGAAATTAATGATACGTAATTGGCCTACACATGATTTGAACTTATGGATGATTATACAAAACTTTTATGCTGGATTGAATTTTGCTTCTAGAAATCTTTTAGATTCGGCCGCGGGAGGCACTTTCATGGAAATCACTTTAGAAGAAGCTACTAAACTCCTAGATAATATTATGGTTAATTACTCTCAATGGCACACCGAAAGATCTACTAATAAAAAGGTCCATGTGATTGAAGAAATTAGTGTTTTGAGTGGAAAGATGGATGAGCTTATGAAATTATTTGCTAATAAGAGTGTTTCTTCTGATCCTAATGATATGCCTTTGTCCACGTTGATTGAGAATAATAATGAATCTTTGGATGTGAATTTTGTTGGTAGGAACAATTTAGGTAACAACGCTTATAGAGGAAATTTTAGTTCTAGGCCGTTCCCAAGTAATTCCTCTAATAATTATGGTAATTCCTACAAAAACTCTTATGGAAATTTGAATAAGATGCCCTCTGATTTTGAGACAGTGTTAAAGAATTTATGAATTTGAAAAAGAATTTCAATGCTTTGCTTGAAGAAAAATTGCTTAAGATTGATGAGTTGGCTAGGAACATGGATAGAATTTCTCTTGATGTTGATTCTTTGAAACTTAGATTTATTCCACCTAAGCATGATATCAATGAGCCTCTCAAGGCCATGAGAATTTCCATTGATGAGTGCAAAGAAAGAACCGCTAGGATGCGTGCTAAAAGAGATTGCTTTGTGAAAGCGTGTTCTTCTAGTTTTCATGATAATAAAGATGAAGATCTAAAAGTAATTGATGTGTCTCCTATTAAATCCTTGTTTTCTAATATGAAACTTGTTAAATATGGGACTGGAGATGAGTCAACTTTAGTTAAAAGGCGCCCTAATGATTCAGAGTTTTTAGATCTTGATGCGAAAATTTTTAAAAGTGGGATTGAAGAGGTCAAAACTTTACATAGCAATGAACCCACTATTTTGGATTTCAAGGGATTCAATTATGATAATTGCTCTTTGATAGATTGTATTTCCTTGTTGCGATCCGTGCTAAATTCTCCTCATGCTTATAGTCAAAATAAAGCTTTTACCAAACACATCGTTGATGCTTTAATGCAATCTTATGAAGAAAAACTTGAATTGGAAGTTTCTTTCCCTAGAAAACTTTATGATGAGTGGGAACCTACTATTAAAATTAATATTAAAGATCATGAATGTTATGCTTTGTGTGATTTGGGTGCGAGTGTTTCCACAATTCCAAAAACTTTGTGTGATATGTTAGGTTTCCATGAACTTGATGATTGTTCTTTAAATTTGCATCTTGTGGACTCTACCATTAAGAAACCTATAGGAAGGATTAATGATGTTCTTATTGTTGCAAATAGGAATTATGTGCCCATAGATTTCATCGTTTTTGATACAGATTGCAATCCTACATGTCCTATTATTTTTGATAGACCTTTCTTTAGAACTATTGGTGCAATTATTGACATGAAAGAAGGAAACATTAGATTCCAATTGCCGTTAATGAAAGGCATGGAACACTTTCCTAGAAAGAAAATCAAATTACCTTATGAATCTATTATGAGATCCACTTATGGATTGCCTACCAAAGATGGCAATACCTAGATATATTCTTGTATCATGCCCAGCTAGGGGCGTTAAACGATAGCGCTTGTTGGGAGGCAACCCAATTTTATTTTCTTTGATTTTACTTCTGTTTATTATTAAATAATTCATCTAGCTTCTGGTTAGATGTGGTTTTGTGTTTTAATTAGTGTTTGTGCCAAGTAGAACCTTTGGGAAGACTTGGGTGAAGTCTTTGCGATCTTGCTGCAAAAAACAGAAACTTTTGCACTCATGAAATTTGCCGCCATTTTTTTACTGGAGAGTGCTTTTAAGTTGATTCTTTTTTCATTAATAGACAAATTCCTCACGTCCACCAATTTATTTCGGAATTTTTAGAGTTACTGAAGTATTCTAAAGTTACAGATTGCTACAGACTGTTCTGTTTTTGACAGATTCTGTTTTTTGTGTGTTGTTTGCTTATTTTGATGAATCTATGAGTAGTATCGGGGGGTATGAATCATAGAGAAGTTGGAATACAGTAGGTTTAACACCAATATAAATAAAGAATGAGTTCAATAGAGTACCTTAAAGTGGTGGTTTGTTTTCTTATACTAACGGAGCTCACGAGATTTTCTGTTAAGTTTTGTGTTGTGAAGTTTTCAAGTTTTTGGGTAAGGATTTGATGGACTATGGAACAAAGAGTGGTAAGAGCCTAAGTTTGGGGATGCCCAAGGCACCCCAAGGTAAAATTCAAGGACAACCAAAAGCCTAAGCTTAGGGATGCCGCGGGAAGGCATCCCCTCTTTCGTCTTCGTCTATCGGTAACTTTACTTGATATTATATTTTTATTCACCACATGATATGTGTTTTGCTTAGAGCGTCTTCTATGATTTGAGTCTTTGCTTTTTAGTTTACCACAATCATTCTTGCTGTACACACCTTTTGGGAGAGACAAACATGAATCGAAATTTATTAGAATACTCTTTGTGCTTCACTTATATCTTTTGAGCTAGATAGTTTTGCTCTAGTGCTTCACTTATATCTTTTTAGAGCACGGTGGTGGTTTTATTTTATAGAAAGTATTGATCTCTCATGCTTCACTTATATTATTTTGAGAGTCCTTTAGAACAGCATGGTAATTTGCTTTGGTTATAAAATTAGTCCTAATATGATAGGCATCCAAGATGGGTATAATAAAAACTTTCATATAAAGTGCATTGAATATTATGAGACGTTTGATACTTGATGATTGTCTTGAGATATGGGGATGGTGATATTATAGTAATGCTAGTAGATTAGTTGTGAATTTGAGAAATACTTGTGTTGAGGTCTGCAAGTCCTGTAGCATGCATGTATGGTAACCGTTGTGTCACAAATTTGAAGCATGAAGTATTTCATTGATTGTCATCCTTTGTGTGGATGTCGGGATTGCACGATGGTTAACTCCTACAAACCCTTCCCCTAGGAGCATGCGTGTAGTACTTTGTTTTGATGACTTGTAGATTTTTGCAATAAGTATGTGAGTTCTTTATGACTAATGTTGAGTCCATGGATTATACGCACTATCACCCTTCCACCATTGCTAGCCTCTCTTGTACCGCGCAACTTTCACCGGTACCATACACCCACCATATACCTTCCTCAAAATAGCCACCATACCTACCTATCATGGCATTTCCATAGCCATTCTGAGATATATTGCCATGCAACTTTCCACCGTTCCGTTTATTATGACACGCTTCATCATTGTCATATTGCCATGCATGATCATGTAGTTGACATCGTATTTGTGGCAAGGCCACCATGCATAATTTTTCATACATGTCACTCTTGATTCATTGCACATCCCGGTACACCACCGGATGCATTCATATAGAGTCATATTTTGTTCTAGTATCGAGTTGTAATCTTTGAGTTGTAATTAAATAGAAGTGTGATCATCATCATTATTAGAGCATTGTCCCGGAAAAAAGGGAGGAAAGGCCAAAACAGCGAGAAGGCCCCAAAAAAAGGGAAGAAAAAAACAAAAAGAAAGAAAAACAAAAAGGGGACAATGTTACTATCTTTTTTCCACACTTGTGCTTCAAAGTAGCACCATGATCTTTATGATAGAGAGTCTCTTGTTTTTTCACTTTCATATACTAGTGGGAATTTTCATTATAGAACTTGGCTTGTATATTCCAACGATGGGCTTCCTCAAATGCCCTACGTCTTCGTGGGCAAGCAAGTTGGATGCACATCCACTAAGTTTCTTTTGTTGAGCTTTCACACATTTATAGCTCTAGTGCATCCGTTGCATGGCAATCCCTACTCACTCACATTGATATCTATTGATGGGCATCCCCATAGCCCATTGATACGCCTAGTTGATGTGAGACCATCTTCCTCCTTTTTGTCTTCTCCACAACCACCACTCTATTCCACCTATAGTGCTATATCCATGGCTCACGCTCATGTATTGCGTGAAAGTTCAAAAAGTTCGAAAATTTTTAAGGATGAAACAATTGCTTGGCTGAAACTGGGGTTGTGCATGATTTGGTATTTTGTGTGACGAAGATGGAGCATAACTAAACTATATGATTTTGTAGGGATGAACTTTCTTTGGCCATGTTATTCTGAGAAGACATAATTGCTTTGTTAGTATGCTTGAAGTATTATTATTTTTATGTCAATATTAAACTTTTGTCTTGAATCTTTCGGATCTGAACATTAATGCCACAATAAAGAAAATTACATTAAGAATTATGTTAGGTAGCATTCCACATCAAAAATTATGTTTTTATCATTTACCTACTCGAGGACGAGCAAGAATTAAGCTTGGGGATGCTTGATACGTCTCCAACGTATATATAATTTCTGATTGTTCCATGCTATTATATTATCTGTTTAGGATGTTTAATGGGCTTTACTATACACTTTTATATTATTTTTGGGACTAACCTACTAACCCAGGGCCCAATGCAAACTGCTGTTTTTTTTGCCTATTTTAGTGTTTCGTAGAAAAGAAATATCAAACGGAGTCCAAACGAAATGAAACCTTCGCGAGGATCGATTTTGGAATAAATACAATCCAGAAGACTTGGCGTACACGCCAGGGAAGCCACGAGGCGGCCATGAGGCAGGGGGCGCGCCCAGGGGGGTAGGCGTGCTCCCACCCTCATGGGCCCCTCGCAGCTCCACCGACGTACCTCTTCCTCCTATATATACTCATATACCCTGAAAACATCCGAGAGCACTACGAAACCCTAATTCCACCACCGCAACCTTTTGTACCCGTGAGATCCCATCTTGGAGCCTATTCCGGAACTCCACCGGAGGGGGCATCAATCATGGAGGGCTTCTACAGCAACACCATAGCCTCTTCGATGAGTTGTGAGTAGTTTACCACATACCTTCAGGTCCATAGTTATTAGCTAGATGGCTTATTCTCTCTCTTTGGATCTCAATACAAAGTTTTCCTCGATCTTCTTGGAGATCTATTTGATGTAATTCTTTTTGCGGTGTGTTTGTCGAGATCCGATGAATTGTGGGGTTATGATCAAGATTATCTATGAACAATATTTGGTTCTTCTCTGAATTCTTAAATGCATGATTTAAATATCTTTGCAAGTCTCTTCGAATTATCAGTTTGGTTTGTCCTACTAGATTGATCTTTCTTGCAATGCGAGAAGTGCTTAGCTTTGGGTTCAATCTTGTGGTGTCCTTTCCCAGTGACAGCAGGGGCAGCAAGGCACGTATTGTATTGTTGCCATCGAGGATAAAAAGATGGGGTTTATATCATATTGCATGAGTTTATCCCTCTACATAATCTCATCTTGCTTAAGGCGTTACTGTGTTCTTATGAACTTAATAGTCTAGATGCATGCTGGATAGCGGTCGATGTGTGGAGTAATAGTAGTAGATGGAGAATCGTTTCGGTCTACTTGTCACGGACGTGATGCCTATATACATGATCATGGCTAGATATTCTCATAACTATGCTCTTTTCTATCAATTGCTCGACAGTAATTTGTTCACCCACCGTAGAATCTGCTATCTTGAGAGAAGCCACTAGTGAAACCTATGGCCCCCGGGTCTATCTTCCATCATATTAATCTTTCATCAACTAGTTATCTTTACTGTTCTTTTATTTTGCAAACTTTACTTTTAATCTATACAACAAAAATACCAAAAATATGTATCCTATTATCTCTATCAGATATCACTTTTGCAAGTGGCCGAGAAGTGATTGACAACCCCTTTATTGCGTTGGTTGCAAGGTTCTTATTTGTTTGTGCAGGTACGAGGAACTTGCGTGTAGTCACCTACTGGATTGATACCTTGGTTCTCAAAAACAGAGGAAATACTTACGCTACTTTGCTGCATCACCCTTTCCTCTTCAAGGAAAAAACAACGCATGCTCGAGAGGTAGCAGGTGTATCAGGGAGATGATTTGCCAGGTCTGATTAATAGATGCTCTAAAGAACAAGGAGTTAGGCCAGGACTTAGAAGATGGTCAAAAGACATTAGTGCCATGTCGTTCTTGCACAATTCATGATAAGAGGAATGTAGTTCGCCCCTTCCTTGGAGACTCGAGGATGAACGCTAGCGCTGCCGCCAGGGGCTCCCCCAACCTCCTGCCCCCCTCGCTGCCGCCGGAGGCTTGCGTCGGGAAAGCTCGAGTCGCAGCCAAGGAAGGTGGCGGTGGGACTCGCGCTGCTCCGCCCCGGTGAATTGACGTGGAGGGCCTTTGACCAGGAGAGGCACCACCCGCTACACCGCGAGCGGAGGGGCAACGTGGTGCCAGTGGGTTGGCCCAGCGGTCGGCGGGGTGCTGATGGACCTCGGCCTGGCATGGCTTCCATGGCGGACGGAGGCGGCAGATTGGATCACTTCCTTCCGTACCATTCTCGGTGGGCGATCTTGGGTCACGATAGCTTGGTTGCCGGTCCGTGTGTTATAGGTGGAGCTGGTGGTGGGATCCAGATAAGGAGAAATCCCAATCTGACCCGAGCCAGCCACGATGGCGGTGACGCCCGAGGGCGCCGTTCTTCTCCTTGGAGACAATCGTCTGGTCTGCTTCTATCACTTCCTCGTCTTGTGTCTCCCGGGTGAAAGCCCTACCTGTGGTGGGCGGCGGCGCTCTCTTCTTGAAGGCACCGCCTTGGGAGCTCTATGGATGGTGGACACCATTGGGTTGGCATTGGCGGTGATCCTTATCTGGAGGTAGTGCGGTGTAGCATCCATCGCGTTGATGACGGCAGGTCTTGATGGCAAGGCGCAACGGAGCCTTGGCGACTCACGGGGGTTAATGGATGCACACAGGTGGGTGCCTAGCGTCGTGGTGGCGTCCACGATAGTTTGACTGTGACACCCCGAGTGCGGTGCGCCAGGTGGCAGCCAGTTATTCATCGTCGTTGCCATGTCAACTGCTTGCGTGTTGCATCTTGCCATGTCATCATGTGTGTTGCATCATCATGTTTTCAAAACTTGCATCCGTCCGAGTCCCCCTCGTCCTTTCCGTTGTCCGTTCTGAGCCCAGACACACTCGCACGCGCCCGCGGTGCATCCGAATATTTATTTTATGAGTGGCCGGAAAACGTTCTCGGAATGGGTTGAAACTTGCCGTGCGGTCTTATTATAGTATAGATAGTCCGCCTGCCAAATTTCATCGCATTCGGAGCTCGTTTGATAGCCCAACGGATATATATAGCGGCACTAGTCACCGGTTAAAATGTCGGACGTTTTCGCTCTCCGAAAACCCCCGCGGGCTACTCTCTCTCCTCTCCTTTCAGCCCAAAGGCCTCCTACACAGCCACTAGCCCCTCACCTAAGCCCTCTCGCGTCCGGAACCGTTCGATTGAGATCAAACGGCCCGAAAACGGCCTCAAACCCCCAACCCTAACCTTCCCTGCTATAAAAAGGAAGGGCTTCCTTCCATTTTTGGCAGCCGCCATGCCCTCCCCTTGATTTCAGCGCCGCCGCCGCCACTTGTCGCCACCCAACGATCCCACCCCGCCGCCAATTGTCGCATGCGCCTCCAACCGCCGCCGCGGGCCCGTGAGCCCGTCCAAGGCCCGCGCGGGGACCGAGCCGCCACCGCCGCGAGCCCGGGCGCCGCGCATGCCTGGGCTCCCACAGCTCCCTTCGTCCCTGTCCCGCCTCCTCGTTCTACAGCGGCGACCCGCCGCCGTGCCGGTCGGCGCCCCGCCGCCGGACCTCCAGGAGCTCGCCGCCGCCGGTGCAACCGCCTCCCGCCGTCTGCCTCCGGCCTCCGCGCTCCGCGCCCGAGCTCGAGCCCGCCGCCGCCGGCCTCTGCACCGCCGCCCTGGCCGGATCAAGCCGCCCCGCCTCCCCACACGCCTCGCCGGAGGACCCCGCCGCCGTCCGCCCTCTCGCCGCCTGCCGCCTGCCGCCTGCCACGGCCTCGCCTTCCCGCCGGAGATCCCTCGCCGCCCGGGCCGGATCGGGAGGATCCCGGTCGGATCCGTTGACCCGTGACCCAATCACTGCCAGGTGGGCCGAGCGCCAGCCACCCGGACATGTCCGCCCCCAAGGCGGACAGTGTCCGATCTCTTCCCCGTGCCACTGCCAGTGGGCCCAGATGCCCAGACATGTCCGGCCACATCCGGACAATGTCCATTCCCCCGGAGGTTGTTTTTCTGCCAAGTCCTTTTCTTCCTTAAAAATGTTGCATGTTTGCATGGCTGTAACTTGTTGTGTGGTGATCCAAATTGAGTGTATAATATGTCAAAATGATCGTGGTGATATGCTCTTCACTTTGTTCCATTGTGCCATGCTTGTTTGACTTCATCTTGATGCTCTAATCTCTGTTGCAAGAGTGCTATAAGTTTAAAACTGTTGTTAACTATAATTTTGTTGCATACTTGTGATGCTTGTAACTTTGTGCATGTTCATCCAAATGGAGCATATGATATGTAAAAATGTTCATTGTGAAGTGCTCTACATGTTGGTTGCTGTAGCATTCATGTTAGGTGCCATATTGCCATGTTAATCTCTGTTGCAAAAGTGCATGTGGCTGTTAAGTGCTAAAACTTGTTTAGCTCATAACTTCTAGCCCGTTGCTCCGTTTTGAGCGTGTCCTATATGAAACTTGTGTGATTTTGCATGTAGAAGCATAATATCATGTTGAATATATATTTGGAGTGTGTTTGCTTGATGTTTGGGTGCATCTTGCACCGTTGCCTTGCTTGTCTTGTTTTGCTCATATCTTCTAGGCCTTACCTCCAAATTAAACAAACTTTATATGAAACTTGACTAGATTTTTGTGTAGATCATCATGGTGCATGTTAACTTGCTATTTAACAACTTTAACTTAAGGTTTTTTCAGATCTGGACTAATTTCAAATTATGCATATGAGGACTTACCGGATTTGTTATATGTTTGTTCCGGCCTCATTTAAACTTGTTGTTTGGTGTTGTTCTTATGTGATTCATCCCTTGCCATGAATTGCATCATATAGACTTGTCTTGCATCATGCTCGCTTGAGCATCTTGTTGTGTTCTTGTGTTGTGTGCTTTCTTCTCGCTAGTTCTTTTCCGTTGCGATCGTGAGGATTCGTTCAACTTCACGTGGTTCGTCTTCAAGGCTTCTTCTTCGTCTTCTTCATGGAGTCATTCTTCTTCCTTGCGGGATCTCAGGAAAGATGACCATGACCTTGGATACCTTTACTATCATTTCCATGCTTAGTTGTCTCGATGCTATCGTTACATGTCACGCCACCCATCATTTATTGTCAGCCTCTCCTGGTTGCCATGAAACCTCTAACCTTTGATAGCTTCCCAGCAAAACCGTTGTTTGGCTATGTTACCCGCTTGCTCAGCCCCTCTTATAGCGTTGTTAGTTGCAGGTGAAGATGAAGATTTGTTCCATGTTGGAACTTGATGCTTTGGGAATATCACAATATTTCTTATATATATTAACACACCTATATACTGGGCATGGGTGGAAGGCTTGGCCTTTTGCTTGGTGTTTTGTTCCACTCATGCCACCTTAGGAGCCGATAAACCAGCGTTATGTTCCTTGATTTTGCGTTCCTTACACGGTTGGGTATATGGGGACCCCTTGACAGTTCGTCTTTGAATAAAACTCCTACAGCAAGGCCCAACATTGGTTTCAATTTTCTCATAATAAAAACTTAATTAATTATTTAATTGCATAGGGAGTTAGCGCTACCCGAGGATACTTCTACATAGCAGGGGGGCCAGTGCTGATGGTGTTGGTCCCAAACAGGGGTGCTGCGGGGCCACCTGGGGAAACCCGAGGGCTGGTTTTACTCGTAGCTTCGCCCATCCGGTCATGGTCTGACACGAGATACGCGCGACTACTATCAGGGTGTCGACACACCGGGAGGTCTTGCTGCACTTGTTTTACCATCGTCGAAATGTCTTGTGCACCGGGGATTCCGAGTCTGATCGGGCCTTCCCTAAGATAAGGGGTAATATTATTATTACTTCTGCTGATCGTGAGAGCTTGTGATGGGCTAAGTTGGGACACCCATGCAGGGTTATGATCTTTCGAAAAGCCGTGCCCGTGGTTATGTGGCAGATTGGAATTTGTTAAAGTCCGGTTGTAGAAAACTTGAAAGAGGATCCGAAGTAAAACACACAACTGTGTGAGTAACTGTGACTGTCTCTTTTCACTTTGAGAAGAGAACACGGTGGGGTTATGTTTGACTCGTAGGTAGTTCAGGGTCTTTAGCGATCACTACTAGTTTGTGACCGTTTGCGTAGATGCTCATCTTATTCTTGTACTCGTAAGTTAGCCACCATATATTGCTTAGCCGCTGCTGCAACCTCACCACTTCACCTCTTCCTACCCATTAAGCTTTGCTAGTCTTGATACCCATGGTTATGGTATTGCTGAGTCCTTGTGGCTCACAGTTACTACAACAACAGTTGCAGGTGCAGGTTTCCATGACTTGACGCGAGAGCGATGTTCTTTTGTTGGAGTTCTTTCTTCTTCTTCTTCGTTAGTCTTGGGTTAGGTTCCGGGTCGGCAGCTTGGGATAGCAGATGGATGTCGTTGTGCTTTTGATGTTTGCATCCGTAGTCGGATGCCTTGTATTGATGTTGTTGTATTCATGTGATTTGTATGTATTGTATGTATCCCCATGTATGTATGTAAATGGTACGATGTAATGATGTCCATCTTGCTAAGCGCCCGAAATGCGGTTGTGCCCCAATCACGTAAGTGTCACGTGATCGGGATAGAATCGCATCTTGGGCCCGACAAGTTGGTATCAGAGCCTCGACCGACCATAGGAGCCCCCTTGATTGATCGTAGCTTGGCCGTTGTCGAGTCTAGCAGAAAACTTTTTCGGAGTCTAGTTATATCGGAGAGTAGGAATTCTTTTTACTCCTCAGCCCCTTCGTCGCTCTGGTGAGGAATCTTGACGTAGGTGTTTTGAATTACTCCTCTTCCCCTTCAATTTTTTTTAGGATCACGCGGTTAGTTTTCGTTCATTGTGTTGTCAGTTCTTTCATCTCGTGCATCTCTCGTGAAGTGGATTCGACCCTCTTCTTCTTTGCAAGTTCAACCTCAGTTCTTTTCAACCGACGGTGTTTTCCCCGTCCGAAGTGGACTTTCTTTTTCCTTCGTTCGTCTCACATTCGTCCGGTGCTTCCTTCAAGTATTCTTTAATCAGTTCGCGATCTCTTCGTTCTCGTCATTCAAATTCCCTAAGTGCCTTATTCTTCCCGGCGATTCAGTCTGTGGTATGCACTCAATTTCAATTCTTCACGGTGGTCGTTCTCTTTCTTCACTCGGCTTCAATTCTTACGGTGGTTCGCTCAAGAGTTCTTTTCCGGTGTTATCATATCAATCCATTCATTTTATTCCAATCCTACCGGTGGTTCATGAAGATTTTCGCAAGTTCGCAATATATCCCTCTTTAATCAATTTCAACGTGAATAAGTGATATGCAAATCCATTATTTCTCATCAATTTAATTGATGAAGGAGAAGAATAGCATAATTGTTATTCCTTTCTCGTCAAGTTGATTTAATTCCTTCCTTCAGAGTTTGTTCTTGAGGAATAAATTCTAATCCCAAGTGCTTCAATCTTTCCTTTCCGGAGTTCAAATTTTCTCGGTTATCTCGTCGATACCTTCGTCTAATCATCGCAAGGGTTTATTCATATTCTTGAATCCTTAACTTCGAAATCATCATCATTTTCGCTACTGGAGTTCCTCATGCTGGTTCTTCATGAAATAATTCATTCTTCAAACGTTCATATAATAATTTGGATCAAGTGCAAGCATTCTTATTCTTGCCTCTCGAGTGCAATTAACTCTCCGTATTCTTTCAGTGGAGTTTTGCATTTCTTCCTTCATCTCTTCCATTCGAATCTTTTGGTTGCGGCATAATTCACCTCAAGTTTGGGATGATTTTCATAAGTCCACAACAAGCTAATTCTTTTCGTTGTTGATTTTCAACAACTCCGTTCATCCTTTCTTCGCAAGGATGCTTTGAATTCATTCTTGGTGTAAGTTGTCATCTTCTTCTCTGTTCTTTTCATTGCATTCTTTCCATTCTTCCGCAGGCATCGTATCGTTCATTTCGTCATGTTTTCGTTTCTTCTTCTTAAGTTCAAGTTCTATTCATTCCATTTCAGCCGGAGTGCTGCCTAAATTCCTTTGTTTGAATTCTTTTCTTCTCTTATTAATCGGAGTGGTTTCGAATCCATTGTATTCCTTCAATGTCTCCCTTGTCATTTAAACTCTTGATTCTCATCATATGCTTTGTTACCTCATTTTACCGGAGCTTCTCAATCATGTTCATTCCTATTGTCCTTCTCTTTCAAGTGACTCAACCTCTTAAGGTTCTTTGGTTTCACCCTTTTGTCTGCAAAGAACTTTGTTCTTCCTTTTTCTCTCACGTCTTGTTCCTAAGATCTCGGGACGAGATCTCTTGTCAGTAGGGGAGTGTTGTGACACCCCCAGACCGGTGCGCCAGGTGGCAGCCAGTTATTCGTCATCGTTGCCATGTCATCTGCTTGCGTGTTGCATCTTGCCATGTCATCATGTGTGTTGCATCATCATGTTTTCAAAACTTGCATCCGTCCGAATCCCCCTCGTCCTTTCCGTTGTTCGTTCTGAGCCCAGACACACTCGCACGCGCCCGCGGCGCATCCGAATATTTCTTTTATGAGTGACCGGAAAACATTCTCGGAATGGGTTGAAACTTGCCGTGCGGTCTTATTATAGTGTAGACAGGCCGCCTGCCAAATTTCATCGCATTCGGAGCTCGTTTGATAGCCCAACGGATATATATAGCGGCACTAGTCGCCGATTAAAACGTCGGACGTTTTCGGTCTCCAAAAACCCACGCGGGCTACTCTCTCTCCTCTCCTTTTAGCCCAAAGGCCTCCTACACATCCATTAGCCCCTCACCTAAGCCCTCCCGCGTCCGGAACCGTTCCATTGATATCAAACGGCCCAAAAATGGCCTCAAACCCACAACCCTAACCTTCCCTGCTATAAAAGGAAGGGCTTCCTTCCATTTTTGGCAGCCGCCATGCCCTCCCCTTGATTTCAGCGCCGCCGCCGCCATTTGTCGCCACCCAGCGATCCCACCCCGCCGCCAGTTGTCGCATGCGCCTCCAACCGCCGCCGCGGGCCCGCGAGCCCGTCCAACGCCCGCGCGGGGCCCGAGCCGCCGCCGCCGCGAGACCGCGCGCCGCGCCCGCCTGGGCTCCCGCAGCTCCCTTTGTCCCCGTCCCGCCTCCTCGTTCTACAGCAGCGCCCCGCCGCCGCGCCGGTCCGCTCCCCGCCGCCGGACCTCCAGGAGCTCGCCTCCGCCGGTGCAACCGCTCCCCGTCGTCTGCCTCCGACCTCCGCGCTACGCGCCCGAGCTCGAGCCCGCCGCCGTCGGCCTCTGCATCGCCGCCCTGGCCGGATCCAGCCGCCCCGCCTCCCCAGACGCCTCGCTGGAGGACCCCGCCGCCGTCCGCACTCTCGCCGCCCACCGCCGGCCACGGCCTCGCCTTCCCGCCGGAGATCCCTCGCCGCCCGGGCCGGATCGGGTGGATCCCGGTCGGATTCGTTGACCCGCGACCCATTCACTGCCAGGTGGGCCGAGCGCCAGCCACCCAGACATGTCCGCCCCCAAGGCGGACAGTATCCGATCTCTTCCCCGTGCCACTGCCAGTGGGCCCAGTGGCCCAGACATGTCCGGCCACATCCGGACAATGTCCATTCCCCCGGAGGTTGTTTTTCTTCTAAGTCCTTTTCTGCCTTAAAAATGTTGCATGTTTGCATGGCTGTAACTTGTTGTGTGGTGATCCAAATTGAGTGTATAATATGTCAAAATGATCGTGGTGATATGCTCTTCACTTTGTTCCATTGGGCCATGCTTGTTTGACTTCATCTTGATGCTCTAATCTCTGTTGCAAGAGTGCTATAAGTTTAAAACTGCTGTTAACTATAATTTTGTTGCATACTTGTGATGCTTGTAACTTTGTGCATGTTTATCCAAATGGAGCATATGATATGTCAAAATGTTCATTGTGAAGTGCTCTACATGTTGGTTGCTGTAGCATTCATGTTAGGTGCCATATTGCCATGTTAATCTCTGTTGCAAAAGTGCATGTGGCTGTTAAGTGCTGAAACTTGTTATGAGATGCTGACTTGACTTGCTCTTTGCTATTGATGTGTTTGTCTTCATGCCACATGTCTATATGTTTTAGAAGCTCAATCATATGGTCTTTGCTGTGGTGCAATCCACTTTTCATGATATGCCTTGAGGTGACTAAAACAAGCTTGTAAACATGCCATGTCGTTGTTGCTGTTTTATACTTAAATTTTACCTGTCAGACTTTTATCAGCATGATCAATTTGGTGAAGCTTGTTGTTATTGATCCATGCCTCCTATGGAGTTGCTCCAATGGAGTTGTTTGATGTATGCTATGTCTATTACATGTCCATGATCTTTATATACTTAGTTAAGTTGATATGCTTGTTTTTTTGTGCCTCCGAAGGCAGCATCGTGATGATGTTTTTGCCTTCCCAGATTTTGACTAAGTCTGGATAAATTTATTGCAACTTGCCATGCTTGTTCAAATGTGTTCCAGCAAGCTTTTGGGGGTGTTCTAAGTTCATGCTTGTTAAGTATAATGTCTATTTCACATCCATGATTCTTGTTATCATGTTTGTGTGTTGTAGCATATATTTACCTTCCTCCAAAGTTGCTATGTGGCTGTTAACTTCAGCTTTGCATTGTAACTTGTTTAGCTCATAACTTCTAGCCCGTTGCTCCGTTTTGAGCGTGTTCTAGATGAAACTTGTGTGATTTTGCATGTAGAAGCATAATATCATGTTGAATATCTATTTGGAGTTTGTTTGCTTGATGTTTGGGTGCATCTTGCACCGTTGCCTTGCTTGTCTGGTTTTGCTCATATCTTCTAGGCCGTAGCTCCGAATTAAACAAACTTTATATGAAACTTGACTAGATTTTCGTGTAGATCATCATGGTGCATGTTAACTTGCTGTTTAATAACTTTAACTTAAGGTTTGTTCAGATCTGGACTAATTTTAAATTATGCATATGAGGACTTACCGGATTTGTTATATGTTGGTTCCAGCCTCATTTAAACTTGTTGTTTGGTGTTGTTCTTATGTGCTTCATCCCTTGCCATGAATTGCATCATATAGACTTGTCTTGCATCATGCTCGCTTGACAATCTTGTCGTGTTCTTGTATTGTGTATTTACCTTGTAGTGTGCTTTCTTCTCGCTAGTTCTTTTCCGTTGCGATCGTGAGGATTCGTTCAACTTCATGTGGTTCGTCTTCAAGGCTTCTTCATCGTCTTCTTCATGGACTCATTATTCTTCCTTGCGGGATCTCAGGCAAGATGACCATGACCTTGGATACCTTTACTATCATTGCTATGCTTAGTTGTCTCGATGCTATCGTTACATGTCGCGCCACCCATCATTTATTGTCAGCCTCTCCTTGTTGCCATGAAACCTCTAACCTTTGACACCTTCCCAACAAAACCTTTGTTTGGCTATGTTACCCGCTTGCTCAGCCCCTCTTATAGCATTGTTAGTTGCAGGTGAAGATGAAGATTTGTTCCATGTTGGAACTTGATGCTTTCGGAATATCACAATATGTCTTATATATATATTAACACACCTATATACTGGGCATGGGTGGAAGGCTTGGCCTTTTGCTCAGTGTTTGGTTCCACTCATGCCACCTTAGGAGCCGATAAACCGGCGTTATGTTCCTTGATTTTGCGTTCCTTACACGGTTGGGTATATGGGGACCCTTTGACAGTTCGTCTTTGAATAAAACTCCTCCACTATGGCCCAACATTGGTTTTAATTTGATCATAATAAAAACTTAATTAATTATTTAATTGCATAGGGAGTTAGCGCTACCCTAGGATTCTTCTACATAGCAGGGGGGCCAGTGCTGATGGTGTTGGTCCCAAACAGGGGTGCTGCGGGGCCACCTGGGGGAAACCCGAGGGCTGGTTTTACTCGTAGCTTCGCCCATCCGGTCGTGGCCTGAGACGAGATACGCGCGACTACTATCAGGGTGTCGACACACTGGGAGGTCTTGCTGGACTTGTTTTACCATCGTCGAAATGCCTTGTGCACTGGGAATTCCGAGTCTGATCGGGCCTTCCCTAAGATAAGGGGTAATATTATTATTACTTCAGCTGATCGTGAGAGCTTGTGATGGGCTAAGTTGGGACACCCCTGCAGGGTTATGATCTTTCGAAAGCCGTGCCCGCGGTTGTGTGGCAGATTGGAATTTGTTAATGTCCGGTTGTAGAAAACTTGAAAGAGGATCCGAAGTAAAAAACACAACTGTGTGAGTAACCGTTACTGTCCCTTTTCACTTTGAGAAGAGAACACGGTGGGGTTATGTTTGACTCGTAGGTAGTTCAGGATCTTTAGCGATCACTACTAGTTTGTGACCGTTTGCGTAGATGCTCATTTATTTCATATGTTTGTTCTCTTATGCTATGACACGGAAAGGGAACTAAAACTCACATCATGATCTTTTTTGGAGTCACATTTATTTCATATGTTCTTTGTGTCTTTTACAAGAGTGTTGTTCTAATGTAAAAGTAGTAGTGTATTGGTTTATTCATGTTAGATCCCACGTACGAATAAAGTATAATTATTTATTTACCTACTTGAAGGTTATGGGAAGAGGTGTATTTTTATTGTAAGATTGCTGGACCCGCATATGAATTCACCATCAACTTGAACATTTATAATTACGCAAAAAATCAAAATTTATAAGTATACTAGACAATTGTCCGTGCATTGCAATGAGAGTATGAACATTCTAGTAGATTAGACCATGATTGCATGTCTATTCTTACAATGGTGCACTAAAATCTTAGCATGTTGCGTCTGCAGTTTCCATGATTTACTTACCATCTTATTGGTAACAATTTATTTGGTAAGAATTTGTTGACATACCAAAAATAGTTATCTAGGAGAAAGATTAGAGATGGAAAGAAAAATGCCAACCTATTGTTAAGCACTTATTTGGTAAGTATTAATTGGTTATCGAATAATATTATTATTTGGGAGAAAAATCAGAGATGTGAGGGAAAAATCAATCAGAAGAAGGGAAGGGGCATATATAGAGCGAGGTTGGATGAAAGGGACATGAAACGGGAATCTTACGTTCTTTTTAAATAAGTAAATATAAAGAAAAGATTACAACCTTGCCAATGGTTTTTTCACTATCATGCACAAGACAAGGATCTACCTGGATGCACATAGCCCGGGTACCATTTGGTATTTTGATATTTTCATACTACATATTTGATATGGTAGATATTAGCATCTTTGTATATATTTAGTCAAATTTCAAGAGGATTGACTTAGTTTAAAGCTACGACTTCAACTAATTTATAACATAGAGTGCAATATACATGAAATACATAAACTTCAAAACGTAAAAATCTAAAGTTTCCTAGTCCATAATGGCATGAGTGTTGTTGCCGGAAGTATGCCCTAGGGGCAATAATATTGTGTTGTTTTATTTCTGTTTTCATAATTAAGAGTTATATTCAATGCTATAACTACTATGATTCTATAATATGTGATTCAGTGGATAACTCATATGCACGTGTGGAATAATAAATAGTAAAGATTAGGTTCCTCGTCTTGCCTCTAAGACTGGCTCAGTTGTTGTTGGTGAACATGTTTTCCGGATCTTAGGATATCGTTAAGTGTAACGATAGTCCTAAAACAACATTGAGAGTATGACGTTAGAAGACGATCATATTATATGAGTGTGCACACAATTATGCTACTGTTATGGTTGTGTTTTTGTGTTTTAATTAGTGTTTGTGCCAATTAAAGCCTTTGGGATGATTTGGTTGATAGTTTATTTGATTCTGTGAAAAAACAGAAACTTTTACGCCCAATCCAGAAAAATCAAAAAATCACTGGAGCGTGCTAATTTTTTTTGAAATTTTTACACATGATTGATATATAAATTTACCACGTTTTCAAAAAAATCAAAAATTGTAGAGTTGCATAAGTACGTGCATTGTTTGGATCTTTACAGACGGTTCTGTTTTTTGACAGATTATGTTTCGTTGCATAGTTTGCTTGTTTTAATGAATCTATGGATTGTATCGGGGGGTATAAGTCATGGTGAAGTTAGAATACAGTAGGTATTATGAAATAATGAAATGTCTATTGGTTTACAACATTACCCAAAGTTTTAGATTTTCTTGTTATACTAATAGATCTCACGAGTTTTCTGTTGAGTTTTGTGTGCTGAAGTTGTCAAGTTTTGGGTGAGATCGCGGTGGAAGAAGGAATAAGGAGTGGCAAGACCCTAAGCTTGGGGATGTCCAAGGCACCCCAAGTTAACATTCAAGGAAAACCAAACATCTAAGCATGGGGATGCCCCGGATGGCATGCCCTCTTTCGTCTACAATACATTGGTATATTACATGGAGCTATATTTTTATTCATCACATGATAAGAGATTTACTTGGAGCATCATGTATTATATGAATCTTTGCCTTGATTGCTTTTTATTTTCCACGATCATATTTTCTGGACACACCTTTTTGAGAGGGACACACATTTATTCGTGATTTGTTAGAATACTCTTTGTGCTTCACTTATATCTTTTGAGATAGGCAGTTGCTCTAGTGCTTCACTTGTATCTTGTAGAGCATGGCAGCAGTTATATTTTAAGGAAATAGTTGCAATATCATGCTACACTTATATAATTTTGAAATTTAAATAAATAGTAGTGGCAATATCCACGGGTTATGAAATTGGTCCTAATATGATAGGTATTCAAGATGGGTATAATTAAAACTTTCATGTAGATCACTGAATATGATAAGTTTGATTCCTTGCAATAGTTTTGAGATATAGAGATGGTAATATGTGGGTTGTGCTAGTGAGTAACTGTGGTTTAGTAAGAATATTTGTGTTAAGGTTTGTGATATCTGAAGCATGCACGTATAGTCTCCCGTTATGCTAAGAAGTTGGAGCACGAGTTATTATTCAGTCTCTTCCTATGTGCGAAGGTCAGGGGCACATTATGGTTAACTCCTACCAACCTCCACCCTTGGGGCATGCGTAGTAGTACTTTGCTTCGAGGGCTTATAAACTTTCGCAATAAGTATGTGATTTCTTTATGACTAATGTGAGTCCACGGACTATACGCACCCTCACCTTTCCGCAATTTGCTAGCCTCTACGATACTGTGAATTGCCATTTCCCACCTCGAGATGTGGTGCAAACTTCGGCGATGCGTCCAAACCCCGTGATATGGTATTCTCTATCACACATAAGCCTCTTTATATCTTCCTCCAAACAGCCACCATACCTACCTATTATGGCATTTCCATAGCCATTCTGAGATATATTGCCATGCAACTTCCACCATTACATTTATTATGACACACATCATCATTATTATATTGCTTTGCATGATCACATAGGTGACATAGTATTTGTGGCTCAGCCATCATTCATCATTTTTATACATGTTACGCTAGATCATTGCACATCTTAGTACACTGCCAGAGGCATTCAGATTTATATTTTGTTCTAGTATTGAGTTGCAATTTTTGACCTTTAAGTAAATAGACGTGCAATGATCATCATTATTCATTATTAGAGCATTGCCCAGTGAGAAAAAAAGTGGCCAAAAAGAGCCCAACAAAAAATGAGAGAATAAAGAGAAGGGGGAATGTTACTATCCTTTTTCACACTTGTGCTTCAAAGTAGCACCATGTTTTTCATATACTGAGTTTCCTATGTAGTCACTTTCATATACTAGTGGAAATCTTTCATTATGCACATCCACTTAGTTTTCAGTTTGAGATTTCATACACTTATAGCTCTAGTGCATCCGTTGCATGGAAATCCCTACTCCTTGCATTGACATAAATTGATGGGCATCTCCATAGCCCGTTGATTAGCCACGTCGATGTGAGACTCTATCCTTTTTGTATTCTCCATATTAATCTCTGCCACTTCATTCTATTCCACCCATAGTGCTATATCCATGGCTTGCGCTCATGTATTGCGTGTGGGTTGAAAAAACTGAAGCGCGTTAGAAAGTATGAACCAATTGCTTGGCTGACACCGGGGTAGTGCAAGATTTCTACTTTGTGTTAAGAATATGGACGATGACAAGGCTATATGATTTTTGTGGGATAACGTTCTTTAATATTTATATTTTGAAAGACATGATTGTATGTTAGTATGCCTGAGTATTGATGTATTTATGTCAAATTATAGACTATTGCTTTGAATCATTCGGATCTAAATTATTCATTTTTTATCATTTACCTACTCGAGGACGAGCATGAATTAATCTTGGGGATGCTTGATACGTCTCCGACATATCTATAATTTTTTATTACTCCTTGCTATTATAGTATCAATCTTGGATGTTTTATATGCAACTATATATCTTTTGGGGGACTAAACTATTAATCTAGTGCCTAAAGTCACTTGCTGTTTTTTGCTTGTTTTTGGCTTTTCAGAAAATCAATATCAAACAAAGTCCAAACGAAGAAAAAAACTTTGGATTAATTTTTTCTGGACCAGAAGGGACCCTAGAAGGTTCAGGATAGGGCCCGAGGAGTCACGAGGAAGCGCAAGATCAAGGGGGTGCCCCAAGGTCTGTGGACCCCTCGTGGCACCTCGTGACCTAATTCCGCCTCTATAAATCCACAAATATTCCCCGTATACCATGGAGACACCCCAAATACACCTTTTGCCACCGTAAGTTTCTATTCTTTTGAGACCCCAACTGGAGACCTTTATCAGTACTCTACTGGAGGGAGAATCGATCACGGAAGGATTCTTCATCATCCTTGTTACCTTCCAATGATGCATGAGTAGTTCACCACAAACCTATATGTCCATAGCTAATATCTAGATGGCTTCTTCTCTTCTTTGATCTTCAGTACAATGTTCTCCTCGATGTTCTTGGAATTCTATTTGATGCAATCTTCTTTTATGGGTTGTTTGTTGGGATCCGATGAATTGTTAGTTTATGATCAGATTATCTATTAATATTAGTTGAGTCATATCTGAATTCTTTTATGCATGATTATTATAGCTTTGTATTTCTCTCTGATCTATCCGTTTGGTTTGGCCAACTAGATTGATTTATCTTTCCATGGGAGAGGTGCTTTGTGATGGGTTCAATGTTGAGGGGGCTCAATCCAATGATAGAAAGGGACATGCCATGTATTTGTATTGCTGCCATTAAGGATAAAAAGATGGGGTTTACTTTGTCTACATCAGGTCATCTTGCTTAAGGTGTTACTCCATTTTTAACTTAATACTCTAGATGCATGCTAGATAATGGTCGATGGGTGGAGTAATAGTAGTAAATGCAGGCAGGAGTCGGTCTACATGTGGGGGACGTGATTCTTATATATATATATGATCATTGCCTTGGAAATCGTCATAACTCTGCGCTTTTCTATCAATTGCCCAACAATAATTTGTTTACCCTCCGTATGCTTTTTGTTCGAGAGAGAATCCTCTAGTGAAAACTATGGCCCCTGAGTCTACTTTTACCATATATTAAATCCAAAATACCTTGCTATAATTTATTTACCGTTTTTTCATTTTATGTTTTATCTTATCTATCTACCATTATCAGATTTGATCCTTGCAAATAACCTCCAAGGGGATTGACAACCCCCTTGATCATATTGGGTGCAAGTATTTTCTCTTTTGTGTGTAGGTGCTGCTAACGAGGTTTCCGGTACAACTACTAGTTTGATAACATTGGTTCTTAACTGAGGGGGATACTTATCTCTACTGTACTGCATCATCCTCTCTTCAAGGAAATCCCAACATAGCTCACGAGTAGCAGTGTGCGAGAACCTGAGCGTTGTAGCAGCGGGATCTGGATCCACCTGAACTGTCTCAAGAAGAGTGGGATGAAAATTTCTTGCTGAATTTTACTAAGAACAAAAGATAAGCATTTTTCAAAAGGATTTGTCTTTGAATGTTGTTTACAAAAAAAATGTAGAAGTTTGATGTTAGGTATTGTGCATGAGAAATACTTGAAAATTTTGAAGGTTTGGTTTTCGCAGATATTACATACATTATACTCCCTAATTTTGAAGGCCTCACAAACAACCGAGGTCTCCAATTTAAAATTGGGTCACCCGATTTTGACCGGGTCAACAATTTGTCAAGGAGCTCTCTCATACTTGTTTTAATTCACTATGGTCCCTAATTTTGGATCTCTCCCATTCGATTGAGGTATACAATTTTGTTGGCTTGATGATCAATCCTTGATTGTGACAATAAAATATCTAACTTCATCAAGCTCCCTAATTTGCAAGGCCCCTCATTCAACTGAAATCTTCAATCTGGATTGGATACATGATTGATTGGGACGTTAAGCCGAGCTTCATAGTGGGATCTTTTGTTGAGTGGGTCCCTTGGTAAGTGCCTGGGTCGTGTAAGCCTTCGTTGACAAAAAAGAAATATGATGTCTATGACATGTTTACCACTAGTATAACACGTGCCCCCAACATCATAGGTAACGTTCTCATGCATTTTTATTAATTAAAAGACGCGCTCCAGTCACAGGGCAAAAGGACCCACTAAACACGATAATAAAAAAATAAAAATTCTACACTCATGATGATTCGCTACAGATTGGTTATTACATACACTATACTCACTAATTTTTAAGGCCTCGCAATCAAATGAGGTCTCCAATTTAAAACTGAGTCACCCGATTTTAACCAGGTCAACAATTTCTCAAGGAGCTATCTCATACTTATTTTAATTCACTATGCTTCCTAATTTTGGATATCTCCATTCGATTGAGGAATACAATTTTATTGCCTTGATTTTGACTCGGTCAATCCTTGGTTGTAACATGAAATCTCTAACTTCATTAAGCTCCCTAATTTGAAGCCCCTCATTCAACTGAGGTCTTCCATTAGGACTGAATACACGATTGATTGGGTCATTGACTTGGGCTTCGTGGGGATATTTTGATGAGTGGGTCCCTTGGTAAGTGCATGGTTGGTGTGGGCCATCGTTGATAAAAAATAAATGTCGTTTATGATACGTTTAGCACCAGTATAACACATGCAACCAACAATATAGGTTACTTTCTCATGCATTTGTATTAATTAGAAGACACCCTCCAATCACACAGTCAATAAGACACACCCAAACACCACAATAGAAATGCTACAGTCATGGACGTTTCACTATGGACTGGTCATACGGAACACTGTCCCACCAATCAGTTCCTTGATTTTCACTAGTGGGCCACTCTTTCCCTAATCTCCAATCATAAATTGACACATCCATATGTAACCATGATTATGTCAAGGGTGTCCATAGTTGTAGCATCTCTAATGTAACATAACACTCCATTATTGCACCAGCATGCCAAACCAAGTAGCACCTAAATAATTTTCACAACTTAAAAAATTACCACGTAAAAATGAAACATGTACACCCCAAGAACATAAGGGGCGCAAAAAAAACGTGAACTGCCCTTGTAGTTTTTATGAAGCTAGAGCTCATGGTATGAACATAAGACAGTTGAAAGATCTTGGATGTCGCCTAGAGGGGGTGGGGTGAATAGGCACTTTAAAATAATTACAGTTTAGGCTTGAACACATGAGGAATAAAATTAGCGTTTAATTTGTCAAGCACAAAACCTAAAACAACTAGGCTCACCTATGCGCATCAATAACTTATGCTAAGCAAAATAAACACTAAGTGATAGCAAGGTATATGACAAGAAACAATATGGCTATCAGAAAGTAAGGTGCATAAGTAAAGGGTTTGGGTAAGAGATAACCGAGGCACGCAGAGACAATGATGTAACCCGAAGTTCACACCTTGCGGATGCTAATCTCCGTTTGGAGCGGTGTGGAGGTACAATGCTCGTCAAGAAGCAACTAGGACCACCGTAATCTCCTCGCGCCCTCGCACAATGCAAGATGTCGTGATTCCGCTAAGGGACCCTTGAGGGAGGTCACCGAACCCATACAATTGGCAACCCTTGGGGCGGCCACCGAACCCGTACACTTTGTTAACCCTTGGGGTGGTCACCGAAACCCGTCGAATTTCTTGGGGCGATCTCCACAACCTAATTGGAGACCTCAACGCTTGCTTGGAGCTTTACACCGCAATGATTGAGCTCCGAACACCACCAACCGACTAGGGCGCCCAAGCACCCAAGAGGAACACGCTCTAGGGCAAGGTTGTCAGAATCGTGATTTTGAATCGGATCAGACCTCAGATGGTAGGATCGCAAATCAAAGAATCTTCACTATCAGGATCATAGAAACGTAGATTCTATGAACTAAAATCGTAGAATCATAGGGGTTAGTTTGGATCGTAAAGTCGTAGAATCGTATAACAGAATCGCGATTCTGACAACCTTGCTCTAGGGTACCAACCACCCAAGAGTAATAAGCTTCTCAACTTGTAACTTCCACGTATCACCATGGAGAACTCAAACCGATGCACCAAATGCAATGGCAAGGGCACACAGAGTGCCCAACTCCCTCACTCACAAATCCCACCAAAGCAACAAAAGTTATGGAGGAAAACACTTGTACTATAACGTGCTATACAAACGGTTTTTAACCCCTTTCTGTGACGACATTCTAAACCGTCGCCGAGTGAGTGATTGCGATAGGGGGGTCTCTCCCACATGCCCCAAAAATCGTCGGGGTAGGAGAGCGGCCACTGACGATCGCCATAGAATAAACGTATGAGAAGTCACCCCAGTCCCACATGTTACGTTTCGACATTACATTTCTGATCCGAGAGACATCCCAAACGATAACGCCGCTATAGTCGTGTGAAAAAGGTCGACATCAACATTTAATCTACCAATGTGTTTGCGATAGGTACATTATTGCACACAGTTCGAGAATGTAAAATGTGTGTGGTGCCCCTACTAACACCAACATGTCCATTTTCATAACTGTGTGCGATATGTATTCCTATCACACATGCACACATGTTTGAAACGTTTGCTGTATTACCATGAAGCGCACACGCATATGAGACTAAATTGTGTGTGCGTTTGTCGGGCATCGCAAATGTTTCACGTCAAAGAACCGTTTATTCTCTATTTTTCATCGCACACGCTATTTTCTTTCTAACCTTGTGCACATTATTTTATTCACTCTTGTATAGTTTTATTTTTCCCTGTAATTTATTATTCGAATTGGAAATTTTGAAATATGAAACGTCGAATTCAAATTCTCAGAACAATGGTGCAACAACCAATCCATAAATAAAATTCTCAGTATAATATGTTCAGTAATTACATGATTAGACAACAATGAACTATGATGAACCATAATATTTAGAGGCGGTAAATGTGAAGAGATGAGTGTAAATCATTTTGGCCGCCGATGGTGTTGAAGAAGCGGAATGCCCATAATGTGCCCTCCTGTATGCCATACGCATGAACAACTTTTGTCCAACCCCTTGTGACAATCGCAAGCCCATCCTTCACCACCTTCAGGAAGAATTCTAGAGCATTATCATGGTAGCATGAATATATACTTTAACCTAAGTTGCCTTCACTCCGGTCATGTAGTTTGCAAGGTAATCATCAATAAATAGCTTCGGAAACCACTGAAAAGAGAAAAAATTCAGATACTCAAGTCTAATAGAGTAACTTGTTGTGGGCAGGGGAAAAAGGCAACACATTACTTACCATCCTAAAATTCACCGTTGTCTTGGACAAAGTGTAAATAAAGAGCTTAATTCCCATCACCCATTTCTCTCGCCTAACAATCTTTCTTAGTTTCCCCACTTGTTGCTTGTTCATGAATATCTCATTGCCCCATACGCAAAAGGGATCGAAGCGTGGATCAGTACCGCTCATATATGTACCTACAAGCAACCGGTAAATGTTACAAGCCAAACTGAGATTGCACAAATGATGTAAAATACAAGTAACTACGTTTCTAAGTATTATAATTTTTAGAGATTTCAATATGAACTACATACAGATGTATATATAATTATATACATAGTTTAGATTAGAATCTAGATTCACTAATTTTGTTGCGTATGTAGTCTATATTGCAATATCTAAAAATACTTATATTTAGGAACAAATGTTGTATAAGACATGGGATGCAGCTAACCTCGACGGCAAACAACAGCATCACCCATTGTAGCCATGTGTAAGTACATGGAAAGCCAATGTTCTACAACGGGGTTAACATCCACCAAAAATAGCAAATGGTAATAAAACAACATCATCTCTAGTGATATCTTCATTACGAAAGAGTAGCACGGTAGCAAAGCGACAGAATAAAAAATGGACATAATTGTTTACAACAACAGACAACCTAGTATAGACATTGAAACTGGTACTGGTAGAAATGAAATTGTTAGAGTTAAACATCGGAAGGCGGTGCTACTAGAGCAGAGAATGGCCCCGTTGTCTATAAAAAGGTAGGGAAAATAGATAAGACATGCTAGGCGTGTTTACTACAACATGCTTAATAGATGAACCGTACAAAACATGGCCATTGCAACTGGTATTGGTAAGATTCAAATGGTGAGTTCATACTTGGTAATTCCCGAGGGGTAGTTGCTGGGGCACTTCATATTAACAAGTGCCCGCCCCAAGTTGGTCGCAGCAGAGGCGAGGTGTTCCTCCGGGCCGAAGAGTGGATCAGTGCCGCTAACATGTGTACCTACAAGAAGCAAGTAAATGTGAGAAGCCAAACTGAAATTGCACAAATGATGTAAAATATTGTAAGAGATGAGATGTAGCTAACCTAAATGGCAAACAATAACATCGCCCGTTATGGCCCTGCGTAAGTATAGGGAAAGGCATGTTAACTACAACAGGGTTAGCATCCACTAAAAATAGCAAATGGGCAACATCTCTAGTATATCTTCATTGCGGAGAGTAGCACGGTAGCAAGGGATAGTAAAAAATGGATACAACTATTAATTGCAATAGGCTTAACAGCATCATAAGTCATGTTTTGTAAGTTTGTAGCCATTGGAATACAACTATTAAAAATGGATACAACTGTTAATTGCAACATGCTTAATAACCATTGAAACCGGTACTGATAAAAATGCAATTGGCAGAGTTAAACATCGCAAGGCAGGTGCTGCCACAACATAGAATGGCCAAGTTGTCTATAAGAAGGTAGGGGAAATAGGTAAAACGTGTTAGGCATGTTTACTACAACATGCTTAATACATCAACCATACAAAATATAGCCATTAATTGCAACTGGTATCGGTAAGATTGAACTGGTGAGTTCATATTTGGTAAGTCATGAGAGGTAGTTGTTGGGGCTCTTCATCTTGTCCAGAGCGTGCCCAAAGTCAGCGGCGACGGAGGCGGGCTGTTCCTCCGGGTCGAAGCATGGATCAGTGCCACTAACATGTGTACCTATAGGCAACCAGTAAATGTTAGAAGTTAAACTGCAATTGCGCAAATGATGTGAAATACTGTAAGACATGGGATGCAGCTAACCTCGATGGCAAACAAAAGCATCGCCCGTTATGACCCTGCGTAAGTACATGGACATGCATGTTAAGTACAACAGGTTTAGCATCCACCAAACATAGGAAATGGGCAGCATCTCTAGTGATATCCTGAGTCATGTGTTGTAAGTTTGTTGCTGGTATTGGTGAAATTGAGCTGGACAGTTAATACTTGAACATCACATAGTGTGCAGTACTGAAATAAACAAGGCACGAACATGTTTAATACATCAACCGTACAAAACATAGCCATTGCAAGTGGTACTGGTAAGATTGAGCTGGTCAGATCATACCTGGTAAGTCCTAGGGGTAGTCTCTAGGGCACTTCATCTGGGCCAGAGCCTGCACCAATTCGGTGGAGGCGGAGGCTAGGTGTTCCTACGGGTCAACACGCACAACGGCCATCGCGCCATCGACCGCCATAAGCTCCTCGACCTCCACGTGATATCTGGTTGGGCTTGCGCAGCGATGCTTTGGAGGTAGGGATGGTGGGGATTTGGAGGCATGAGGATGTTTCAAGGGCGCCATTTAAGCAGCCCCGCTGGGGCCGTGATAGAGATCGACGGGTTACCTGACTGGATCGATGATGCTCGGGCAGAACATAGATATGGTTGAAATTGTGGTTGCGGTGGCGGCGATTTGAGCTGCCGGGAGGCGGGAGGGGGAGATAGTGAGGAAATTTGATGGGGGGAGATGTGGTGGGAGGAATAAATTCTGAAATTGCGTGCATAATGAAAATTTCGCAGTGAAACTTGAAACTTGGGCGGGGGAAACACACAACGCACACAAAGCGCATAAAATACTCGTGTGCGAGAAAAGAGAAAATTGGCCGATCCTGTCTCCATGAAAATGTACACGTGTAGTTGATTTTTTTTGGTTAATGGTACACTTGCTTTATTAGGAAACATCGCACAGGTAACCGACTTATGGATCATTAACATAAAATAATGCACAGGGGTATGCCATAGAAACCGTGTGTTTTGTGATCTTATACTAATTCTTATATCTACCAGCATCTCCAACCGCACCTAATTTCAAAAATCTCTTTTGTTGTATTAGGATTATTCAATGTACATGACTGAGGCAAGGTGACACCCGATGAAAAATCATCGGTTTATGAAATGCAATCAAGTGTCAACCTGCCACACTCACATATCCAGATTTGATCCTATGTAACAAGAGAGAAGCTTGCTGCCATCCACCGGCGCGGCAATTTAAGCCGGTGTGCGGCCAACTCGCGGGCCGAGGTGGGACTAAAAACAAGTTAGGGCCAGCTCTAGTCTCTGGTGGCTACGGGCAGACATTTCGGGAGTATTTAGGGTCGGGGTGCGGCTACAAAACTTCAGTGAACACATGCTAATCAACGCTCAAATCCCTCAAAGGATGCGTTACCGACATTGTACGTGAATAATAGATAGTACCAACTTAAAGTACTACTCGTAGCTTGCTCTAAAACTACTATGTATGTATTACTGGTAGATGCTCATAATTAATTATACAAACTTATGAGCGACACATGCACTAACTACTTCTCACATGCTCGCATCGAGGCATTGTGACCAGACGACGTCGTTTTCCTTCCCGGCCTTGTAGGCGGCAGCCCATCGTGCTTCGATCTCTGCCGAGCTCTCCTCAACATGACGTGTGGCCTCTTCTTTCCTGCAGTGGCGGGACTCTCTTTTCCTGACTGCTTTCTGCCTTTTCTGCTCATACTGTGCGGTTTTGGCCGCCTCTAGATCCACCGCCCATTCGGCCATAGCAGCATCAAAGTCCACCCATGTACTTCTGCGGTCGTCGGCGGCGATGAACTCGGCGCGACGGGATGACATCGCTTCCTTACCATGTGTGCGGTCATGGGCGGCGAGGAGCGCGGTGCGGCGGGATGTCATCGCTTCCTTACCAGTTACTGTGTGCCACGGTGCCATGAACGATGCTTGGAGAGAGCTCTGGGACGGAATGGCCGGACATCCGTACAGTGCAGTGGTTTTTAAGATCTCAACGACAAACAATGAAGGGAATTTGCCTTCCCTTACAATCTTGCTCTTTCATTATCGCACACGGTTTATCTCTTTCGCCTCCGGAAACAGTGTGCGCCGAGCCTATTGTGTGTTGTGTTAGAACCCCAACCACGCGGATCGCACGTGTGCACCGCAGGATGCACCACGATCGAACGTCAATCCACGCCCCTCACATCACACCGGTGCAGTTGTTGCTGGATTGGATTTATATGCGCTAAATGCCTAGAAAATGCACATAATTCCCTAAATATGTTAAATGAGCCCGGAAAAGTGCCAAATTTGAACACGGTGATTTGCACAGTGTATGTTCATTGTAGAAATAAAATCAAGGGCAAAGAACGAAGAAAATTTGGATTCCCCTTCAATCTTGGTAATTTCCCTTTCGAAAGCATGGAACTTCCTCGGTGATGGTTCGATTTATGAAGGCTTAGCATGACAACATAAGCCAAACCTTCTCAAATTTTTACCAGGGCATGGTGAGGCCATACCATGGCACCATGCCAGGCGTCATGTTTTTCAAGCATTTATTTTATTTTTCTATAGTTGAAAACCCAATAAACAAATGTTTGTGGTTGACTATTGCAACATTTCATTGAAATATCTGCCCATTCCCTATAAAGGGCATGCGAATTCACTAAATAGCACGAGCATGGTTTTCCAGACCATTCTTGTGCACCCTTTCATGCACCGATTGTTTGAACTTTAATTTTGTGCGTTAATGCCTAGAAAATGCACATAATCCCCAAAATATGGTAAATGAACCCGGAAAAGTACCAAATTTGAACACGATGATTTCCATGGTGTATGTTCATCGTAGAAAAAACTCATTGACTAAGGACAAAGGAAATTTGGATTCCCCTTCAATCTTGGCGATTCTCCCTTCGAAACCATGAATCTTCCTCGATGATGGTTCGATTTATGAAAGGCGTGCATGATGACATAAGGAAAACATTCTCAATTTTTTACCAGGGCATGATGAGGCCATACCATGGCACCACGCCAGGCGTCATTTTTCCAAGCATGTATTTCATTTTTCTATAGTTGATAACCTAGTAAACGACACATTTGTGGTTGACTATTACCACACATTTCCTTGAAATCTCTACCCATTCCTTGTACAAGGCATGATAATTTATTAAATAGCACGAGCATGGTTTTCCAAACCGTTCTTGTGCACCTTTTCATGCACCGACTGTTCGAATTTGAATTATGTACATTAATGCCTAGAAAATGCACATAATCCCCTAAATATGGTAAATGAGCCCGGAAAAATTGCCAAATTGAACACGTTACATTGGAGAGGGTATGTTGATCGTTGGAAAAAAACTGATTAGCAAACTATGATGGAAATTTGGATTGCCCTTCAATCTTGGTGATTTCCCCCTCGAAACCATGAAACTTCGTCGGTGATGGTTCAATTTATTAAGGGCGTGCATGATGACATTAACCAAACCTTCTCAGATTTTTACCAGGGCACGCTGAGGCCATACCATGGCACAATGCCAGGTTGATGGGCCTCGAACCCCTCGTTGGTTACCCCAAGTGGAAGGTGTAAGATGCAGTATGTAGAAGTGTTTTCCCTTAGCAAAGATGCCAAGGATCGAATCCCCAGAGATTCCTAGGTTCAACAAGTAGGTGTCAACTGCTAACGGCGCGGATTAGCAATCAACGTGGACCTGCACACAGATACAAATAACTTTGCTCCCAACGAGTACAGAGAGGTTGTCAATCCCTCCGGCCTTGTAGTTCACAAAGGATTAAACGCAAATGATAGTAGTGATAGACAGTGTTTGCAATAGTAAATAAAAGCGAAAAGTAAATAGCGGATGTGATCAATGATGGTAATATGGACCGGAGTCTCATGATGTTCACTAGTGATGTCTCTCTCCCAAAAGACGATAAAACAGCTATGTGAGGTAAACAAATTACAGCTGGGCAATTGACAGGACCACGAACGCAAACCAATGCTGACTACATTGCAAGAAAGGTTGAGGTTCAAAGCATGGGCGGTACGCCAAATTAAGTAGACCAAAATCCATCAATATCTACTACTAATCATCCACCTTGAGATATCTATCCAGAACATCTCGCTGGTATTAAGTTGCGAGTCCCACCCATAGTGTAAACTCAATGCAACAGACAACTGCATTAAAAGAACTTTGCGTAAAGTAAACAATCCTTGCACCCGCGGGCACAAGCACCGTTGTTTTCCCCCTTGTGGCAACAACACATCCCCTAGACTCATGTTTCTGTCACTCAAACTAGTCATCGAGGCGCATGAACCCACAATCGAGCATAACGTTCCCTCTTGGAGTCACTACGTATTACTTGGCCAAAGCAATAAATAACAACGGAGAACATGCAAGAATTACTTATGAACATAAATATAAAAGAGGTAGATCAAATATATTACTCAAGATCAATCTGAACATAATCTCATAATCCATCGGATCCCAGCAAACTCAACATAGCAACAGCATAAGGATTACATATGTGCCTCGATCATGTAGGGCAGCTCACGAGGACTAATTAGTGAAGCACAAGAACGGGAGGAGAACATCACATAGCTACTGGTCATGGACTCATGGTCCAAGGGAGACTACTCATGAGTCATCCGGGAGGCGTCCATGGTGGTGGAGAAGCTCCTGGTGGTGATCCTCCCCTCCGATAGGGTGCCGGGAAGAGTTCTCCTGGTGCTCCCGATCTTGGAAGCGGCGGCGGCGGCGGAACAGAGATGGGATCGCGAAAAGAGTTTCTGTTCTGAGGGTTTCGGAGGACGCTTTAAATATATGCCAAAGGGGGGCATCGGGGAAGCTTCGGGGGGCCCAGGCGCCCCCCCCGGCGCGGCCCGGGGGGGGGGGGGGGCGCCGCCAGGGCGCCTGGAGCCCTGGTGCCCCCCCGGCTGCCCTTCGGACGCACGGTAGTTTGCGGAACGCTGATTTTTTATATAATTTTTCTGGATTTTTTCTGGCAGTTCTCGTAACGTGAAAACCTGAAATACAAAAACAGCCGAAAACAGAAACTGGCACTGGGGTGCACTGGATTAGTAAGTTAGTCCAAATATGATCAAAAGTGTATGGAAGTGTATGAATATAATAGCAATATCACCCAAAAGTGGCATGGAGCAAGCAGAAATTATAGATACGTTTTGGACGTATCAACATCCCCAAGCTTAATTCCTGCTCGTCCTCGAGTAGGTAAATGATAACAAGAATAATTTCTGTGGTGACATGCCATTAACTATATAGGACTTTTTCATAGTCATATGACAAAAGCTTACTGAGACAATGATTCTATAGTAATTAAGTTGCCTCATGAGAAAATCACAAATGACTGAAAGTTTTACAACATGACATTGAAGCATCAAATAGATTTGCAATGAATATGATGTGCAAATATGATAAAGTGATATCTAGCTTGCCCCCTTTAGTGAAGCAAAACATAAATGCAGGGGCACCTTCAAGGTTTAAGTGATGACTAGATACAATGATTTCAAAATAAACGATATCACAATCATGCAAAAGACAATGCTACTTTGGGACAATGCACATTACACTTAGAATGACAATCATGCTCTCAGTAGTTGGTGCTTGAAGAAAGAAGGTGGAGACTCAACATAAAAGTAAAAGAATGGTTATATGTTAGAGCTTTTTATTTTGAAAACATGGAAGCAATTTTTCCAACGGTAGTAGTACTTCATATGTGTCATGCATAAGACATCCTATAAGTTGCAAGCCTCATGCATCGAATACCAATAGTGCTCGCACCTTGTCCTAATTAGCTCGGATTTCCATGGGTTATCATTGCACTACATAAGTTTCAACCAAGTGTCACAAAGGTGTACCTCTATGCCACCTGTACAAAGGTCCAAGGAGATAAATCGCATTTGATTTCTCGTTTTTGATAGATCTCAACTTGAGGACATCCATACCGGGACAACATAGAAAATAGATGATGGACTCCTCTTCAATGCATAAGCATATTCTCATAAGAGATTGAGGTTTATGTCCAAGCTAAAACTTCCACCATGATACATGGCTTTGGTTGGCGGCCCAATGTTCTTCTCTAACAATATGCATACTCATTCAACCCATGGTAAATCACCCTTACTTCAGACAAGACGAACATGCATAGCAACTCACATGATATTCAACAAAAGTGTGACAGTTGATGGCGTCCCCAGAAACATGGTTACCGCTCAGCAAGCAACTTATAAGAAATAAGATACATAGGCAACATATTCTTTACCACAATAGTTTTTAAGCTACTTTCCCATGAGCTATGTATTGCAAGGTTAGTCTTAGTACAGGTGGAGGTTAGCAAAAGACTGGGAGCGACCAACTAAGAGAGCAATGACGGTCATAATCATGCAAAGCGACAAAGCAATATTGAATCAGGCATGGTAGTTATATCGCTACTCAGAAATAAAAGATCATCAAGGCTTGACAGACTTTCTTTACAGTCTTAAATATGCGTGAGCATACGCCAAGTCAATCAAAATAAATTCTCGAAGGAAGATATTACTAAACCATACCACATCATAGGCAAACAAATCAAGTTGGTACTCCAATAACACATTGGGAATCCCCCAGCTATTTGAGACTAACCACAAGAAAACCTGAACTACTAAGTGCCATTACACACGTAGCATCTTTATCATAGACATATTAACCAATGCAACGGAAGCAAACTCTCTTAATAAGATGAGCATGGTAATTAAAGAGAGTTCAAGCAACCAACTAAACAAAAGCTCTTTGAAAAGATAAGCATGAATACTAAGAGCAGAGCATGATAGTAGCTATTAAAAGACAAAGAACACACACATCAAAGATAGACATTAAAATTCTATGTTATGTTCTAGGTAGAAGTGGAGCGTGTTTCTCTCCCACATAAAGAATGCTGAGTTCCGACTCGTTATGAAAAACTAAAAAGAAAACTAAAAGCAAGACGCTCCAAGCATAGCACATAACACATGAAGTGATAAAAATATAGCGAAACGAAAGACGGACTGATAATGTTGATGGAGAAGGGGATGCACGGGGGCATCCCCAAGCTTAGATGCTTGAGTCTCCTTGAATATTTCTTGGGGGGTGCATGGGGGCATCCCCAAGCTTGAGCGCTTGATACTCCTGAATCTTTTTATCATCTTCCCTCGCACACTTGAAAACTCCCTTCATACATAACTCATCATAATCTGATTAGCGAGGTTAGTACCCTTAATAAAATAATTATACCTTGCTGGAAATAAAGATATTCTTGAAGTTCTACTGTTTATCAAGATTGCCAAAAGGTTTTTGCAAAGAAAAAGCAAGCTCTTGATTTGCAAAATGAAGGAAAGGCAAAACATGACAGAATCTGTGAAAAACAGAACAGCAGGTAGTAATTGATCTGTTCGGGATACTTATGCAACTCAAATCAAAAAACTCAGAACAGACGCACGAAAGACAATTACATAGAGAACGCTGTCGAAAAAATTCAGACCAAAAAGATGATCTGGTGATTTTATACAAATTTTTCTATCCAAGGACAGAATCTGTTTCCTGGACAGCACCTCACAACTTTTGAACTTTCTAGCAATCAGAGGCTATACTTGGCACAAATATGAAAAGCAAAGATACAATGATGATGCTACAGCAGTAAACAACATCAAGACACAACAAAAGCAAAATAAATTTATTCATGTGGGCTGCCTCCCAAAAGCGCTTTCTTTTATGCCTTTAAGCTAGGCATAATGCATAGAGATCAAGTTTTATCAAGAGTAAAAGAATAGATAGCCCGTACAACGGACTCAAAAGGTAACTTGATCTTCTTTCGAGGGAAGTGTTCCATCCCTTTCTTGAGAGGAAACTGAAATTTTATATTACCCTCTTTCATGTCAATGATAGCACCAACGGTGCGTAAAAAGGGACGTCCCAAAATAATTGGACATGAAGGATCACATTCAATATCCATAATAGTAAAATCAACGGGAACATAATTATCATTGACAACGATAAGAACATCGTCGATCCTCCCCAAAGGTTTCTTTATGGAAGAATCAACGAGACGAACACCAAAAGAACAAGAATCATAAGGTTTCAATTTAAGCATATCATATATTCTTTTGGGCATAACAGAAGTACTAGCTCCAACATCACATAATGCATAACAAGAGAAGTCATTCAATTTAATTTTTATCATAGGATCCCAACCATCTTCTAGCTTTCTAGGTATGGAGGCTTCTACTCTAAGTTTCTCCTCCCTAGCTTTGATGAGAGCATTAGTGATATGCTATGTGAAGGCAAGATTAAGCGTGCTAGTGCGGGGGTCTCTAGACATCTTGTGAAGGAAATCAATAACTTCGGTAAGAGTGCAATTATCAAAATCAAGGTCACGAGCATCAAGTAAAGTGGTAGTGGTGTCCTTTAGGTTCACATGTTTGGTAGTTTCTAGCAGCACCATTAAAAGGTCCATTGGGACCAGGAGTACATTGGGTGCTAAGAGTTTGGATATCCTCAACAACTTTGATAGTAGCAACAGTGTGGTGGGTAGGAAGGCTCTTAATTCTATCCTCTTCCTCCCTTTCTCTAGCCCATCTTTCTTTAAGTTTAGCCATCATCCTAATATTTTCATTAATTTGCACTTGAGTAGCATTAATAGGAATGACCTTCCTCTCCTCAAGAGGAGAAGTTTCAATTTTTAGCAATTTTACCTCATTGGCTAAATAGTCTACCTTAAAAGAAAGATCATCTAGTTTATGTAGTTTTTCTTCTACACTCTTATTAAAGGCTTTTTGGGTAGTGATGAAATCTTTAAGCATAATCTCTAGTTCAGTAGTGGAGTTCTTGGTACTAGGATAAGCATTGTTGTTCCCATAAGAATTAGAGGGGAACGGTCTAGGATTGTTACCAAAGTTACTCCTATAAGCATTGTTGTTAAAATTGTTTCTAGAGATAAAGTTCACATCTACTTGTTCTTGAGCAATCAAAGAATTTAAAGGAACATCACGAGGATCAACAGTAGATTGCTTCGAAAGTAGAGACATAATCAAGTCAACTTTTTCATTTAAGGAGGAAATCTCCTTGACAGAGTTTACCTTCCTACCTGTTGGAGCGCGTTCGGTGTGCCATTGGGAATAGTTGGTCATCATCTCATCGAGAAGCTTTGTGGCAGCACCAATTATAGTTGACATAAAAGTTCCTCCCGCGGCCGAATCTAACAAGTTCCGCGAGGTAAAGTTCAAGCCTGCATAAAAAGTTTGGATAACCATCCAAGTAGTCAAACCGTGAGTAGGGCAGTTCTTGATAAGAGATTTCATACGTTCCCAAGCTTGGGCAACGTGTTCATTATCCAATTGTTTAAAATTCATTATGTTACTTCTAAGTTGGATAATTTTAGCAGGTGGATAGTATTTTCCAATAAAAGCATGTTTGCACTTGTCCCATGAATCTATGCTATTTCTAGGCAAAGACTGAAACCATATTTTAGCTCCTCCTCTCAAGGAGAAAGGAAAAAGCTTAAGATTAACAATATTACCATCTATTTCGTGGTACTTTTGCATATCACAAAGTTCAACAAAGTTGTTCAAGTGTAAAGCTGTATCATCTCCAGCACCGGAGAATTGATCTTTCATGACTAAGTTCAGTAAAGCAGGTTTAATTTCATATGAAGGTGCTGAAGTGGCAGGTGTAGTGATAGGTGTGCTGATAAAGTCATTGTTGTTGTGACTAGTGAAGTCACACAACTTGGTGTTCTCAGTGGAACCCATAGTAGCAAGCAAGCAAGATAACTATTTTTGTGATTTTCGATAAAAGGTACTAAAGCAAAAACTGAAAGGTAAACTAACAAGACTAAAAAGCAAAGGTAAAAGATAGCATGCAACTCCCCTATCCTGAAGAGTGGAGTCCCCGGCAACGGCGCCAGAAAATACTCCTTGATGGGCCTCGAACCCCTCGTTGGTTACCCCAAGTGGAAGGTGTAAGATGCAGTATGTGGAAGTGTTTTCCCTTAGCAAAGATGCCAAGGATCGAATCCCCAGAGACTCCTAGGTTCAACAAGTAGGTGTCAACTGCTAACGGCGCGGATTAGCAATCAACGTGGACCTGCACACAGATACAAATAACTTTGCTCCCAACGAGTACAGAGAGGTTGTCAATCCCTCCGGCCTTGTAGTTCACAAAGGATTAAACGCAAATGATAGTAGTGATAGATAGTGTTTGCAATAGTAAATAAAAGCGAAAAGTAAATAGCGGATGTGATCAATGATGGTAATATGGACCGGAGTCTCATGATGTTCACTAGTGATGTCTCTCTCCCAAAAGATGATAAAACAGCTATGTGAGGTAAACAAATTACAGCTGGGCAATTGACAGGACCACGAACGCAAACCAATGCTGACTACATTGCAAGAAAGGTTGAGGTTCAAAGCATGGGCGGTACACCAAATTAAGTAGACCGAAATCCATCAATATCTACTACTAATCATCCACCTTGAGATATCTATCCAGAACATCTCGCTGGTATTAAGTTGCGAGTCCCACCCATAGTGTAAACTCAATGCAACAGACAACTGCATTAAAAGAACTTTGCGTAAATTAAACAATCCTTGCACCCGCGGGCACAAGCACCGTTGTTTTCCCCCTTGTGGCAACAGCACATCCCCTAGACTCATGTTTCTGTCACTCAAACTGGTCATCGAGGGGCATGAACCCACAATCGAGCATAACGTTCCCTCTTGGAGTCACTACGTATTACTTGGCCAAAGCAATAAATAACAACGGAGAACATGCAAGAATTACTTATGAACATAAATATAAAAGAGGTAGATCAAATATATTACTCAAGATCAATCTGAACATAATCTCATAATCCATCGGATCCCAGCAAACTAAACATAGCAACAGCATAAGGATTACATATGTGCCTCGATCATGTAGGGCAGCTCACGAGGACTAATTAGTGAAGCACAAGAACGGGAGGAGAACATCACATAGCTACTGGTCATGGACTCATGGTCCAAGGGAGACTACTCACGAGTCATCCGGGAGGCGTCCATGGTGGTGGAGAAGCTCCCGGTGGTGATCCTCCCCTCCGGTAGGGTGCCGGGAAGAGTTCTCCTGGTGCTCCCGATCTTGGAAGCGGCGGTGGCGGCGGAACAGAGATGGGATCGCGAAAAGAGTTTCTGTTCTGAGGTTTTCGGAGGACGCTTTAAATATATGCCAAAGGGGGGCATCGGGGGGCCCAGGCGCCCCCCCGGCGCGGCCCAGGGGGGGGGGGGGCGCCGCCAGGGCGCCTGGAGCTCTGGTGCCCCCCCGGCTGCCCTTCGGACGCACGGTAGTTTCCGGAACGCTGATTTTTTATATAATTTTTCTGGATTTTTCCTGGCAGTTCTCGTAACGTGAAAACCTGAAATACAAAAATAGCCGAAAACAGAAACTGGCACTAGGGTGCACTGGATTAGTAAGTTAGTCCAAATATGATCAAAAGTGTATGGAAGTGTATGAATATCATAGCAATATCACCCAAAAGTGGCATGGAGCAAGCAGAAATTATAGATACGTTTTGGACGTATCACAGGTGTCATGTTTTTCAAGCATGTATTTCATTTCTCTATAGTTGATAACCCAGTAAATGACACATATGTGGTTGACTATTGCCACATATTTCCATGAAATCTCTGCCCATTCCTTGTAAAAGGCATGAGAATTTACTAAATAGCACGAGCATGGTTTTCCATACCGTTCTCGTGCACCTTTTCATGCACCGATTGTTTGAATTTGAATTATATGCATTAATGCCTAGAAAATGCACATAATCCCATAAATATGGTAAATGAACCCAGAAAAGTGCCAAATTTGAACACGGTGATTTGCAGGGTTATGTTCATCATAGAAAAAAACGAATGGACAAAGGACAAAGGAAATTTGGATTCCTTTCAATCTCGGTGATTTACTATCGCACACGATTCATCTCCATCGCCTCTGCGAACCGTGTGTGTTCACCCACACCTGCAAAAGGAAAAAGAAAACACTCGCCCACTTCCTCCCCACCCACTCGCCACAGACTCCTCCGCAACTCTGCACCTCATCAACTTCTATCGCGGCAGCCACCCTAAGCTCGACGGCTGTCGTCAGCGGGCGGAGGTCGTGCTCAAAACGGCACGGGATTTCGCCCCTACCGCTTGCCGCCACCTATCTGCACCAACTTGGACCGACATTCTAGACTCTGGTAGAATGGGGTTTTCTACGGGATTGGACCGGGGAATTTTCTCATGGAGAAGGTATTCAATTTAGCGAAATATTCACTCATTTCTTATTGCAGTCCGCCCGTTGATGTTAGTGAACCAGCCGAAATTGTCGTGCATTCATTTTTCGTCTAGCACAAATCGGGCAAGTGTGGTCGCGGCCAGTTGGAAACGAAGTTCAATCTCACCATTCCGGATGACTTCAGGGAGTGCCCGGGATGTTCAATCTCACCCTACCATGGTCAGCATGGCCTGAATTTATGAACATATACCGTCTATTGCTACATTTGCATAAAAGGTACGGTGCCACATGCATCCTAGATGTCGAAGCCAATTTTTTCCTGTATTAGGAAAATTTATGACATATTGTTCATTCAATTACTCTCATATTTGCATAAAATCTTTGTTACATTATCTATTTTTATTATATATTTTTGTACTTTGCTTTCAGCTATATATTGTTTTGTTCTATCAGTTACTCCCATATTTGCATCTTGCTCTGTTATTTCAATATATCTAATTTACGATCTTAATTTTCATTTCAAGCAGTACATCCCTTGCTTTGCAAGAACAGGAGTAGAAGGAAATCTTGGGCTTTACTTTGTTGATGACTCCATGGATGTCATATTGACAACGCAACATGGATTTACAATGATAGTTAGCGTAAAACTTGATAAATATGGTCAGTCCTATTTTGATGCGAACCTTTGAAGAAAAATGTCTAAGTGTTATGAACTGAAAGCTAACAATAAAATTCTAGTGAGTGCACCACAGCCTGGTCTAATTAACATGGATGTTTACTTCCTCAATGTCATGAGTCGTTCATAATCTGACCGAGGTTAATGTCCTTTCAACTTTCTCCATGCTGGCATATTACTTAGCAAAATCGGGGTATTTGTTCTAACTAGTTGATCACTATTTAGGCAACCAATTGTGATTTCATTTTGTGACTCCGTTCCTAGGCAGTAACAAATTCTATTTCTCAATTTATGCGCACTATATATTCTTCTGCCATGTTCTGAATAAATAATACCTTTCCACCTTTTAAGCAGGTTATGTTGGATGCATAGTTAACGATCTGTATGTTACTAAGCGTACCAAATTTCACTGTAAATACTTGAAGCATGTCATAAAATTTATTGATAATCTGAAAGAGAAGCACAACGTACGAACGTTGCATTTTGGATGGAATTAATTATACCTATGGTGCACACATTGAACAAGACTAATTGTGTGCACAAAACGCTGGTACAAAATCTAATTTTCATTTTGATGCTCATAAACTATATATATCTTTAACGATATGTTACAATTGGTTTTTATTCTACATTTCAACAGAAATTTCCCGCTGCAGCTGTTCCTAAATCGATTTCCCGGTGTGGTCGAATTACACTTGTGCCTGCTAATAACGCCAAAGTGATTGCAAGGTACTACATTTCCCGTGGAAATGAAACCATTCAAATCCACAAGTTCTCACTTGTCGTGGAAATGCATCCATATTGGAAAATTGGAGACGCTGTTCTACTCATGCTCTACCAAGGCACAAGAGGGTTCTTCCTTTTCATTGACGAGATGCTGAGTCGCCGTGATCAAGCTGCTTCTAGCGGATAGTTGTGGTTGTTGGCCCTCGGCCTCTTAAAATGTGCTAGCTGTTACTATGTTAAGAATGTAGATATGGACCATATGGTTGTTGTCCCTCAGCTTTTTAAAATGTGATAGTTGTTACTATGTTAAGTATGTAGATATGGACCGTATGGTTGTCAAAACCGTGTTACGAAGATCCTCCTTTTGTCGAATAATGTAACCACTATATATATGTTAAGCAAATGATGTTAGACAAGTTCTTAAATTTTCCTGGAAAGTATTAGTATCGCACACAGTTCATTGAGTTTATGCGTGTGCCTAGTAGAGCAGTAGAGTATAGGACATCCATGTTTTCCACGTGGCGATCGGCACTGATGTCCAGAAGACGTTTCCATATTAATTGTCCATATTGAAAATTCACACACGTGTTATCTATCACACACGTGTTAACATAAGGAAAAGTATGTGTAACTTACTAATCATCGAACACGAGTACTCGCAGACGCATCGTGTGCGATAATCCTAGCCATCGCAAGCAACTAGTTTGCATTTTTCAAAGTTTTTTGTACACACGGAATCACACACGAATTAACTGTAGTAACCGTCTGTGTTATAATTTCTCATCGCAAACAGTTCATCTGAGTGGGTTGTTTGCCGCGTATCACACACATCTTGTTTACACGAATTGTTTGTGTTCTTTTGGATCATCGCAAACAGTTCATCTATGTGAATTGTATGCCACATATCACACACATCTTATTAAGTTGAACTGTTTCTGTTTTTTCCTTAATCAAAAATAGTTCATCCAAGTGAACCATCTTGCCGTGTGGCACACACACACCTTGATCTAGCTAACCATTTTTGTTGCCTTCCCTAGTAGCAAACAATTCATATGAGCAAACTGCATGTCGTATATCGCACACACCTTGATATGGCTGCCTGTTTTTGTTGTTTTGTCTCATCGCAAACAGTTCATATGGATCAACCGTATACCCTACATTGCACACGCAACTAAAATCTGAACCGTGTTTGATGTATCCTTCATCGCAAATGTTTGGCATCTTTTTTGACGGTTTTTTACATCACCATTTATGATTAATGCATCGCACACAATTTCGTCAAAGGGTCTCTGATCGTAGTGTTCGCGTTAGCAGCATCCTGCAGTAGTGAAATGAGAGGAAGAACGAAGAAGAGAACACAACGAACTCCAAGATCTGTATCTAAAGGGCTCGCCTCACATTGAGAAGAAAGTGATTGGTGGAAACGTAGATCTAGATCTCCTTTTTTCCCCAGGTTCTAGCAAGAATCATTGAAGGGATTGAGAGATAGAAATCTCAATGAAGGTCAACAATGGGGGGAGAACACGAGCTAAAAGGATAGGGACCATTGGAGAATAAGGCCCCCTTAAATAGGCACCCCTGAATCCAACCATTATGCCCACAAGTCATGCTCAAGCGGTACTACCGCTTAGGACGAACAAAACAACCCAACAAGACAGAAAAACATGAGTTATAGTTCTGCCAAAGAGTTACTACCGCTCGGGGGAGAGGTAGTACCGTCAGGGGAGTTACTACCGCTTATAAGAGGTACTACCGCTCGCTACTATCGCAAAATTCGTGAGGAGTTCTAGAGGCATAAATATTAGCAGCGGAAGTAGCTGGCCAGTAGTACCACTTATAAGCAGTACTACCGCTCTACTGCCACTCTACTACAGCTTAGAGCTAAAAAACTGCCCAAGCAAAAAAGAAGGAAGCTCCAAACTGAAACTACGATAACTATTGCATATGAGCTTTGAATTAAGCATACTCAAGCTTGTTGGTTAGAAGACGACGAGTACTATCCAAATAGCAAAATAGTATCGGAAGAAGAGGCAGTAGAAAAATGCCAATGATATAGAGATGTGAAACCTCTATGAATGAAGAACCGACAGAAACTCCAACATCGAAAACATCATAGAAGATGCATGTGAACTCCTTGTGAGCTTTAGAGCTTTAGAAGCTCACAAGGAGACACACAAAATAAGAACCAAGAAAGATGATGCAAGGATGCAATGGTTTGAGCTCTCTACGAATGATACGATCAAGCTACTCACTTGAGGGCCCCCCTTGATAATACAACAATCGATCCTATAATACGGTCTCCCAACTACACCGTGAGACCGGTAAAATAGAAAACCTATCAAGATAAAATCTTTGCCTTGCGCATAATCCACTTGAGCTAGATGATGATGATCTTGACCTCCCCAAGTTGGACCACCTTTCTTGATTGCGTTGGCTCGGTGAAGGCTAGTAGATTGCTCCCCCTACTCCACTATGGTGGGCTACACTTCGTTGCATCATCACAAGTCCGTTGTCACCACAATGGGCAACAAGGTTCAAGCATATGATCTCTTCGTGATGCTCCACATGAGCTTGCACACCACAAACTTGATGACCACCACTTGATGTCATCCTCTCCATGGGTTGTATGATATCTTCCTCTTGACGCAAGCCCATGGAAACATACCTAACCCCACATAGAACTCTCACGTAGACCATGGGTTCATACACAAAGCATAATGGACAATGCTTACCATACCATGTGATTACTTGATCCCTCTCAGTACATCTTGTATGATTTGTGTGTTGATCAACTTGATTCACTCTTTTACTTAGTATTGATCAACCTCTCTCATGACCAATCTCTAGATAAATCCTTGAATAGCACCTTGGTCATCACATGCTCTCCTTGAAACCAACAAATGGACTTCAAGAAAAGCCCATGGACAAACCCTACAATTATAACTCAAGGCAACCATTAGACCATAGGAACTGTCATCAATTACCAAAACCAAACATCGGGCCACCGCATGTTATTTTAGTCTCCCCTATTTTGGTAATTGATGACAACCACTTTTAAGAGAGTTTATACAAGGAATTATGCATCCCCATGCAATGCAACAATCAATAATGCATGTGCATGAGATGCAAATGCTTAGGGAAAAAACCAAAGCAAGAAGAAACAACTCTCTAAACTTCTACACAAAACTCTCTAAACTTCTCCCCCATTAGCATCGATTGCCAAAATGGGTAAAAGGCTTAGAATGCCAATATAATATGGGTTCCTCAAAATGTGAGCGGAATGATATACACATATCCAATGGTAAATAGTTTGAGGAAGACAAACTATATTGAGAGCCGAAGATTGCAGAAGGATGATATGGCACAAAGACGTACCAAAGGGAGAAGCAAGCAATCAAACTATACCAATTGAACCAATCAATCAAAAGATCCTTTGAGCCACATGACTAAAAGATATTATGATGCAAGAAATGGAGTGTTCTAAAGAAACTAGAGAATCTCCCCATGATTTATGCACAAATATGAATTTTTGTATTTGGATACAAAGTGCACAAAACATGATCATCAGTCCCCCAAAATCGGTAGAAACTCAAGACAAGTGCAAGAGAGCATATAAGAAACTAGGTGTAGCACTTGCAACAAACAAATGGTTGAGAAACATGTAAAAGATGCATCTTAAGAATAGGCTCAACAAAAATGATGTGTGTGAGTCATGGCAAAGCACTTGAGAAGACTAATATAAGGATGAGCATTAAGCATCAATATAGTCTTGAATAAATGAGATACAAGGTGCAAGACATATCCTTCCCACACACATCAAGCAAATGGGTTCACAAGCTCACTAAATAAGAAGCAACAAAGAATCAAACTTGTGACAACCCATGGTGAAGAAGAAGACGATAGCTTTGTCAAGAGGACAGATACCAATGGAAATGGCAAATCCTCGTCAAGACAAGCATGGCGAAAACAATCTTCAACACAAATGAGTGCATCAAGATGCAACGTATAAGACCCACACTCAAGGCAAAAGATTTCGTGGATCCACCGAAGAAATGGTACAAGAAAGACAAGGTGGGCGTGAAAGAAAAGATATCATCTAGAGATGTAATTTCTCTCAAGTGCATAGGATTCTAGGTAGATAAAAATCATGATGACATCAATCCAGAAAGAAGGATCTACACACGAAATAGTTACAACACGGAGGAACAAGATATCCAAAAGGAAGTCACAAATATACCAACGAGATCTTTGCTTGAAAGCATAGCACATGGCTTGATATTGTCTTATTGTATATCAATGAACTCCACACATACAAACATCATAGACATCACAACTTGTAACAAGAGGTCATTGTTGGGATGCTTTGAGGAAGGAAACAAGTAGCACAAGAACTAATCGAGAAATTCTTGCCATGATGCAACTTACACAAGGTTGAATGCAAGAAATGTATGCATGAATAGATACTTGTTACCGAGATGACATTTGGAAGGATGAAGTAGATACCAATTGAATGCAGCAGATGGTAGTTCGTTGATCATCCTCGCTTGACTCCAATATAAGCACATGGTGACAACACCTTCCTTGTGATTCAATGCATCGCAATTAATCCTAGAACAACAACACAAACTAAATGGATCCAAACTCATTAGGACCAAAGAGTTAGAGAACCAACAATACATAGGACAAACTCCACATAAATATGTGCTTATAGATATGAAATTGAATTTCATGCACATCTCATCCACATTGAGACATGGTGGAGTTTCCCCTATATACAGGGTCAAAGAGCGAAAGCATGCCAAAGAAAATACATCAAGTAAATATGCATGCTGGAGACTTTCGAGGACCAATAACAATTGAAAAAGAAATACCAAATGAAAATAGGATACCAAATGGAGAAATCATCACTTGGAAGATATGATTAAAGATACATCAAAGAATGAGATATCCATTGATACACACAAAAGGAAAGATATCGAACACCCAAAAGGGAGGATGGTTCCAAACAAACCAAGTCCTCTACAAAGTTTCATGATGGCACAAAGTACCAAAAAGAAATGTCTTGCTTTCCACCAACACACACTAGATAGGGATCACAAGATGAGTGTTTTATAGAAAATATGATAGCTCCCCTGAGAGTTGTGCATTATAGAGAATCTGCATTTGAATACAAAATGCACAGAGTGGGATCACCGCTTTCAATATATCTAGAAAACACTAGAGAAGATCAAGAAAACAACAAGATCCACAAGGGGCACAGAACGCAATGGGAGTTGTCACAACCCTTTGCAAGAGATAAGGGCAAATAAGAACAAAAGCCAAGGTAAAGATGATCAATAATTTCTACCACACATAAGAGATTACCAATTGTCAAAAGACAAGAAGTATTTGGAAATAATTTCCGGTGTTAGATAACAAGGATATCCAACATCATCTTCACATCAAACACAAGAAAATTGCGAGTTGTAGAGATAGCATGTCACCTAGGAACAAGATAATTTACAATATCAATTCCAAGTGACAATACCTCAAATGTACACATTTTAGAGGCTTGTAATATGCACAGAGCATATTACCCCCCCATAATGTGATACCAAAGAAAACTTAACAAGAGGCAATCAGAGGATCCAACAAGAGATTATTAATGGACCATTTAGAATTTGAATTTCTCATGAGAAGACATACCACATAGTGACTACATAATCTTGCAATATCAATACTTGGTGGTATACCTCATGTACACACATTTGTGGGATCGTGAGGTGCACAAAGCACATCACTCCCCCAAAATGGGATGTTCCATTAATCTCTCGCAAGAGCCAAGTAAGATACAAACAAGATGCAAAAGGCTCAACATAGAACTCACACATACATGATGTGCAAACCAACATACACATACTTGATTACTCAAGATGAGCAAATTGGAAGCTCACCGTACACACACACATTCAAGGTACAAAACCAAAACATGTAAAGGGGCAAGTAACTTTCAATGTAAACAATTTAAGAACAAGTTATCACAAGGAGGCACAAGATAGAAACTTGATAATCTAAATGACTTGGCTTGAGACAATATGAATGGTCGAGAAAAGGCCCCGAACGCCGGCTTGCGCAGAGCAAATATACGCAGCAAACACACTGGCTTGCACAACACAAGTATACGCAGTGAGGGGCCTTTTTTGTGAGAACCAGGATTTGAACCCTAGTTGGTAGCCCCACTCCAGGAGGTCTCTACCACCATGCTAGATGCACGTTCTCGAAAATATGAATGGTGAAGACCCCTTAATTCTTCGTAATGAAACCAAGTCTTCAATTCCCTCCAACAACACCTATTGATGAAGTTTGAGCTTGTTGGTCCCCAACCAAGTTGGATCCTAAGAAGTTAGTCACAATAGGCTTGGCTACCCAAATGGTTCTTTTCTGGACACCACTTTGAGTGCCAAAAAACTTGGCAAACACATTGCCAACCTTATCCTTACCAAGAGAATAGACATGATCAATAATAATTTGGTTGGATATGGTACCATCCGTGCATGAAAAAGCAAGGTGACCCTTCTCACGGCATAATTAGCAACATCTACTCTTCACTTTCTTCTCACTTCATTTCTCAACATGAGAAGCATTACCTCGAGTCTTCTTCGGAAGTGGCCTTTCTTCAACTTGTGGTTGAGCATGATATTGAACTTGTGGCATGTTCTCTTGTTGCTTGTCACTAATGTCCTTCTTCTTCAGTGGGCAAGATCTAACATGATGCCCTTCAATTTTGCACTTGAAGCAAATAATCTTAGCAGAATTCTTGACTTGTTCTTGGCCCTTTCTCTTGTTAATCTTGGACTTCTTCTTATTGGAGTTGAATCAAAGTCCACATTTGTCATTGGGCGATTTTGCACACTCAAGATATTGTTGAGTGTGGACTTCCCTTTATGACTCTTTTCCATGTCTTTCTTCAAAGAAGTGACTTGGGCCTTGAGCTCTTTGATTTCCTCTACATGGTTAGTATCAACACAAGTACTAGAGGAAATATAATCTTAATCGTTAGAGAAACAAGGCAAGTAAAGCAATTCATCACAAGATGTAGCAACATTGTGTGTAGATGGATTACAAGGACTACCACATGACAATATAGCATTTTGATTAGAAGTAGTGCTAATCTCCACATGAGGCTCACTATATGTTACCTTAGTAATAATAGTCTCATGAGCTATCTTTAGCACATTATGGGATACTAGAAGATCATCATGAGAGTTAGAAAGCTTTTCATGACTTTCTTCCAATTTCCTTAATTGCTTGATAGCAACTCAAGTTGATACCTTAGCTCAACATTCTCCTTCAATATGGATGCTTCACAAGAAATAGAGTTAGTAGCACAAGCATCATTATTAACAACAAGAGGAGAAGACAGCTTGGCAAGATCTTTTGAATATGAAGCTTTCAGTTTAGCATGAGACTCGGTGAGTTTGATGAGCTCACTCTTAATGACCCTTGAGCCATTTTTGAGGTGCTCAAATTCCTCAAGGAGTTTAACACGTGCAACTTCAAGATTCTAGTTTTTAGTAAAGAAATCATTGGCAGCTCAAGAGCTCTATCATGAGATTTCCTCACTCTAGATAATTCTAGAGCAAAAGTCTCCTCCAGAGATTCCTTGGTGGTTTGTTCAAGATCAAGAGCATGAGATAGGTTTGCAATATCATTAGCGTAATCACGCTCATGACCTTCCATTTTCTCAATTGTGACCTCATGCTCCTTGAGATGAGATTCCAACTCCTCAATATATTTCTTCTCAATGGCAATAGACATGATTTCCATGAAGTTGGAACGAGCAATTTTATTCTTAGAAGAGCTTTAAAAATAATTTCCCCCTTAATGTTTAAGGAGACAACATTATCATTCTCTTCATAATTATCAACATCATTATCAACATCATCTTCATCAACATCAACATCACAAGATATATTGGGATTCAAAGTGGGAGATACCTTTGAAGCCTTAGCCATGAGGCAAAAGTGAGAAACAATAGATGACGATGTTGGATTCCTTGAAGCACCATGTAATAACACAATCTTGTTCCAAGGAATGTTGAATTTCCTCTACATTGTTAGCACAATAACTCCAGGAAATATGTGCATTTTTATCATGGCAACAAGACATAACTAGCATATCATCATGAGATTTAGTCAAGCAAATTCTACATGATATGCGCGGACAATCAACACAAGCATGTGAAACATTTGGAGTGCTCAGAGTGTTAAAGTCCAAAGATGAGGCATTGCATTAAGATAATGATGAAGGATCATCAATGACAAGCACACTATCATCATTGTAATGACCAACACAACTAACCATATCATTACGTGGTGGCAATCCGCATGTAGGTGAAGTAGAAGAAGTTGAGAACACAACACGGTCGGAGGTGTAGGGAGAACAACCATCCCCACAAATCTTGGGCACACCATATTTTTCTTGAAACTGCATTGCTCATGAGCGTCCCGAAATGGCATGAGTTGAAATATAACTACATTGCTCAAAGTATCAAAAAGCACATTAGAAGCTTGAGCATTGAGGTAAGATTTTTTTTCTCATCCTCTAAACATAATCTTTGGGGATCCTTCGGAGGAGAAAAACCCATATCTATAATTTGCTCTAAATTTGGGTCCATGACCCTAAATAGATTAAGCATGCGAATAATCCAAACATCAAAATTTGTGCCATCGAAACTAAGAGTGTCAGAGAATCCTAATCCCCTAGTCGACATCTTTACTCTCTAGGCGGTTAAGCCTAATAACGAGAGACAAGGCTCTGATATCAATTGAAAGATCGTGGATGTCGCCTAGAGGGGGTGAATAGACCCTTTAAAATAATTACGGTTTAGGCTTGAACAAATGCGGAATAAAACTAGCGTTTAATTTGTCAAGCACAAAACCTAAAACAACTAGGCTCACTTATGTGCACCAACAACTTATGCTAAGCAAGATAAACACGAAGTGACAGCAAGGTATATGACAAGAAACAATATGGCTATCACAAAGTAAAGTGCATAAGTAAAGGGTTTGGTTAAGAGATAACCGAGGCACGCGGAGACGACGATGTATCCCAAAGTTCACACCCTTGCGGATGCTAATCTCCATTTGGAGCGGTGTGGAGGCACAATGCTCCCCAAGAAGCCACTAGGGCCCCAGTAATCTCCTCACTCCCTTGCACAATGGAAGATGTCATGATTCCACTAAGGGACCCTTGAGGGCAGTCACCTAACCAGTACAATTGGCAACCCTTGGGGCGGTCACCGAAACTTGTCAAATTGCTTGGAGTGATCTCCACAACCTAATTGGATACCTCGACGCCCGGAGCTTTACACCACAATGATTGAGCTCCAAACACCACCAACCATCTAGGGCGTCCAAGCACCCAAGAGGAACAAGCTCTAGGGTACCAAGCACCCAAGAATAGTAAGCTTCTCAACTTGTAACTTCCACATATCACCGTGGATAACTCAAACCGATGCACCAAATGCAATTGCAAGGGCACACAGAGTGCCCAAGTCCCTCACTCTCAAATCCCACCAAAGCAACGAAAACTATGGAGGATAACACTGGTACTGCGAGGTGCTATACAAACAGTTTTTAACCCCTTTAAGCGATGGCATATGGAACCGTCGCCAAGTGAGTGTGGACGACAGGGGGGTCCTTCCCACACGACCCAGAAACCGTCGGGGATAGGCCCTCCGGCCACACACGCTCGGCAAAATGAGGTCGTGTGCGACGGGCGAGCGATCAAATACAATTATACGTACAGTTGTATTAGAAAAATTACAATTATACATGCCAAATTGTTTCCAGTCGTAAGTACATCCAACACAGTCAGTCCCAGTTAAATCTTTCCGTTCATATGTACATTCCACATAGTCAATCCAACGAATACGTTTCCGTTAGTATGTATATTCTACACAGTCAATCAAATAAGTACGTTTCCGTTCGTACATACATCCCACATAGTCACTCCAAGGAAAACGTATCCATTCACATGTACATCACACACAATTTTCCTCATTAAATCATTTGTGATAGCATTGTTATTGAATACGATATTAACAATTTAACCATTTGCATTATTGAATGCATCACACACGATGCGTAGAAGAAACTGTGTGGCATAGGCTGTCCATCACACACACTTTTTATGTGGTAAACGTTTGCACAAGGTGGCCTAATGCAAACTGTTTTCAAGAGGAAGTCATGTGCGATTGTTCATTGATCCAACACGGTTCTGTCCATCACACACACTTTTTATGTGGTAAACATTTGCAGAAGATGGCCTAACGCAAACAACTTTCAAGAGGAAGCCGTGTGTGATTGTTCATTGATCCAACACGGTTTATTCCTAGAAACTTTGTGCGTTGCCTGACGTCATCGCCCATGGTGTTATCTCAAAAACCATTTGCAATAGAAAACCCCAATTAGAAGGCTAATTGTACAATTATTATTAATCAATTTATTAATCTAATTTACACTTCGTATTAAGGAAGCGGGATTTCATAATTGAAATACATCAGAGTACAACATCATATAGCTTCAGCACTCAGCTACCCCATTACACAATGATACGTCTCCAACATATCTATAATTTTTGATTGTTCCATGCTGTTATATTATCTTTCTTGGATGTTTTACAATCATTTTATATCATTTTTTGGTACTAACCTATTGACATAGTGCCAAGTGCGAGTTGTTGTTTTCTTCATGTTTTTTACATCGCAGGAAATCAATTTCAAACGGATCCCAAACACCGCGAAACTTTTTGGAGAATTATTATGGGCCAGAAGACACCTGATGGGCCAGAGCTGCACCTGGGGGGGGTGCCCCGAGGGGGCACAACCAACCTGGCACGCCCAGGTGGGTTGTGCCCACCTCGATGGCCTCCCGCACTGCCTCTTTGCTCTATAAATACCCCAATATTCCAGAAACCCTAGGGGAGTCGATGAAATATTCATCCAGCCACCACAGAGTCCAGAACCACCAGATCCAATCTAGACACCATGTCGGATGGGGTTCACCACCTCCATTGGTGCTTCTCTGATGATGCGTGAGTAGTTCTTTGTAGACCTATGGGTCCGTAGTTAGTAGCTAGATGGCTTCCTCTCTCTCTCTCTCTCTCTCTCTCTCTCTCTTGATTATAAATACAATGGTATCTTGGAGATCCATATGATGTAACTCTTTTTGCGGTGTGTTAGTTGGGATCCGATGAACTTTGAGTTTATGATCAGATCTATCTTTTTATATCCATGAAAGTATTTGAGTTTCTTTGATCTCTTTTATGCATGGTTGCCTATAGCCTCGTATTTCTTCTCCGATATTTGGGTTTTGTCTGGCCAACTTGATCTATTTATCTTGCAATGGGAAAACGTGCTTTGTAGTGGGTTCGATCTTACGGTGCTTGATCGCAGTGACAGAAAGGGAACCGACACGTATGTATCGTTGCTACTAAGGATGAAATGACGAGATCCATATCTAACGCCATAGATAAACGGATCTTGTCTACATCATGTCATCGTTCTCAATGCATTACTCCGTTTTTCCATGAACTTAATACACTAGATGAATGCTAGCACTACAAAAAAAGACACATCCATGACATTTTGTGCCGAATGAATTTTTTTTTGTCATACTTATGACACTTCTATGACAATAATTGTGACAACACACGGTAACATCATAGATGTGGTGGGGTCCTACTTCTATGACAAAAAAATCATGACAAAAAATGGGCTTTTCGTCCTGGGCGGGCCAGAGACGCTGCATGATATTCTTTGGGCCGTCCTTGACGGAAAAAACCGTGGTAGAAGCGAGGGCAAGGAAAATATCGGGGTGTTCCCGGTTACGGTGGGTGGTCAGGGCTGAGGATGCGCGTTTCTCTTGTACACGCACGCGTGTGGGTGCGAGGCGTTGGGCTCTAACTGAACCCGAGCGAGGCGTTGGTCTCTAACTGAACATGAGCGATTGCGCTATAGGCTACGCATTACTGAACCCGAGCGATCGATCGATGGCTGTTAACTGAACCCGATCGAGCGATTCCTTCGCTACTGCTGCTAACTGAAGCCGATCCATGCTGCCTCTGGATGAACAGTGAGCATTGTTGGGGGGGATTGGATGAACAGTTCCCAGTGGGGGTGGATGAACAGGACCTCGTGGTGTTGCCTCTGGATGAACGGGACCCCCATCGATCGAGCCGGTTGGGGCTGGATGAACAGGAGCCCATGGAGGGCTGGATGAACAAGACCACCCCGTGGAGGGTAGGATGAACAGTAGACGGTGGAGGGCTGGATGAACAGTAGCCCGTGGAGGGGTGGTTGAACAGGAGCCCGTGGAGAGGGCTGGTTGAACAGTAGCCGGTGGAGTAGCGCGCGGTGGAGGCTGGATGAACATGAGCCCGTGGATGAACAGTCGCAGGTGGAGGCTGGAGGAGGTCGACGGTGGATGAACAGTAGCCCGTGGAGGCTGGAGGGTTCGACGGAGGAGATGAACAGTATCCCATGGAGTCCCGTTTTACGGTACGCCACACCCCTCCCGATGAACAGGACCCCTGTTTCGATCGTAGCGCTCCAACACAAGTCCGTTTCCTCCGTTTTGCGGTACGCCACACCCCTCCCGATCAACGGGATACCCGTTTTTACCGTAGGAGGTCCGTTTCCTCCGTTTTGCAGTACGCCAGACCCCTCCCGATGAACAGGATCCCGTTTCGAACGTGGCCAGTCGAACACAAGGCCGTTTCCTCTGTTCGGTGGTACGCCAGGCCTCGTTTCCATCGGTTGTTCCGTCCAAGCCCTCCCGATGAACACGACGACACATTCCGTTCTAACCCAGCCGGTTGGCTCCCCATGAACACGATGACGACGATATTTCTCTGTTCCGACCCAGCCATGTACACGAGCCCTGGCCGTATGTATGCACGAGTAGGCGTTCGAGACCCGCCCATATGTACGTACGTGGCCGTATTTTCTTTCTTGCACACTGGCCGCTATACGTACGTGTACATGCTACGTGCGCACCTCTACTACGACACGTGCGCGCCTCTACATCGATCAGTATGTACGTACATGTTCGCGTCCAGAATGACAATGCTATGTACACTTCGACCAGGTGGGTCCCGACTGTCAGGCACTTCCTTGTGTGCGAAGATGTAGCTGGTAGGTCCCAGTAGTCAGGGGGCGAATCGTTTTTTTTGCTCAGACGCACTTCCTTGCGTGCGAAGATGTAGCTGGTGGGTACCAGCAGTCAGGGGGAAATGTTTTTTTCGTGAAATACGGTGGCCCGTCCGGTGGGTCCCCGCTGTCTGGTGGAGGAATAATTATTTTGCGCGTAATAAGGAGGCACTTCCTTGCTGCGGCCGTGGACCCAACTGTCAGCCTCTCCACATACAGTACTCTTCTGATGGAAGTCGGTCGTTGACCACATTGACCACGCCACGCCGAGAGCACCAAGGCGGTGGACGACGGCGAGGACTAGGAAGGGGACGACACGGAGCCAGGGAAGACGCGGCAGTGGATGCCCACGTGGAGAGGAGTACGAGGGTTCACTGATTCGGCTGCGGTGTGAGGCTGCCGTCGCCGTAGAATAACTGGGGTGTGGGTGAGTAGAGGGATGGTCTGGCCAGTGATGGGAGAAGTAGGGGTGGTGAGGCCTCCGTGGCATCGCAGCCAGCCATAGGAGGCAGGAGCATGAGGCACGACCGACGCTGGTTTGGGCGGCTGGAGCAAGAAGACCAGAGGTTGAAGAAGCACTACGGCCGTTGGATGGACATCGTACGGTCAATGGAGCTAGAATCGTGCATATTGACTAAGTTGACAAAGCCCTCCGTCCCCGTCAACTTAGTAGGCCCACAAGTCGGCCTTCCACTATACTGGGTCCTAGCTAGGAGGGGGAGTATTATTTTTTTTGTGCGTAATAAGGATGTACTTCCGATGGGTCCGAGCTGACAGCGGGGGGGGGGGACATTCTTTTCGTGAAATACGCTGGCCCGTCCGATGGGTCCCAGCAATCAGGGGGCAAACGTGTTTTTCGCCAAATACGGAGGCCCATCCGGTGGGTCCCTGCTGTCAGGTAGAGGAATAATTATTTTCCACGTAATAAGGAGGCACTTCCTTGCGGCTGCCATGGACCCAGCTGCCAGCCTCTCCACGACAGTACTCTTCCAATGGAAGTCGTTCCTTGACCACGTCGACCAGGCCGCGCCGAGAGCACCAGGGTGGTGGACGACGACGAGGCCTAGGAAGGGGACGACGCGGAGCCGGGGAAGATGCGGCAGTGGATGCCCACGCGGAGAGGAGTACGAGGGTTCACTGGTTCAGCTGTGGTGTGAGGATGCCGTCACCGCAGAATAACAGGGGGTGTGGGTGAGTAAAGGGATGGCCTGGCCAGCGGTGGGAGTAGTAGGGGGCGGTGAGGCTTCCGCGGCGTCGCAGCCGGCCACGGGAGGCAGGAGCACGGGGCACGACCGGCGCTGGTTTGGGCGGCTGGAGCAAGAAGACCAGAGGTTGAAGAAGCACTACGGCCGTTGGTTGGACATCGTACTATCAATGGAGCTAGAATCGTGCATATTGACTAAGTTGACAAAACCCTCCGTCCCCATCAACTTAGTAGGTCCACAAGTCAGCCTCCCACTATACTGGGTCCTAGCTAGCAAGGGGAGTACTCATTTTTTTGTACGTAATAATGAGGCACTTCCGGTGGGTCTGAGCTGACAGCGGGGGAACGTTTTTTTTTGTGTGAAATACAGTGGCCCGTCCGGTGGGTCCCAGCAGTCAGGGGGGAAACATTTTTTCGCCAAATACGGTGGCCCGTCCGGTGGGTCCCTGCTGTCAGGTGGAGGAATAATTATCTTCCGCGTAATAAGGAGGCACTTCCTTGTGGCTGCCGTGGACCCAGCTGTCTGCCTCTCCACGATAGTACACTTCTGATGGAAGTCGTTCCTTGACCACGTTGACCAGGCCGTGCCGAGAGCACCAGGGCGGTGGACGACAGGGAGGCCTAGGAAGGGGACGACGCGGAACCAGGGAAGACGCGGCAGTGGATGCCCACACGAAGAGGAGTATGAGGGTTCATTGGTTCGGCTGCTGTGTGAGGCTGACGTTGCCACAGAATAACAGGGGGTGTGGGTGATTAGAGGGATGGCCTGGCTAGCAGCGGGCGTAGTAGGGGGTGGTGAGGCCTCCGCGGCATCGCAGCCGGCCACGGGAGGCAGGCGCACGAGGCACGACCGGCGCTGGTTTGGGCGGCTGGAGCAAGAAGAGCAGAGGTTGAAGAAGCACTACGGCCGTTGGATGGACATTGTACTGTCAATGTAGCTAGAATCGTGCATATTGACTAAGTTGACAAAGCCCTCCATCCCTGTCAACTTAGTAGGCCCACAAGTCAGCCTCCCACTATACTGGGTCCCAGCTAGCAGGGGGAGTATTCATTTTTTGTGCGTAATAAGGACGCACTTCCGGTGGGTCCGAGCTGACAGCGGGGGGACCGTTTTTTCGCGAAATACGGTGGCCCGTCCGGTGGATCCTAGCAGTCAGGGGGAAACATTTTTTTCGCCAAATACGGTGGCCCATCCGGTGGGTCCCTGCTGTCAGGTGGAGGAATAATTATTTTCCGCGTAATAAGGAGGCACTTCCTTGCGGCTGCCGTGGACCCAGCTGTCAGCCTCTCCACGACAGTACTCTTCCGATGGAAGTCGTTCCTTGACCACGTTGACTACGCCGCGCCGAGAGCACCAGGGCGGTGGACGACGGCGAGGCCTAGGAAGGGGACGACGCGGAGACGGGGAAGACGCGGCAGTGGATGCCCACGCGGAGAGGAGTACGAGGGTTCACTGGTTCGGCTGCGGTGTGAGGCTGTCGTCGCCACGGAATAGCAGGGGGTGTGGGTGAGTAGAGGGATGCCCTGGCTAGCGATGGGAGTAGTAGGGGGCGGTGAGGCCTGCACGTGAGGCGGGAGTAGGTGGTCCCGCCGGCGCTGGATTTGGCGGCTGGAGCAAGAAGATCAGAGATTCAAGAAACACGACGGCCGTTGGATTGACATCCAACGGTTACGTCTGCTAGAATCGTTTGTTGACGTATATAATAATTAAAAAAATCTTGCATACGCGTCAACTTAATAGGCCCATAAGGTAGACCATTCCCTCTTTTTTTAATAATTTATATATAGCTTATTGCGACTTCTTATAAAATTTATTGCAGTCCGTTTTTTAGGTTGGCGAGGGCCAATTTCGCATATTTCTGTGGGTTCCAAACTATTTTTAATACCGAAATGTCGAGCCAGATTTAAAGTACTTTGAATATATATTTAAATTAGGTTAATGCCCGGTGAAATAGGAATCTGAAAATGTGAAAAAATTCAGAAATTATAAAGTAATTGCCAATTTGTCATCTGTTTTTATATTTACAATCAATTTCATATTACTTTCAAGATTTGCAGGCGTCTTGAAAGAGTTGCAGCCCATCAGGGCGTAAAAAAATAAATAGGCCTGGATTGGGTATTCTTCAGGAAAAAATAATCTGGGCTCATTTTGCAGTTTGCTAAAAGTACAGCCTATTTTCTAGGTAGGACAGCAATTAATAATTCAACCAACCGTTCACGACAGAATTCAATAAAATTTCCCACATTTTGATGGGATCCGAAATATTTTTACCCGGAAATTTCTAGTCAGATTAAATATAAATTTGTATCACGTAAAAATCTAACGAAATATTGCGCGTGCAACAATTAAAAATTAAGATTTTCAAAATCCATAGATAATATTTCATAAACTAATTTCGTGCTTGGTGCATTTTCTTTATAGTTACTGCCCAGTTTTTATAATTACATCCCATTTATTATTTTTAAATCCCATTTTCCAGTTAAGCCTAATGCATCCCTCCTAGGAAAGATTTCCGGCCCAGTGGGGCGGAGAATAACAAGTTGACCTTGCCTGGGTATTCCTCAAAAAACATATAGCTGGGCTAGCCATTTTCATCTTGAAAAAAAATTAATATTTGGACTGGATATCTGTCCTGGGCTAGACGGGCCACAGCCCGCCCAGTTAATACCCCGCTCTCCTCTGAACAACAACGAAAACATCGCCAAGAAAAACTCTGCAGTGCTCACGCCTGAAAAACATAAATACTGCTCGAGCTGCTTGGTCCCAGCTGTCGGCCACACCTTGTGCAATCCTCTCGTTTATATTGACTACATAGGTTGACAATGGTGTGGGACCATGATGTCCGGAAACCAGGAGGAAGCAAAAAAAAGTTGTACATAATAAGGAGACACTTGCGTACATACGGCTATGGCCCTAGTGGGTCCCTACTGTCCACCAACCAAAATAAAGTCATCTCCTGAATCCTCATGTTCATTGACCATGTTAACAATGCTCGGCGCCACGACGAGCGCAACAACTCGAAGGACGACAGAGAGGGCCTCGCGGGCCCTACTGATGGTCTGATACAGCGCCCGCTGCTCATTCAGGAAGCCAGGATCATCGGACTCCTATGAGCACCTTCGAGAGACTGAGACAACATGAAATGGTAAGGCCGCGCTTGAGAGCTCTGGTTTATTTCACACCTGTATTAAGATACAAGTGTAATTTACTCGTCATCGGAAACAACGCATAAAACACAGGTGTAATGAAACCGAGGGCCCGAGGTCAGTAAGTAAAACCGGAGGGTTACGCGTGTAATTTACGAGACCGGTGTATATTTTATTAGTCGAAATCGACCAACCACGCGCTTCACCCGAGACCATCTGCTTTTATTTGCAAGCGTCAGTTTTACAATAGGTTTTGGTTGGAAAACGACGATCCAATCACGGCCTAAGATGATGAGTTGGTCGGAAGATCATATGATTTCACGTCTAACCTACCCGACTTGTCGTATAGGCTATGAATGAAACATAAGATGCTGAACTTCTTAAGCACGGAAACAAGAGAAGAGGATGATCTTCCTAACAAGCAAATCACTGGCATTAGATCGACATGCAAAACAATATGAAGCATTATTCTCAGGAGGCACGGTGAACAGCTCGTGATGCCGCATGCCACAACATTCCAAGCTCAACTTTGCAATCAAACACAAGGCCTGGCATTACATAGACAATATTCAGAACAAACTCTTAAAATAACTTAGATAAGTCAACATTCATGTGACTATGCATCTCAGCAGAGTAAATATTTACTTCTGAACTGAAGACAGGAATAGGAAAAAACGATCGACATTGCTCACAGCAAAGGGCGTCCCACTCAAAAATATCAAATGCATGTCTTCTGGCTAACATCAATGAGCAAAAATTGACAAGGTTTTCCAATTCCAATATATTAAACTAATGTCAACTTTGACAAGCTTTTCCCATTCAAAATATGTAATGCCTATGATTGTGGAATGGGCAGGGTTTGTCATCAGTTTGTCATCTGATAGTCCGGTGGCTCAAGGTGACGACGAATGATTAGAGAACCATTCGATGTATTGTGCATGATGAAGTATTATTATGGAGGACACGAACCATCTGAACATTTTGTGCAGTTCCACTAAAATCAAACTGAGCATCCCTGTGGATTTCGTATTTATATGCTACCAGAAAACAAAGACACATCAGCACACACATGAATATTGGCCCCAGTGTCAACCACCAATCGGTGGACTAACAAACTGAAAGTATGGTAAACAGATTACCATACCCAAATGCCCCATCATTGTTGCTTAGAATGACGTTGTAAGATTTGGAGTCTTGTCTTGGCTTCCTGTACTTGTTTGGGCACTTTTTGCCCAATGCACTCCACGTGTTGTAGAGTTTCTTATGCTCTCTGCAGACTAGTCATGTCACCAGGGTCTACTGATACTCTGTAAAGCTTCTCGATCATTCCTTTTGTAATGTAGCGCAAATAGTGACTGTTTCTTTCAGCAAAGTGGTAAGACCAACTGGACCCACTAATGCAGCAGTTTGCCTTAGACACATTGGCTTCTTTTGTACAGTTCTTCTAAAATCAAAGTTGGAATAAAACCGAGCTTTAATTTTGATATCCCTGTAAGCAACAAAAGGTATAAGGGAAACAATTACTGAGAAATAACGGTTGATGACTTGTACTCCCAGAAGAAAAACATCTACCGATCTACCTTATCTTAATGGGAAACAAAGTAGGAGAGTAGCAATTCTTAATCAGTGTGATTCATTCATATTGACTGAGACATTATCTTAACAATGCCTTGTTTCAACATGTATAAAGAACGACAAAGCAGAAAAGTATCATTCCTAAAACAATGCGACTGATTCATTTTAACAGAGACATTATCTTAACAATACCTTGGTTAAACATGTAGAAAGAACTACAAAGCAAGATAGTACCATTTGTAAAACACTGTAACTGATATATAATAACAGTGACATTATCTGAACAATACATTTCTTAAACATGTACTCCGGCCGATCCCTAACAGAAATGGTACTCCCGCCGATCCCTAACAAGTGTTGCAGTTTTGAACTAAGATTCACTAGTTAATTCTGAGGAAAGTCGGTACTGACCTTTCAAGACCAAGATTTGAAATAACTCGTGAGGAAGACCTCAAAGAGATCTCAACACATATGTGGAAATCCGGTCTCATTTTGTGCAGTTCCACCAAAATTAAGCGAAGCAAAATGTCGCAATAGCAACAAGTTGAATAGATATCATTGTTTTAACATAGGCAAAAAAGGAATCCATTACAGGCCAATAAAGGAGGATGAAACATGCGGCCACAAAAATTGTAATCCCGTGAATCCTAACAAGTGTTGCACTTTTGAAATAAGATTCAGTAGTTAATTCTGAGAGTGGCATTGCTTAATTTTACCAGCAGCATTAGATTAACAAAAAGCATAAACAGTTCCAGGGGAGAGTGGGCGCAACAACAACATGTGCTTCCATCTACTTATAAAGGGGGTGATGCATAGTTTATATAAAACAGTACCAATACAAGTAGCACAACATCTCAAAACACACTGCATGATCATGTGGATGGGACATGGGACATGCCAGCACCATGTGCGTCCACACGTATAAATGGGTGATGCAAAGTATGTAGCCAAGCAGTATATCTGCGTTGGTCCCATATTTGTTCTCTTTGAAACTTTTTACGATGTGAGGGCAGCAAATCTAGTCCTGCACAAACTACCCGACCCCCCAGTTTCTTTCCCTTTTCAACAAAGAGTTCGGTTTCTTACATATGTGTGTACCGGGTTACCCCCTTTTTCCCTTTTCGACCAACAAAGTGGATGGATAGCTTGTCTATACTACTTTCCCTCCCTCCTTTCCTCATTGAACCACGTCCTAGATTCATGCTCCACCTCACTGCACCCTTATTTCCTCTTTGAATCAAGACCTAGATTCGACAACAGAATCCAAAAAGATTAGCATGCAGCTAGACCAATGATGGGTTCAAAGAAACTTATACCTTAGGGTAGTCGGGATGTGGCAAGGCATGTGGCGGGAGGTCGGATCTGCCCACATTACGTACGACAGCGAGGAAGAAGGGGTCAGTGGCCTTCCCGCACAGGCACCGGGTGAAAGAGAAAAGCGCAGCCGGCAGTGGATTGCCTCCCTCACCGTAGGCGATAGAGTGAACTCTGCACCTCCTCCCCTTCCCGGTGCGACAGGATCCGGATGCCTCCTTCGCCAGCTATGAGGGGGGTGAGAGAGACAGAGGCCACAATGCACTCTTGTTTATATCTGGTGAAGAGGGTGAGAGACAGTGAATATAGCAAACCATAGCAAAGGAGGCGACGACGGCTAGCGGCCGCGGCGCGGCGCGGCGTGGCGCGGGGCTCGAGGCGGGGCGAGGCTAGGGTTTGGCGGCGGCGGCTAGGGCTTAGCGGGCCGGCGGCCTCGCGTTCTAAAGACCCCCGGCTAGGGGAGTCCTAGCCGGTTACGGCCCAGAGGCGGTTTCCCTTTTTTTTTAAAAAAAAACGAGTCCCGGCGTATGAAAATAAATAAAAGAAATACTAAACGGACTCCAAAAATTCCGAAATAAATTTTCACCGTCCTCTAATAATATTTAGGACAAAGTGAACATTTTTCCCGGACCTAAATGCAATTTTGAAAAATGCGTATTTTTCCTATGCAAATAAAATCGCAAGTAAATCCGAAAAAAATACCAAAAGTGATTTTAATATTTTTTCCTCCAATATTTCTGTTATTTTGGAGAAGTCATATTATCTCCGCTCATCTATTTTATTTTGAAATATTTTTAGGAGAGAAAAATAAATAAAACCAACGCTATCCTCGTACCGGTATTCGAGAAAACTCAAATAGGAAAACGGTAGAATTCCCAACTCTCTCCGTAGGTCCTTGAGTTGCTTAGAATTTTCGAGGATCGCCAAGCACAAAATGCAAAGAAATATGCAATGCAGTATGATCTATGTATAACATTCCAAATTAAAAAAATTGGGATGTTACAAACCTACACCCCTTAGAATGAATCTCGCCCTCGAGATTCGGCTTGGCTAGAGAACAGGTGTGGGTGGTCCTTGCGTATATCATCTTCTCGTTCCCAGGTGGCTTCTTCCTCGGTGTGGTGACTCCACTGAACTTTGCAAAACTTGATAACCTTACTGCGGGTGACTCTGCTCGAAAATTCGAGAATCTTAACAGGCTTTTCCTCATAAGTCAGATCACTATCCAACTGAATTGCTTCCAGGGGTACTGTGTCTCTGAGCGGGATATCGGCCATCTCCGCATGGCACTTCTTAAGCTGCAAAACGTGAAACACATCGTGCACTCCTGACAATCCTTCGGGCAACTCCAACTTATAGGCAACCTCTCCCATGCGTTCCAAAACACGGTAAAGTCCCACATATCTCGGGGCTAGTTTTCCCTTAAATCCGAAACGTTTAACTCGTCGCAGAGGCGATACTCTCAAGTACGCTTTGTCTCCGATTACGTAAGCTATCTCCTTGCGCTTCGAGTCTGCATAACTCTTCTGCCCGGACTGAGCTACCTTCAATCTATCTCGAATTAGCTTAACCTTCTCTTCACACTCTTTGATCAAGTCCGGTCCAAACAACTGTCGGTCTCCAACTTCATCCCACATTAACGATGTTCGGCATCTCCTTCCATACAACGCTTCGAACGGTGCCATCTTCAAACTGGCCTGGTAACTGCTGTTGTATGAGAACTCAGCATAGGGCAAATTGTCATCCCAACTAGATCCATACTCTAGCGCACAAGCTCTCAACATGTCCTCCAGAATCTGGTTGACTCTCTCGGTCTGTCCGTCGGTCTGCAGATGAAAAGCTGTGCTAAATTCCAGCCTCGTTCCCAAAGTCTGGTGTAGATGATGCCAAAACTTTGAGGTGAACTGTGTTCCTCTATCTGATACAATGGTCCTCGGAACTCCGTGCAGACATACGATGTTGGTCATGTATATCTTGGCCAACTTCGCACTGGTGTATGTGGTTTTCACGGGGATAAAGTGGGCTACCTTGGTCAAATGATCCACTACTACCCAGATTGAGTCATATCCTGATTTGGTCCTGGGTAATCCGGTGATAAAATCCATGCCAAGCTTCTCCCACTTCCATTCGGGTATTGGCATGGGTTGAAGCAATCCTGCTGGCTTCTGATGCTCTGCCTTTACTCTCTCGCATACATCACATACGGCTACATACTCGGAAATATCCTTCTTCATTCCCGTCCACCAGAAACGTTCCTTCAAATCCAAATACATCTTGGTGTTTCCGGGGTGTATCGAGTATGGCGAATCATGTGCTTCCTGTAGAATCAACTTCCTGATCTCTGGGTTGTTGGGCACATAGATTCGATCCTCAAACCACAAGGCGTCGTGCTCATCCTCACGAAATCCTTTGGCTTTACCTTCACTCATCCTCTTTTTTATCTCGGAAATCTCTTTGTCGTCCTTCTGGGCTTCACGTATCTTCCCCAGCAATGTTGACTGAACCTCCAATGTTGCAATGAAACCTCTAGGGACTATCTCCAAACGAAGCTCCCTGAGATCTTCTGCTATCTCCTGGGGCAATTCCCCTTTTACTTAGGTATTTGCATAACTCTTCCAGCTCAGAGCGTCTGCAATGACATTGGCCTTTCCTGGGTGATAGTGCAGCTTCATATCATAATCCTTTATATGATCCAACCATCTCCTCTGTCTGAGGTTCAGCTCCTTCTGAGTGAAAATGTACTTCAAACTCTTGTGATCCGTGTACACATCACGATGATTTCTAATCAGGAAATGTCTCCAGGTTTTGAGTGCGTGAACTACAGCTGCTAATTCCAGATCGTGCATCGCATAATTCAACTCGTGCGGCCGTAGTTGACGAGATGCATAAGAAACAACTCTTCCATCCTGCATGAGTACTCCTCCAAGTCCTAAGCGTGAAGCATCACAGTACACTTGGAAATCATTGCGTATATCGGGCAATATCAGCACTGGGGCTATCGTCAACCGTTTCTTCAACTCCTGGAAACTTTCTTCACACTCTTCCGTCCAATTGAACTTTGTCTCCTTCTTCAACAACGTCGTCATTGGCTTAGCAATCTTGGAGAAATTTTCTATGAATCTCCGGTAGTATCCCACGAGTCCAAGAAAACTGCGGATCTCTCCAACTGAAGTGGGTGCCAACCATTCAGTGACTGCCTGCACTTTGACGGGGTCCACTGCTATACCTTCTCCCGATATAACATGCCCTAGGAATCCAACTTCCTTCAACCAAAACTCGCATTTGCTAAACTTGGCATACAACTGATGTTCTCTGAGCTTCTCCAGTACCAAACGCAAATGCTCCGCGTGTTCCTCCTCATTCTTCGAGTACACCAAAATATCATCAATGAATACCACGACAAACTTATCCAAGAACTCCATGAACACCTTGTTCATCATACTCATGAAATAGGCAGGGGCGTTAGTCAATCCAAATGACATAACTGTATACTCATACAACCCGTACCTTGTGGTGAAGGTTGTCTTAGGTATGTCCTTCTCTCGGATCTTCAATTGGTGGTATCCAGATCATAGATCGATCTTGGAGAATACTTTCGCTCCCTGGAGTTGGTCGAACAAATCATTGATCATCGGCAGCGGGTACTTATTCTTAATAGTCACTTCATTCAGTGCACGATAATCAACGACCAGTCTTAAAGATCCATCCTTCTTCTTGACCAAAAGCACTGGGGCTCCCCAAGGTGATGAACTCCGGCGAATAAAACATTTCTCCAATAACTCCTTAATCTGCTTCTTGATCTTCTCCAGATCATTCGCTGGCATCCGATATGATCTCTTCGATATAGGTCCGGTAACATGCAACAGCTCAATCAAAAACTCAATATCCCTATCCGGCGGCATGCCTGGTAACTCCTCTGGAAACACATCCGGATAATCCTTTACTACCGGCACTTCCTCCTGAACAACTCCCGTGAGAGAATGTACTTGTGTCCGTATAGGCGAATGCCTAGATACATACTTGATCCGTTTTCCCTCCGAGGTGGTAAGCAAAATAGACTTACTGGCACAATCGATGTTCCCTCCATACATCGATAGCCAATCCATACCTAGTATCACATCCAATCCTCGTGACTCCAAAACTATCAGGTCCGAGGGGAAAACATGGCGTCCTATGACCAATGGCGTCTGAAAACATCCTTGATGTGCCATATACTATGCTCTTGGGGAACTTACTAACATGGGGGTCTTAAGGACTTGGGTGGCCAACTTATGTCTATTTACGAATCCCCTTGAAATGTATGAATGCGATACACCAGTATCGAAAAGAACAATTGCGGTAAATGACTTAACCAAGAACTTACCGACAACAGCTTCTAGTTGCTCTTCAACCTCCTCCACGGTCACTTGGTTCACTTGTCCTTTGTTGAATGGATTGGGCTTCTTTCCGGCACTTCCATTGTCGTTCCCATTCTTAGCTTCAGGGTACTCATTGGCATAATGTCCATTCTTCCCGCACTTGTAACAGGTGACGTGGCTGAAATCCTTCTTGGCGGGTGTGGACGGGGTAGAGCGATTCTGGTTATTGTTTGCTCCATTCCCATTTCCATTCTTGGAGCCATTGTGGTTGTGGGAACTTCCTCCAGTGTGGGTGTGGCTTCCATGGTTATGGGTATATCCTCCCGAATTCGGAGTGAATCGGGGTTTCTGCTGGGCTCCAGAATTATTCCTTCCTTGTCCATACTTCCTCTTGCGGCTCTCAATCTGTTGTTGCTTCCCTTCAATCATAAGAGCTTTATCTACCAACTCCTGGTAGTTGTTGAAGGTTTCCACCATCAACTGTACGCTCATCTCATCATTCAGCCCTTCTGTAAATCTCTCCTGCTTAGCGGCATATGTGGCCACGTCATCTGGGGCATAACGAGATAGGGTACTAAACTCATCTACGTACTGAGCTACAGTATGATTTCCTTGGCGCAAATTGCGAAACTCCCGCTTCTTCATGCTCATAGATCCAGTTGAGAGATGGGCAGTACGGAAAGCTTGCTGAAACTGATCCCAAGTGACATTGGCTATAGGAAAAGTGGTTGTGTAATTCTCCCACCATGCTGCGGCTGGTCCAGACAACTGATGTGCGGCAAATCGCACCTTCTCAGCATCCGAGCAATTGGCTGTGGTCAAATCCCTTCCAGTCTTGCGCAACCAGTCATCAGCAACTATTGGTTCAATGCTGCTAGCAAACACCGGTGGTTGCAACCTTAAGAAACGTGTCAGGTTGTCCATGGCTGGTGGCGGTGGAGGGTTGTTGTTGTTCTGGTTGTTCTGAGTGTTCTGGACAAGAAGTTGCATCAAAGTGTTCTGCTGCTGGATCAACTGAGTGAGCTCAGGGGGAAACTCAAGTGGGGGCTCACGTCTTGGAGGCATCTGATGGGTGTAGAGGGAAGAGATAAGAATAGAATTGAGGTCTAAGGGAAAATCACTACCCATATGCACAAGAGACAAACACAATCATATCACACGAATCAATTTCAAGCAAGGTCTTACAAAGATCTAACTAACGCTACAAAGTGCTCTAAATACTACTTTGTGGGGGGAAACTACTAGTCATAGGGTAGTCATCTAGAAATTTTGATCAGCGGAAGATTCCATGATGTGTGCTCTAGCTTCGTCTTCATAGTCTTCGTCATCACTATCATCGGGGTCTGAATCCGTGTCGTCGATGATGATGTAATCTTCAGGACGAATCTCCTTGGGTTCTTCTTCTTCTTCTTCTTCTTCTTCTTCTCCTGGTGCTGGATCTCCCATGAATACTCCTAGCTTCCTTGTCAAATCATCATTCTTCTCCACTAGTATCAACATCTCCTCCTCGTATCCGTCACGAGTAGACTTGAGTTCTTCTTCTAGCTCCAAATACCTGTTTAGTGCCTTCTTCAAATCTATCATCCCTGCGCACATCTGGTGCTCCTGTCGTCGAATGTGCTGGTTTAACTCCTGGATGAACGTTGCAATGGACCTGTCCTTCCGGGTGCTGATCATGTCCCAACGCTCATCTCGGCGTCCACAAATCTGGTAGATAGTGTCCTTCAGCTCCTGCTTGTAGACTTCTCCGATCATTCCCATAGTGATGTGGGCTGCCATACTCTTGCCTAGGCTCCAGGTTGGTGCATCAAAAGAAAACTCTATTGGCTCAGTGGATGGTGCAAAGGTTCTCCCGGGAATTTGCACTTGAATGCTCCATCGCTCCTCTTCTGGTAAAGTGGCGGTGTAGGTCCCGGTAAAGCTTGTTATTCCTATATTCAGGTACCTAGTGACTTCCTTCAAGTGTCGTCCAAAAGGTGTGTCTTCATCCGGTTGCGTGAACTTGTTCCTTGAGTCCACCATCCTAAAGAAGTAGAAAATGGAGAGAAGTCAGAAATGAGTAGAGAAGAGTGACCTAGGGTTTATCTTAGTGGTCGTGTACTACATTCAGCGCGTGCTCTGATACCATCTTGTAGCGACCATGATCCGAATGGACCGAAGTCTCTGTGTTTCAGTGTCATCCCTGGATCGGTAATGCTGACACACAGTACTTGAAGGATTTATAACAGAGTGGCAATCACACACTTATTACATCGAATGTCTCCAAAGAGAACTTACTACAAAAGTCTATGGCTTAAGGCCATCTAACAAAATAACAGCGGAAGGCTTGGAAGATAAGTGAGTCCATCAACTCCAACGGCATAGCTGAGTGCATGACAAACGACCTAGAACGTCTTACTCCCCGTCTGAAAAGTCTGCAACGTAACATGTTGCATCCCGAAACGGGTCAGCACAAGGAATATGCTGGCAAGATAACACAGAAGATGCAAGTAACAGAAATAAAGGCTACACTATATGCATATTTGGCTGGTGGAGGCTCTAAGGTTATTTTTTTGCGTAAAGCCAATTTTTTCCTACAACAAAGGAATAAATTTTATTTTAACTATCATGGTAGTTGAAACATCATTGAGAAGGTACCTCCAACTCAATCCCAATTAAGGTAATCATTAACCCAACAAATTAACTTTAGAGTGATGAGATCAACCAATAATTCAAGTACCAGATACTCAAGATTTGTCCATAACCGGGGACACGGCTAATCATGATCAGTTTGTACACTCTACAGAGGTTTGTGCACTTTCCCCACAAGACTCGATCGCCTCCGTTTGATTTCTCGCACTGCATGGTGTTTGAGAAATGGATGACCGAGACACAGTCTTTCCGAAGAGGTCCCCTTAACCGATAGATAGGCCAGTACACCTACAATCCCTCTACATCTGCTAGCCCATCATGGAAAGGTTTCCCGCAACTTACTCAACTATGCCAGAGCCCATAATGGCATTGTGGCTGCACACGGAAGTTTCTAGCATGAATAGTTTTATGATCCCTTTGAGCCTGGGTGGCATTCCATAGGACAATCACACGGAAACCCCGGGATTTCCTAGGACAACACTGGATTCTCCAGGTGCCCTGCAACCAACCCACCCAGATGTGTATTCAAGTAGCCACCTTAAGTTGAACCCTTAATTAACAACTCACATCTATCATGGATTTCACTCAAACCCAAACCTCGTCTACGAGCATAGAATAGCAACCTAAGCATAGCGTAGAAGAGACTCCCAAGGGTTTGAAAATAATGCAGGTAATAGGTTCTACCTCAATCTACTTCCCAGACCCACAAGTTAAGAGATCCTACTCATGCAATGTGTGAGGGTTTGATCTAATGCATAAAAACTGGGTAATAAAGGGGTATGATCAAAGTGTTACTTGCCTTGCTGATGATTCGCAAAACTTAGAGACTCGTAGTAGCATGCTTCACAGTCCGGGTATTCTATCGCAAGCAAACAATAGCATACATAAGCAATCAAGCAATGATGCACAAATAAAACTCCAAAAGAGAAGATATAACTAGAAAGTTCAACTTAAGAACTCCGGTTTGCAAAAAGAATCAAATCGAAAGAAGCAACGAAACTCAAACTACGAAAGAAATAAGATCCGTTTACTAGTTTGATCTAGGGTCAAGTTTTACAGTAGCAAAATTTTGTTCAAGTTGGTTAAACGGAAAGAGGGCGTCGAGACGAAGATCTGGGATTTTGAATCACCTGATTCCGACTCTCGAGCGAAAAGAAAAATGAAAAACAAGATCAGGGCAAAAATCACGATCGAAATAATCGCGGATAAATATCCCGAAAAAGAAAACTGACGAACAGGCTAACAAATGAACGTTCGCTGTCTGCGGCTAACGGGCGAACAACGTTCGTTAAAACGAACGTACGGACGAACGTCCGCTAAATAACTAAACCGAAAGAAAAAACGAACCGATCTATATAAAAAACGAATCTAGGGTTTTACGAAAAGAACCGATCAGTTTTTACGAAAAACCGGCGGCTACCTCGAAAACGACGAACTCCGGCAGCTACTCCGGTGGCGGTGGGCGACGGCAGCAGTGGCGGCGGCGCGCGGGCGGTGGCGGGAGGTGGCGCGGCGCGGCTGGTGGCGGCGGCGCGGCTGGTGGCGGCGGCGCGGCGCGGGGCTCGAGGCAGGGCGGGGCTAGGGTTCGACGGCGGCGACTGGGGCTTAGCGGGCCGGCGACCTCGCGTTTTAAAGACCCCTGACTAGGGGAGTCCTAGCTGGTTACGGCCTAGAGGCGGTTTCCCCTTTTTTTTTTTAAACAAATGAGTCCCGGCGTACGAAAACTAATAAAAGAAATACTAAACGGACTCCAAAAATTCCGAAATAAATTTTCACCGTCCTCTAATAATATTTAGGACAAAGTGAACATTTTTGCCGGACCTAATGCAATTTTGAAAAACGCGTATTTTTCCTATGCAAATAAAATCGCAAATAAATCCGAAAAAATACCAAAAGTGATTTAAATATTTTTCCTCCAATATTTCTGTTATTTTGGAGAAGTCATGTTATCTCCGCTCATATATTTTATTTAGAACTATTTTTAGGGGAGAAAATAATTAAAACCAATGATATCCTCGTACCGGTATTCGAGAAAACTCAAATACGAAAATGGTAGAATTCCCAGCTCTCTCCGCAGGTCCTTGAGTTGCTTAGAATTTTCGAGGATTGCCACGCACAAAATGCAAAGAAATATGCAATGTAGTATGATCTATGTATAACATTCCAAATTGAAAATTTGGGATGTTACAAAATTACCAGGGAGCTGAAGACAAAGTTGTGAGAAGGCTTAGAAATCAATACAAAACTTATGCTCTTAGTACCAACGTCGATCCTTCTTCGAGGAAACATTTGGTTCATAGCCAATTGTGTGATAAAATTGCACCAACGTGAAAGATGGCTGCGTCTCCAACGCAACCAAGGTGAACTGACGAAGGATATCATCTTTGTGGGTAACAAGCAAAGTGCACTGATGGAAGACAACTTGTTTTTCATTGAAAATCGACCGGCTTCACCAGCCGACGCAACCATGAGGCGCAACAATGATCATCGATAGGTCATCGTGATGATGCATCATCCATTTGGCATCAAGTTTGGGTGAGGCACCTTAAAGTTTGACAAATCCTCATTGTGGTCTGTTTCTTCTCAGTAGTCAAGATCGTGGAAGAAAGAACCATGTGGTAGAGGACAGTGAGGCGGAACAACAATGGCCATCCAATTTTGTGCAGTTCCACTAAAATTGAGGAAGACATGCCCGGGTATGGAGATACGCATCGCTGTTTCCAAAAATATAAAAAGGGATACATTGTTGTTACTTTGTTTTACAAGATTAACAACGACATCTCAATTGTCAATAAGAATTATGAAAAGTACACCAACAAACAGAAGCATCATGATTATCTTGATGGGAACTAAACCAGGATACTCGAGAAAAAAAAGCATTTCTTCATTTAACCAGTGATAGTATTAGATTAGCAGAAGCAATAGGAGCATATGGACAATGACCGCACAACCACCATGTACTTTTTGTCGAAACAACATGTATACCTCCACTGAGGCATAAATCAGGACAACTTTTCGAGTGGCATTTCCTCTACAACAGTAGGTGATGTTGGACCAGCCGACGAACCCTAGCTACTATACATGGGGAGCTGGGGTGTAGTCGCATAGAAGAAAACCCGCATGCAGCGACCTGGCGAGATGGACCAGTACAAGAAGTTATACCTCAGGTGGGCGAGATGTCGCTTAGGCGGGCGGGCGGGATCTGCCCACACAACGGCAGCGAACAAGGGCACGGAGGACCTTCGTCCGCGCCGGCGCCGGCTCCGAGCAGACGGTGCGCATCGACTTCCTCCATCACCAACGGTGACAACGTCAATGCTGCACCTCCTCACCTCCCGCAGCGGACGAGATTCGGCTGGATCTGTGACTATCAGTGATGAGAGAGATAGTGTGGACACTGTCATCTTGTTTTGATATGGAGAGGGTGAGAGAGCGAGACGCGAGAAACTCTATCAAACAAGAGGCTATAATGGAGTAAAACAATCTTTCCATGGCAGTGGTTTTAAATAGAATATGCTCGTTCCCGGAAAAAAGAAATGAAAACTGGAGGACAATTTTTTAACGTACCAAGAGAGAAAACTCGATCAAAAACACGCCCCCGCTTCCAGGTCGCAAGAGTCGTCGCGCACACACACATAGACATAGACATGCATATCCATGTTTACATAAAATTCTATTTCTATCTCCATCTCCAATCATATTTGTCCAACTGGCACATTATATACGGTGTTAATTATATACGCGGCAATATTAACGTACATCATCTCCTCTTTGCGGGCGTCCGGACCGGTGCCACGGCCGTTCCTGACCAACCCAAACCCTCTTCATCACCCGCGCATGCTTCCCGCCTGAAACGGTCAGTGCCGCATTCATGCCCGGCCAGAGCGAACGCGACCTCTCACTGGCACCGACATTGAAGCGGCGCGTCGGCCGAGAGAGCGTCGCCCGCGCCGCTTCCTGGTGCACGCGACTACTCTGCATTCAAAGGTTGCAATAGCTGGCCACAACATGCATGTAAAAAGTTCTTGGGAGTCCGTGCTATAGGTAGTTGTCCTCCCCCAACTCGTCAATCTCTTCCAGTAGTACTATGGCACGATCCATCGACAAGCAGGCGGGAAAGTTATTGTATACTCGGTTTGCGGTGAGTGGCATGCCGAGCGACCGTGTGGGGTTGAGCCGTGGAGGAGGGTTAGACACGAACGCGGCAGACGTGATTTAAACATTGGTTTTGCTCGATGGCGCGATCCAATGAAACGAAACGTTGGTTTCTCTCCGTTTCCATTTTTTCTCCGGAAAAACGGAAACTTTCCACTCTATTTTCATTCCTACTCCAAGGTTGCCCCATTACAACATTCCATCAAATACAAAGGAAAACTAACACGCATGCTGATGCATCTCAATGATTGACAGATCATAGCCAATATTAACTTCACAACTAAAGACAAAAGTTGTGAGAGCGTGTACGAAAGAAAAACTACTGATGGGGTCACTACGACTTAAACCCTAAACCCTAAACAATATTTAATTTCCTGGCCAGGTAGAACTTGTCGAAGGAAAGACGACTGGCACCCTCGGATCATACGATGCTTTTCTGCAGTTCCACTAAAATCGAGCTGAGCATCCCTGATGGCAAAGATATTGAAGAAGTGTGATTAGAATAATAGTACTGGCACTAGTTCATGAGACATAAACTCATCACAAGTAGAAGCCGGTAGAACTAGAGAAAGATCGACATGGAGATGGAGATACGTGGGGAGCTGCGGTAGTGGAGCAAGCCGGCTCCAAAAGGAAGATGGACTACCTGGGACGTCGGGCTGTAGCTAGAAGGGCTGTTGGGACGCGGCATCAGCCCATACCCCGGTGACCCCCGATTGGGACGCACCGACTGTGGATTTTCTCCCTCGCTGCTGTCGACCGCGTCTAGGCAGAACATTGTTCCCTTCCCCTAGCTGTGGGATCAGGCCGGATATGTGACCAGCGGTGTGGCCACCGTCGTTCTTTGCTTGTGAAGAGAGCAAGCCAAGCAAGCAGGCTTGTAGCTTAGGCTCCTGCTAGTGTATATATAGTGGTTTTCTTTTTCTGTTCATATCAACCATTTTATATTGCGTACGTGTCATTGAAGAGTGAAATGATGGTTGCTTCTTCCGACTAACTTACTGTGTGATTTGACTGCTCCTTTAGTGGCCCCTACACGTACTCCCCCTACGTGTATGCAACAGTCACACGTACACATGGACGCAAAAACACGCGCGACGCCCTATTGCATTCATGTCCGAGCACACGACAGAACACACACGGTCACGCTCAAGTGCTCAACCTACACGTGCATGCACACACATACTCAGCTAGGGTGAGCTAGTGACCATATAAACACGGGAAAATGTATATATTGAGCGCAATGAGCATATTATGAAGTCCACTGACCGTATTTTTACAAATATACAGACAGTGTATTTATCTCGTTTGAAATTAAGCCATATTAACCGGAGAGGAGGCTGTATGGACTAGCATTACTTTGCTGTGTCCCGTCAACTTGCCGAGCGAGGAGAAGCTTGCACGACGGGAGAAGCTTGCGTGCGGTGGCTCGCAGGACAAGGATAAACTTTTGACTAATGCAAGATGTCCTTCGCTCAGGCGGTGGACATGCACCAGTTAATTCGGTGTCAGATTGCCAGAAGCATACACTATACTAGTACTATTATTGTTGCACTTCCCGAAGAGGCGAACAGCCAAGCGCAAAGTTTACTAGTACTAGTACTACTACTATAGTCTATAGAGGTACTATACTAGTACTAGGAATCGGATGGAGGAGCGTCTGCACTTTTATTATATTTTTAAAATGTGATAAAGCAATCTTCAACACATTTGGTTCTCTTCGAGGGTTCTCGCATGTGATAATGGAAGTTGATTGCAAGGAACACTCGCCACAATTCTCGCTTAATTCTGGCTTGTATCATGTAACAAATAGGAGCGCTCGGTAATATTTCCTTTTTTGTTATTCAACATGTAAACAGGTCAGCAAACCTTGCGGCGCATCTTTGTGCGAACCGTGCTTGCTGCACTTTGAATGTGGCCAAGAGCTAGCTTCATGAAACACCTCACTTCCTACTTCTTTTTTTGCGGGATACCTCGCTTCCTAGTGACCAGTGTCTTGGCTGATCGTCCTAAGAATGCTTATATATGAATAAATCTCTCTCATTTACCCGCAAAAAAGATTAAGCCATATTAACCGGAAAGGAGGGAGTATGGACTAGCACTACTTGTTGGTGTGTCCCGTCAACTCGCAGAACGAGGAGAAGCTTGCAGGACAAGGTGAAGCTCGCTTACGCCTTTTGACTAATGCAACGTACCCTCGCCCAGGCGGTGGACATGCATCAGTTCATTCGGTGTCAGATTGCCAGAGGCATACACTGTAGTAGAACATGCGGAGTACCATCATTGTTCAACTTCACGAAGAGGTGAAGAGCCAAGCGGAAGGTTTAGTAGTACGAGTAGTACTACTACTAGAACCGCATGCTGGAGCCTCTGTACTCTTATTTTTCTTAATCTCTGATAAAGTACACATTTATTCCGGAGAAGGGCGGAAAACGGTAGCCCAACATGTAATGATGATATCGATCAACCATGTTCGCATATATCTTGGCCTCCGTGCAAGCCCGTCTGGGTGTTCTCGCTCCTCGTCTCTCTCAAGGAACGGCGGGTTGGCCATTTTGCCGTCAATTGAGATCGGTTTTCTCACACTCCGGTCCCACATGTCAGTGATATGCCAAGAGGAGGTGCGTTGACCGACTGGCCATACGCATACTTGGTTTTGCACCTTCACAGGGCGCGCTTCATTATGATGCATTTCTTTTAATGCATTTCCACCACCAGAGAGACTTTGGACGCGTTTGGTTTAATTATCAATTAATTAGGGCGTGGTAACTGCAATTTTCTCTCGATGTAGTACTACGGAGTGGACTAAGTGCATGCATGTGTGTACCCTGGGTGGAAGCACTGCATGCATGTGTGTACGTATTATTTCCTCTAGTAATAGACGCCGTGCTATAACTACCAATGATATTTTCAGGCCGATCGCTAGTCGCCTTGGTCCCAGAGATTTTCTCTTTTTCCGAAGCGCGCTCTATAAATAGTGATGGATGGAGCAGTATGAGCGGATTTAAAGAAGAGCGTATTGATGGTTGCTTCTTCTGAGCAACTTACAGTGGGAAAGGTGGGGCTTATGATTTGACTGCTCATTACTCACTATTAATGCGGCGCAACGTCCGGTCTGAGTCTCCCATGCGGCTATGCACTACCCCCTCGGTTCTTAAATATACTCTGGAGTATTTGTCTTTCTAGAGATTTCAATGAGTGACTACTCAAATATTTGTATTTTTAGAGATTCAAATGGACTACTACATGCGGATGTATATAGACATATTTTAGAGTGTAGATTCACTCATTTTGCTCTGTATGTAGTCACTTGTTGAAATCTCTAGAAAGACAAATATTTAGGAACATAGGGAATACACATACGAAGCAAAATGAGTGAATCTACACTCTAAAATATGCCCATTTGAAATTTGTAAAAAGACAAATATTTAGGAACGAAGGAGTATAATTTTGTGCATGGCACATGGACCCGGATGCCGAAGAGGCTTCTCGCAATGCTATCAAGCTTCCAGCATTTGTTTACATAATTGACGTAATATACAAATAATTTTCTAGCGACTTGAAATTGTACAATGGTGTGAGCTTTCAGCTTTTGTTTCGTGTGTCTTGCCATCGATGCTCTTTCGGAAACAATAAAAAACTAACTTCCTTGCTAATCAGAGCTAATATTTACATCACAACTGAAGACAAAGTTGTGAGAAGGTGTTAAATTAAAATTGATCCATGCTTTCATTGGCAGCAACGCCCCTCAGCTCTATCTAAATCAACAAGGCATGTTGGGAAAAAAGTAGCTGTCTGGAGCATGCAACATTCCGATCATTTTGTGCAGTTCCACTAAAATAGAGTTGAGCGTCCATGTTCCAAAGATATTAAGTGTGATTACGATAATAGAGGACTGCTGATTAAACACACAAATAGAAGCTGGTCACCTTTGCAGTCTCTCTTAAGACTAACTAGTTGGAGAAGATTAGGCTCGGAGTTGGATGAGGAGGATAGAGCAAAACCAATCTCCCTTTGTGCAGTCGCACTGAAATGTAGAGACGTTGCCCGTGTGACATTTTGGTAGAACTGCACAAAACACTCTTAAGAAAAAAGTGATTTGTGCAGTTCACCAAAAGGTCGCAATAGCAACGAGGTGAAATGGATAGCCCTGTTTGCAAAAAAGATGTAGAAAGGAAACAATTACTGGCCAATAACAGTTGATGACACATGCGACGACAAAAAAGAAGCATATTCCTTGTCCTAAGGGAAGATAACAACACGGTTGTGTTTGTCTAAAATGATGTGAGGACGAGATTACAATATGGAAAGTACGCCGTACGAGCTACGTTTTGGGCAAAGAACTATGGAAGATCCACATGCATGGACGTGGGAAGACCGGAAGTGGAGCAAGGCCGGAGGGGATACCTGGAGGTTGTCGGGATGTAAATAGGTGAGCGGCGGCGGGCGGAATCTGCCCATACTGCGGCAGCGAGCAGGTGGCATAGGCCCTACCACGCCATAGCTTGGTCAGAGAGAACGACGTGTACCGCAGATCGGGACGTGCTGCCTCGGCGCCGTCGAACGGAGAAACGATGCACGTCCTCCCTTTTCGCCGGCGGACGGGATGCGGCCGGATCAGTGACCAACGGTGAGTGAGAGAGAGGACACCGCAGCCTTGTGTGAGATAATCTGAAGAGAGACAAACCAGGCAGGCAGGCTCCATTGTATATAGTGGAGCGGACTATCTTTTTCTCCATAAAAATCGTTTTATATTCTGTGTACGTGCCATTAAGCGATATAACTTTATTTAAAAATAACGCGCCAACACATCAAGTCGAACTTTGTTTCGTGCACGCATGGTACACGACCTCCTTAGGTAAACAACCGCTACACGCGTTCAAATTAGCACGTGGACTGCCATTTCGTACAGAAATGAGCTCCACCGTGTACCCGCGCGGGTGTGGCTAGGCACGAAGCGTGAGTACGTGCACGGTGCACCTATTCTCTTCTTGTATACGTACACCACCTACGTGGGGTTGTGTGAGAGAGATACAAACGTAGAGAGATATAGTGTGTGGGTTCGTGAGTGTTTTTTTTTGGGGGGG
>LR738712.1:160142275-160201992 GCA_902687465.1 Secale cereale
GTCAATCGATGGGGGGGGGTAGTTAAAGTCGACCTAGGTATATGTTGGGAGATCGATCGGAATACATGCATGTGTGTGTTAGAAGCAAATGAGGCACGGGGAGATGGATAGAGAGAGGGGATGCATCTAGGAGGTGATGCGAGAGTCATACTATATCGAGGGGGGAGGAGTGTGCGAGTACGAGATCGATGAAAAGAGTGGTGGGAGTGAGGCATGGACGGTGATAAGAGAAGAGGGGAAGCTTGTGTTTTGTGCTAGGCACACCTGGCTAGAGAGGCATATCGGTCGATGTGTGCCGTAAAGAAGGAGCTGGGGGGCTACACACACCGTCGGTGAACGACCTAAAGTGAAAAGACGAATTTGCGCGATGGATCTAGAGAATGCCGAGGGAGGGTGAGAGGGATGCGGGTGTCAGCATGCACGAGAGAAAGTTAGCGCTAGCTAGCTACAAAGATAAGAGGATTGTGTGGGTGTAAAAGACGAATAGAGATCATACTTCATTATAAAAAGCGAATTCAGATATTTGAAGAATTTATCATAGTGTTTTAAACCGACGCATGTGTGAATATATATGACGGTGATACACATGGTGAGGTTATGAACATGTTATACTACATATAATATATTTTATCTCTACTCTTATAAAAAACGGAGTTGTTGATGATGGTGCCATCCTGCAATATAGGCCGTCTGATTTATATCTAACGGATAGGAAGGAAACTATGGAAATTTTGAAAAAAGGTACCCACACCCCTCTCCATATTTGCAAATTAGGCCTCCCCTTGATCATGTTGATGTTCTGTGGAACGCATGGGCATCTTGCTAGTACTACGTATAACATATAGAACATTGATCATAATTTGGGTTAATGTGTGGCTTTTGCAGCTCAGGTCTAAATACTTGTCATAATGTAGGGGGCGGGGCACTATACTATGTGTGATAAATATGGTGTACACATATGGAACATGGTTTAGATTATGAATATATAGTTAGTATATCAAATGTGCTATTATTTGGAATCAAGATCAAGTGTATTCAAAAAATAGAATTCAAGTTCATGTAGTGCACATAGTTCATATCTATCTCTATAGTAATCATGTGGTGAGTTATTAAGGTAATACACGAATGATAGTTGAAGTTGGCAACAATCATGATTGTGGATTGTTATTGAAATATAGAAACGAATTCAAATTTAGTTCGAATTGCAGCGGTAGTATAGACATTTGAAATGCACTAAAATGTTGGTATGTGTAGGTTACATGCATTATACAGCAAGCGAAAAACTTTAATTGGACATAACATGGATTCATACTACCGAATAGCATTTAATTACTCTAAATTGTTGGTATGAGTAGCTTTAAATAGCATTTTTATAGTAAAACGGGGCAAGACTCTCTCTTTGTGTGGTGTCAATAGTTTTATTTTTTTCGTTTTCTTTTTGGTTGAGGGAAGAGCGAATTGATTTGGTGCGTACAAGTACAATATTACACGTTAGGCTTGTTCCTAAAATTCAACCCGCGCCTTGTTATATCACGAAAATTCAGATATCGTGCTCCCAAAACTGGCGCCTTCACAACCCATGCCTTGCTATCCTGAAATTACAACGCGCGCGAAAACTTCCTCCGGCTGCCAAATCCCGACACACGAAATCCCCCTTCTAACCCTGAGCTGAAAGGGCCGCTAGTTCAAATCGGTGGGGTGTACTTTTGTAACACACCCTACATTTTGGACAAGCGCGTCTCCATCGCCTCCTTTTTGCCATTCGAAATCCCAGGCCGCCATAACCTCTCCGCTCCAGCCGCGAAACCCCACCCTCCTCCGTCCGCCACCTCACCGCTGCCCAGCCGGAGCCTCTTCCCTGACGACGTCGTCCATCGCAACAGCTCGACGTCCCTCATCCACCTCCTCGGATGAGGATCCGTCGTCCATCTCGTCGTCCTGCCGGTTCAGCCGCCCCGTCCTCCACCTCCAAGGAGCTGCTCCGACGATCGCCTCGTCTATCGCGTCTGCTCCATCCCCATAGCGCCGCCTTAACCTACTCCACCGGAACTACAGTATCGTCACCGACTCCTCGGACGAAACCGAGACCTACTCGGTGCCACCCAAGAGGTTGTACACTCATCGCATCGCACCTCATCCTTAGCTCGACATTTCGGCGCCGATGGTGCTCCATCCCGCAGCCCCATGGAGCGGCTACCTTGAAGCCGGCCCCGTGGGCGACATCTCCACGGTGGCTCTCCCCCAGTGCGAGGCCCCTTCGGCGGCGGCGTCCATACCAGCCGGATCTGCTGCTTTTGCTCCGGCTCTCGCTCGCTCGCTCACGCTGCTGCTGCTGCTCCGGCTCTCGCTCGATCGCTCGCTCGCCCAGCTGCTGCTGCTACGGCTCTCGCTTGCTCCCTCGCGCTGCCGTTGTTGCTTCGGCTCTCGCTCGATCGCTCGCTCGCCCAGCTGCTGCTGCTTCGGCTCTCGCTCGCTCGCTCGCGCTGCTGTTGCAGCTCCGGCTCTCGCTCGATCGCTCGCTCACCCAACTGCTGCTGCTCCGACTCTCGCTAACTCGCTCGCGCTGCTGCTGCTGCTGCTCTCCCCCTCGCTCGTGCTGCTGCTCTGCTCCGATTTAGCTACACTTCAGTCGACTGAATTGACTTTTGGGTCAGTCGATTTTCAGGGGGTGGGGGGCTCACCGGAGTTAAGGAAGAACCACCCACAGCGGGGACGGGGGATCGCCGGGAGAGGTACCCCACTATCTATCTTAGGGTTTAGGGTGGGGGCAGGGGGCCTATAGGGCTGGCCGAGGCGGCGGTGGACCGGCGGTGGGGAGTTGTTTCGGGGCGGCGAGGCGGCGCTGGGGCCGGCGGTTCGGCCGGTGGTGGCTGGCGGCTCAGGGGGCTGCAGGTTGAAGATGAACTGTAGGCCCTCCCTAAACTACATGTCAAGTGCATCTCTGCTACCATTGCGTTCAGTTTCGACAGTAACATTCAGATTCCACAGTAAATTTCATTTTCAATAGTTAAGTTCAGAGTCAACAGTTTTACGTCATTTGTTATAGTCAGGTGGTTTTGGTGATGTAAATTTTACATCTATTTTGCATCATCTATTGGAGATGCTATTAGAATCCCACTTGAGATTGACGATGTTTGTCTTGTGCTGCTTCAGCCTTGACGTATTACGGCTCATCGGGGCTGCTCCAACAACAGAACAATCCATCACAACAGAGCAGTGCCCTGGAAGCTGTCTATAGATTCCTCAGATCTTCCTCCACACCTCTGACAACCACCTCTGCATCAACTGCTTCAGCGACCAACCCAATGACGTTGAGGTCGACACGGCTACGTCAAAGAGGTTGTACACTTGTTGCATCACTTATTACTATACATTCATGTCGATCCATTAGGGCTATTTTGGTTCGACGGAAAAACATAGCAATAGGGAATTTTCCAATGGCACTCTACTATTAAATTATTCATGCATTTTGTTGAAAGGAATGAAGCAAAACATCCACCTAGACCTACTTTTCAAAATCCTATGCATGAAAACAAGACCAAGTGCATTAGTGGTAGAATAACATTCTAACTGTACACGCTTTCATATGGTTTCACTTTATTTTGGCCATGTTTCTTTCCATTCCTCTGCTCTTCCAATTCCTGTAAACCAAACAACCAAGTTGACAGAAATCATGTGTTTACAAATGCTCTGTTTACCATGTGCATTCCTATCCTATTCCGGTGTTTTTCCTATCCCTGCGTTTTTAGAATCATGCAAGCCAAATGAGCCCTTACAGAATTACTTCAGTTACAGGTAGGCGTCGAAGGGAACTTTGTGTGGTTTGTCCTACTCCTGCCGCGACGTCGTCCACCTCACCTGAGGTGCTCCATCAACAGAAACATCCACCAATCCATACATCACGACTCCTGACCGTCTTTCACCGCCTCAGATCTCCTTCCCTGCCACCGGCACCCACCGCAGCGGCATCACCATCATCGACTCAGCAGATGAACCTGCGAAGTACACGGGTCCACAAGAGAGGTCTCACACTTTTGATTCTGCTTATGTTATGCATTGCTTAAAATTACCTGCTACCTTCTCGTCCTGTTCATCTCTTGGACTCCAAGTCAGGTCCAAATTAATGTTCAAACTTGAGTTCTAAATTAGTTGTGGGGCACATATCGAGGAAGCAATGAATAGTATCTCTGTCCAATATCTGGTTCGCCTAGGGTATGCCTATGTTGTTCATCTTGGGTGGCAAACAATTAGTAAAGCAATCATCATCTGTCTTTTTATTAAATTAAAGCAATCATCAGCCTGCTATCATTATTTTTGGATCCATCCGCTGGTTGTTACCATCACTCTAAATTTCTGCATGCTCTCCTTACATGATCTCACCATATTTTTTTCGTATGCATGTCAGATATTGTACAGAGTCATCCTGAACATGTAGAGAAAAAGAGAAGAGTTTTGCGCGGCAATACAATGTCATGCAGACATCGCTCCATGGTGGGTTCAATGGCAAACCCTCCCCACCCCTCTCCAGATTGTAATCCAGAGGAAGATATCTGTTCTGAGGCGGATTCAGACGCTGCTGACCACTCCTATTTACCCCCAAGGTGTTTGCTCTACCTTGGCATGATGATGTTAGTCATATCATGCATATGTTGCCTTGCAGTGCCTACTTTTGACATCATATATGTCATCTTCTTAGTGTAGACATGTTCTGTCGCCGCCTGTTTAGTTTCTATATCATATATGGGAATTATGATGTCTCATGTCTTTTAGCCAGTCATAATATATGTGAAATGTGCAATGCCATCCTGTTTAACCAGGCATCATATATTTGAATGATATCTTTCCCATCATTTTCTTAATTACATTTCCATTTGTTTATAATATTTGTACATTAAACTACTCTTCCTGTGAATCAGCCATTTAGGTGGGAGATTGAAAAATCTGGAGTGAAAACAAGGCCTTCAGACCAGACAGTGCTACCTGTCGAACCAGATCTCTTGTTGGGTCCCGATAGCTCCTCGGAGATGGATTCAGAGACAGATGACCGGTCCTATTCCCCCCACGAGGTGTATGCTCTAACTTGGCATGACGTTTTAGTTATTCATCATATCTTTGAATTATGTTATGCTATGCTATGCAGTTTAGATAGACATCATATATGTGAAATTATGTCATGCTATCCATTTTACTTAAACAATATACATGTCAACTATTTCATGTCCTCTTTTTCCACACTATCAATTGTATCTGTCTCTCATACAATGTTTGTACATTCAACTATGTTTCCTGTTTATCAGCCATTTGAATTGGAGAGGGTGATGCCAGCATCTAGCGGACTAAAAACACGGTCTTCAAATAAAACAGTGCTACCTCTTGGTGGAGATAGCACCCCGGTTGTACATGCACGAGAACCAGCCCTACCACACATAACCCAAACTCTCGCAGATTGTACCCCTACTGCGATGGACAGAGAACCAGCTTCACCCAATCTAACCCCAACCCCAGCAAATAGTAACCCAGTTCCTGTTGACACAACACCATCTCCACCATAGAGCTCCCAAACAAAAGCAGTTAGTAAGGCAGCTCCAGTGCCCAAAGGGCCAGTACTACCATGGCGAACCCCAACTCCACCAGTTAGTACGCCTATTCCTCTGGAGGAAGCACAACCAGCTAGTCGTACTTTAGCATCTATCGCATTTGATGTTGTTAAATCGTATGTACGTATATTCCCATCTTGGAAATATTATACTGAAGATGAAGGAAAATGCAGTTGCATGTGTTTGTCCAGGAGTTATGTGTAAGTAATGTTATTCATGGCAATTACTTTACTTTGTCCCATACATCCTACCTCCATGATGGTTATAATACATCAAAGTTTCCCATTTTTCTCTATAGAGAAGGACCGATTTGGAAACTCAGGATGAGGTAAACTTTGCTAATACCTCTGCTATCTTCAAGAATGCTTGGTAGCAGTATCGAAATTACCTGAAGAAAACGTACTTCACCGGCAAAGAAACTCATCAAATTCCCTTACGTTCTCCTGAAACACATTTACTGGACGATGACTGGGAACGCCTTGTTTTGTACTGGTCCCAAACCAAGAATGTGGTAAGGTCTATGAGCTCATTTTCTATTTTTAAGTACCATATTCTTGCATCTTACTGTACTCTGTTCATGTAGAACAATTGCCTAAACCTGAAGAACAACTCTTCTAATTTAAGATTCCATTGCTATCATAGTTTCAAAAAGCGCTAGGCGTTAATTATGCGTTTTGCCACTGCCTTGCGCTTTACTGACCAAAGCGCATGCTTATGCGCAGTTATGCACAGATTAAGCGTAGTTATGCGCAATGCGTTTCGCCAACGCCTAGAGCCTAGGCGCGCTTAAGCGCTCGCTTAGGCGTGCCTTTTTAACTATGATTGCTATCGTGCATAGTGCTTTGCTCTTGTATCACTGTATTTACTCATACAAACTTATTTTTAAATTGAAGGATCCAATCGAAACTCCAATGGCACAACAGGTATGTTCACGCATGTTTCCTTAACAGGCTTGCTCTTATCAATAACTCTGTTGATTTCAATTTCAAATGTGTATACAGTTAACTTCTCATATCATGCACATTACTAGCATCACAACAAAGCAAATAGTGTTGTTGTACATGTAGACCCGCGGTACCCATCTGAAATCTTGTTGTGCCGTGTAGTTTCCCACGCTTTGTATTCTTCCACTGCTGCTTTGTCTTGAACTTATATGATTTGAACCGTGTCTCTATTTTGATTTGGCAAGACAATGCAGTGACCATAGGACATAGATATATGTTTTTATGATGCTTTTATTATGTACTAGTACTTGGCAATAGAAGACTTGGCAGTTTAATCCTGTTCATCTTACTAATTAACTGGTTCACCGAAATGAGTTTCATATACTAGTACATGCTAAACTGTTATGTGTCTGCTTGTTTCTTCTTTTAGAATGCTGATAGAATATTGGGGAAGAGTGCCTTATTAAGCAATGGTAAAGGAAGTAATGCAGATAAGGTTCAGGATAGTGACACATCCTTGTTGGTCTCCAAGAAAGCTGATAAAACAACTAAAGAAGACTATCTCGAAGACAGTGAGACAACCCCAAAGTCATGTCTTGGTTTAGCGCTGGAGTTACTGGCCACTACCGCTTGCACAAGCTATTCAAATTCATTGTCTGAATCAGTTTGGTTTCTTGAGTCTCAACTACGAGCTAAAAGACATCGATCAGCTGTGCTGCGACAAGAAGTGGAAGGACTGCGGAAGTCCCTGGAGCATTCATATGCTTACTTTCTGGTGCAACAGCAAGCGTTGGAGGATTTTAGCGCCAAACAAGAAAAAGCTAATAAGCTTGCTAAGCTTATTGCCAGCATGGTGGATACCACATTTCTTGAGCTCTTCTGAAGTTGTTTCAGTTATGATCTTGTTTTGCTACCTCGTTTATTTGCACTGGTGGCCAATTTTGACGGTCAGTGTATGTAATATGCTGCTTTGTTCCCTATATTTGCACTGGTGGAAAACTTTGATAACCAGTGGATGTAATATGTGTAATAGCGGTAATAGGCTAGCGTTAATTGCTTGCTTATTTATTTCCTTATTTTCTTGTTTAGTTGTTTGCTTGTAGTCACTGCAGTTCTTTTTCTGTGTTTTTCTAGTGGCCACAATAACCTATCTTTGGAAACTAGGCCAAAATAATCATGGCAACACACGGACTGTTGTAACCATGGGCCTCCTGCGGGCCGTATGATCCATGGGCCTTCTACAGGCCGTAGGATCCATTGGCCTTTTATACGGGCCATAGGATCCATGGGCCTTCTACGGGCCGTACGATTCATGGGCCTTTTACGGGCCGTAGGATCCATGGGCCTTCTACGGGGCGTATCCTCATTTCGCCAATCATGGTCATACTATTCGTGGACAATAACGGGCCGTTAATAGGCCATATTTGATAACTCTATGAAAACAGCCCAACGGGTTTTTTTACATGAAAACGGCCCAACGTATTATCGGGCCACAAACGGGCCGACTGTAACCACAGTCTGAATTTGGCCCACAAGCAGAAAATGACAGTAATGGGCCGTAAGTAAACAAATGTGGAAATGAGCCCAAGAATAAATGGGTCCCGAGAAGGCCGAAAGATAACATGGGCTGGAAACGGCCCAACGGAATAATGGACCGTTAATGGGTATAAATTGATACACTATTCATTACGGGCCAGTTTCACCACGTGCCGTTAATGGGTATAAAGTGATACACTGTTCATTACGGGCCAGTTTTACCACAGACCGTTAATGGGCCGAGAGTAATAAGGGCCTCATATGGGCCAAAAGACGTCATGGGCCATACATGGGCCGGAAGTTAAAACGGGCTTGAATTATATTGGACGGTCAGGATGACGCTACTGGGCCTAATTCGGATAGGCCGTAAACGGCCCCTGGGTTAGCGGGCTGTAAATGGGCTATATGCGAACATGCCGTTCACAGGCTTGCCGTGGGCTGACCTTCCACCTTTTGACCAAGACAAACGGGCCGGCCTTTTCACAGGAATGGGCCTCTGTTGGGCCGTGCCACATGTCCACGTATCATAGGCGCTGTGGGTCCAATGAGTGGATGACATCTGTCCCAATGGTGAGCCAACACATGTTTCCTCCAGCCAATGATGATTTTACACATGGAACATCCCCATTGGTCGGGGCTGTTAACGAGTTATCGGATCCAAAACCGGACCTGATAGCTTAACAGCGTTCCGTTACGGTGGATGCCACATGTCGGTCACCCTTGACGAAAGCACTTCTGTGACGCGTGATTTATCGTCATGGAAGTGGACACTTCCGTGATGATAATTTTGGTAATGTCATGGAACACTTCTACGACAGCACATGTATGACTATCTTGATTCTGTCATAAATTTGTCATGGATGTACATGCATGACAGAAAACGTGACCTACTATGACAAACACGTATCGTCACAGAAGTGTATTTTTTTAGTGTAGATAGCGCTCGATGTGTGGAGTAATAGTAGTAGATGCAGGCAGGAGTCGGTCTACTAATCTTGGACGTGATGCCTATATAATGATCATTGCCTAGATATCGTCATAATTATTTGAAGTTCTATCAATTGCCCAACAGTAATTTGTTACCCACCGTTTGCTATTTTTCTCGAGAGAAGCCACTAGTGAAACCTACGGCCCCGGGGTCTTCCTCTTCATATATTTGCCTTTGCGATCTACTTTTTCCTTGCATTTATTTTCAGCTCTATTAAACCAAAAAATACAAAAATACCTTGATGCAATTTATTCTTATTTATTTCATTTGGCATTCGATCTACCAATTTACTACAAATTCCTCACGTTCGTTTTGCCTATCTTGAGGCGTTGTACCCCGAAAGGGATTGACAACCCCTTTGGGAAGTCGGGTTGCGAGAAGTTGTTATTTATGTGCAGGTGTTGTTTATGTTGTGTAGCTTGGTTATCCTACTGGTTCGATAACCTTGGTTTCACATCTGAGAGAAATACCTACCGCCGCTGTGGTGCATCATCCCTTCCTCTTTGGGGAAATACCGACGTATCTTTAAGCGACATCATAAGGAATTTCTAGCGTCGTTGCCGGGGAGCACCTTCAACATATACCAGGTTCCTAATCACAAATCTCTACATTATTTGCCATTTGCCTCTCATTTTCATCGCCCCACTTCACAAAAATTTGTCGTTTTATTCGCCCTCTTTTTCGTTCGCCGTTTTCTCATCAGATCTATTCTTTGTTTGCAATTATGAGTGATTTCGGTATGGCACCAACAGATGATGGCCTAACTCCTAAGAGGACATACGAGCAATATGAATGCTAAAATGTTTATCTTGGGGCAAGAGAATGTTATGGGAAAAGAACGTATCCAAGAGTTTTTCAATTGTGTTGGTAATCTAAGTCTTGATGATGCCCCTGTACTTAGAACTACTAGATCTTATGCGGATGCTATTTCAGCAATAGTTCTGAAACTTGAAAGTAAATTTATCCGTACCCATCCGACTTTCCAAAGGTTGTTTTTTGAGCTTTCGGATATAAAAAATCCTAGAGCTAAAAAGTTGGCTACTCTTGTCCTTATGAATGAATTTGATTACATAATATAGGAAGCTAGAGAAATCTTTGATTTTTATGGTATCAATCTTGAAAAACCCGTGATAGATGAAATTGTTTATAACAATGATTATGCTTTAAGACATTTTCTTGGGGATAATAGAATCTTTGACGAGAATCTTAAGAAGGAAGTCCCCATTTTAGATATAATCCAACAAACTTTCAACAATGTTAACCAACACCACTCTTGGATTGTTGCTGGGAATCAAAAGAGTTATGATGAAAATCAACATAGAAATGCTAAGGTGTCTATGGATAATATGTTCGATGTTGTCTTTACAAAACCTCACGACAAGGATACCCTTAAGGAAATTATAAACAAGGATGACAACACTTGAAATCTTGGAATTATGCCTAGCTAAGGGCTTAAACGATAGCGCTTGTTGGGAGGCAACCCAACTTGTATCTTTTTGCTTTTTAATTTCCTTCTTGTTTTCAATAAGAAAAACCTTTAATATCTCTGTTGAGATGTGTTTTAGTGGTTTGAATAAAGGTTTGTGCCGAGAAAAGCCTTAGGAACACGTTGGATATTAGTAGATTTGATCTTGCTGAAAAAATAGAAACTTTTGCGCTCGCGAGAAAAATTCTCATTTTTAACAGAGAAGTTCTTTTTAGTTAATTCTTTTGGCAGAAGATTATTTCCCACGTGTCCCTATTATTTCAAGATTTTTAGAGTTCTAGAAGTATCCGAAATTTCCTGATTACTACAGACTTCTCTATTTTTGACAGATTCTGTTTTCTTTGTGTTGTGTGCTTATTTTGATGGCTCTATGGCTTTCTTTGATGAGTTTTTGCCATAGAAAAGTTGGAATACAGTAGATATAATACAAAAACAAAATATGAATTGGTTTGGTACAGTACTTATAGTAGTGATTTGCTTTCTTATACAAACGGATCTCACGAAGGTTTTGTTCAGTTTTGTGTGATTGAAGTTTTCAAGTTTTGGGTTATCTTACGATGGATGAATGAAGGATAGAAGAGCCTAAGCTTGGGGATGCCCAGCATCCCAAGCTATTATCCAAAATAAGCAACCAACTAAGCCTGGGGATGCCCCCGAGTGGCATCCCCGCTTTCTTCCAACAACTATCGACATTTCACTCAAAACTATATTTTTATTCATCTCATAATATGTGTTTTTCTTGGAGCGTCTTGTATGATATGAGTCTTTGCTTGTTTTTTTTTTTGCTTTTTAAGTCATCAATCCTTGTTGTACACACTTATTTGAGAGAGCCAAAATTATGCCATGACTTGTTAGAATAGCTCTCTATGCTTCACTTAAATTTGTATGGGCTAAGGACTTGCTCTAGTGCTTCACTTATATCTTTTTGAGCACATTGTGCTTAGTACTTTTGAAGAAATACTCTCTTGCTTCACTTAGATTTATTTGAGAGTTAGTAAATTTGTAAAGAAATTCTCTCTTGCTTCACTTATATTATTTTGAGAGAATAAAGAAAAAATTATGGTCATGATCTTCACTTATATTTGTTTGAGCTTATCAAAAGCAACACATGAAAATTAGTCCCAAAGTGATAGAAATCCAAGAAGGATATAATAAAAACTTTCATGAAGATCATTGGACAAAATAAACTTGATTCATTGTAATAATTTCGAGACATGATGATATGATATGTGGGTCATGTTAATAAGTATGAGTTAGTAAGAATATTAGAGTTAAGGTTTGTGATTCCCTATGCAAGCACGAAGGTCAATAATTATGCAATGCAATTATATCCTACTTGTGCTGCATTATTCGGTGTTATTTATGCTCAATGTTCGCTTATGAGATTATTTGTTTCATGGTTGGTCGCTTCCCAGTCTTTTGCTAGCCTTCATTTTGCACTAAGTATGATCTCTACTTGTGCATCCAAAATCCTTTATCCCGGTTTTGCCACATGAGTCCACCATACCTACCTATATGCGGTATTACCTTGCCGTTCTAAGCAAATTTGTATGTGCCATATCTAATTTTCAAAATAAATTTCCCTTTTGTGTTCCCGTACCGCTCGTGAGGCGGTGAGGGTTGGCCAATATTTTCCATGCTAGATGTGTTATTCTCACGATGAGTGTTTATTCACTTGTCAATGCACGAGAGTAAGGCAAAGGTATTAGGGATGTCCAGTCTCGAAATGAAAAAAACAAATTTACTTTATGTTGTCAAATAATAAATTCCTTGGAAAGTGTTGGTATGGAAGGCAATCGTGGATTCGGCTAGCCATGGCTTGTGAAAGTTTGGTGGAAAAGGAATAAACTTTATTTTCTATTTGGGAACCACCTATGATATATCTAGCATGCAAAAGTGTTGGGAACCTCAAGTCGTTCTCGTTGGTGGGAAAAGTACCTCCCAAAAAAATTTATCTCTCAATTTAAGCTTTGAGCTCTAGCACCTCTACAAATCCCTACTTCCCTCTGCGAAGGGCCTTTCTTTTACTTATGCAACTTTTTTTTGAATTTGAGTCTCCATCTTCTCTTCCAAGCGCCAACTAGGAAACACTATGATCGTACTTGAGCATTGGGTGTAACTAATATATGAATGTGTTTCATGAATGGATCAATGGTTGAGCATAATGGGCCAGGGATTGCTTATTTTAGCATTGATATTTTGAAAGACATGGTTGCTTCTTGATATGCTTGAGTATCTAAATTATTATGTCAAAACTAGACTATTGCTTTGAACTATATAAAAGTCCAAATGTCCATGCTATAAAGAAAAGAATATGATATGACATGATAGGCAGCATTCCACATAAAAAATTCTGCTTTTATCACTTACCTACTCGAGGACGAGCAGGAGTTAAGCTTGGTGATGTTGATACGTCTCCAGCGTATCTATAATTTTTTATTGTTCCATCCTGTTATATTATCATTCTTGGATATTTTACAATCATTTTATATCATTTTTGGTACTAACCTATTGACATAGTGTCAAGTGCCAGTTGTTGTTTTCTGCAGGTTTTTTACATCGCAGGAAATCAATATCAAACGGAGCCCAAACACCGCGAAACTTTTTAGAGAATTTGTATGGGCCAGAAGACACGTGATGGCCCAGAGTTGCAGCTGGGGAGTGCCCCGTGGGGGGAACAACCCACCAGGCGGGCCTGGCGCGCCCAGGTGGTTGTGCCCACCTCGGTGGCCTCCCGCACCGCCTCTTTGCTCTATAAATACCCCAATATTCCAGAAACCCTAGGGGAGTCAACGAAATATTCATCCAGCCGCCGCAGAGTCTAGAACCACCAGATCCAATCTAGACACCATCTCGGATGGGGTTTACCACCTCCATTGGTGCCTCTCCGATGATGCGTGCGTAGTTCTTTGTAGACCTACAGGCCCATAGTTAGTAGCTAGATGGCTTCCTCTCTCTCTTTTGATTATCAATACAATGGTCTCTTGGAGATCCATATGATGTAACTCTTTTTGCGGTGTGTTTGTTGGGATCCAATGAACTTTGAGTTTATGATCAGATATATCTTTTTATATCCATGAAAGTATTTGAGTTTCTTTGATCTCTTTTATGCATGATTGCTTATAGCCTCGTATTGCTTCTCCGATATTTGGGTTTTTTCTGGCCAACTTGATCTATTTATCTTGCAATGTGAAGAGGTGCTTTGTAGTGGGTTCGATCTTACAGTGCTTGATCCCAGTGACAGAAAGGGAACCGACACATATGTATCGTTGCTACTAAGGATAAAATGACGAGATCCCTATCTAACGCCATAGATAAACGGATCTTGTCTACATCATTTCATCATTCTTAATGAATTACTTTGTTTTTCCATGAACTTAATACACTAGATGCATGCTGGATAGCGGTCGGTGTGTGGAGTAATAGTAGTAGATGCTGGCAGGAGTCGGTCTACTAATCTTGGACGTGATGCCTATATAATTATCATTGCCTGGATATCGTCATAATTATTTGAAGTTCTATCAATTGCCTAACAGTAATTTGTTACCCACCGTTTGCTATTTTTCTCGAGAGAAGCCACTAGTGAAACCTACGGCCCCCGGGTCTTCTTCCTTATATATTTGCCTTTGCGATCTACTTTTTCCTTGCATTTATTTTCAGATCTATTAAACCAAAAATACAAAAATACCTTGCTGCAATTTATTCTTATTTATTTTATTTGGCGTTCGATCTATCAATTTACTACAAATTCCTCACGTTCGTTTTTCCTATCTTGAGGCGCCATACCCCGAAAGGGATTGACAACCCCTTTAACACGTCGGGTTGCGACAACTTGTTATTTGTGTGCTGGTGTTGTTTACATTGTGTTGCTTGGTTCTCCTACTGATTCGATAACCTTGGTTTCACATATGAGGGAAATACCTACCGCCGTTGTGCTGCATCATCCCTTCCTCTTTGGGAAAATACCGACGTAGCTTTAAGTGACATCACATAACTGCACCAACACAAAGTTTCACGTGCAACGTCTATAACCTTTCTAAATTAGCATCATAGATGGTACATAGACAGATGAATGTCATCTGGAAAACTGCTAAAGCGGAAGGCGAATATTGTGCCTTCATTGATGTTGAAGGTCTTTGCAATTTTAGGCTAGTGCTTGTGGATGGTTGACCGCCCATCCTTCGTCCTCTTCAAGAACACTTCAATATTGAACCGTTGGTGTTGTATGAATACCTTCCTTGCCTCATGACCATACAGGTGGTTTGACAGGTAATCATTAGTGAACTGCTTTGGAAAGGCCTGAAAACAAGGATGTGCGTAAATATCTTCTCTAGATTGCAAAGGAATTAAAAAGCCAAGGTATAATAGTTAGTACCATCCTGTAGTGAACTAATGTCGTCTTCATTGTACAGACAAAGTTCTTGTTGTTTTTTGTCGCTAATTTCTTTATCCTAACAATCTTTCTGAGTTCCTTGACTTGACTTATGTTCATGGACAATTCATTTCCTCATATGCAAAAAGAGTCGAATAGTGGGTCAAAACCTCTGACAGCAGGACCTACATGTGCAAGACCAAATTGTTAAAAACTTAAATATTAGAATGTTTCCTGCAATTGCATAATAATGTGCTATTAGACAAAGTACCATGCATGTGCAAACCTCGATTGTAAACCTCAGTGCTCCCCATTGTTTTCCTGCAACACATCTAAGGTAGTTAGTGATCAGGTTAAGTGAGGGTTCGCATGCTATCAGTAAAATATGTTGATGAAAATTAAGCACATTGCAGATTCATCAGATTAATTCAAGCCACATGGAAAACCCATTTATCCAAACCAAGCATGATTAAGAACTAGGAAATATAGCAATTGTATATGTTTCTCATGTATTAAGTGCATCCAAATTCAATTTATTCCTCACATGCACAACAATACAAAATTCTACCCACGACAATTGGACATTGCATTGCAGAATTGAACCAAGCAGTTAACTAAACACCACAACAAAATGAACCAAACATTAACTGAGCACTACATTGCACAATATATCATACTCCTAATAGAAGATCAGACAGTTAACCAAACCAAGCATGCTTAACAACTTGGAAATATAGCAATTGTATTTGTTTCTCATGTATTTAGTACAACCAAATTCGATTTATTTCTCACATGGTATACAATAACAAAATGCACCCAGAACAATTGAATATCACATTGCAGAATTGAACCAAATAGTTAACTAAACACCACAACAAATGAACCAAATGTTAACTGGGCACCGCATTGCACAATATATAACATACTAGAAGATCAGACAGTTAACCAAACCAAGCATGCTTGACAACTTGGAAATATAGCAATTGTATTTGTTTCTCATGTATTTTGTAAAGATAAATTTGATTTATTTCTCACGTGGAAGACAATACAAAATTGCACCCTAAAGAATTGAACATCACATTTGGAGAATTGAACCAAACAGTTAACTGAACACGATAACTAATTAACCAAACAGTTAATAAGTGAGCACCACATTGCACGGCATATAGAACATATACACTAGAGCAACATATTGCATGGTAAAAGTAGTTAGGACAATTCACTATAATATGTTAAGGAAAGTCAGGAGCAGCGATAAACCGAGCATGCTTAACCCGCGTAGCTAGCAAACTACACATAGATCCTTATAATGAGCTAATATGACAAGCTACTCCTCATCGTCGGAGATATCGATGATGATTGGCTCCTTGGATATGGAAGAGGTCGAGGCCTCTGATACGTATCCGTCGTATCTACTTTTCCAAACTCTTTTGCCCTTGTTTTGGACTGTAATTTGCATGATTTTAATGGAACAAACCCGGACTGACGTTGTTTTTAGCAGAATTGCCATGGTGTTATTTTTGTGCAGAAATTAAAGTTCTCGGAATGACCTGAAAATTTACAAAGATTTTTTGTGGAATACATAAAAAATATTGGCGCAAGAATTAACCAGAGGGGGCCACCCAGAGGCCAGAAGCCCTAGGGGCGCCTCCCCCCTAGGCGTGCCTCCCAGGCTTCTGGGTCCCCTAGAGCTCCTCCGGCCCTAACTCCAACTCTATATATTCACTTTCGAGGAGAAAAAAATAGAGGAGAAGGATTCATCGCGTTTTACAATACGGAGCCACCGCCACCTCTTGTTTTTCATTGGGAGGGTTGATTTGGAGTCCGTTCGAGGCTCCGGAGAGTGGAATCCTTCGCTATCTTCATCATCAATCTTCCTCCATCACCAATTTCATGATGCTCACTGCCGTGCGTGAGTAATTCCATGGTAGGCTTGCTGGACGGTGATGGGTTGGATGAGATTTATCATGTAATTGAGTTAGTTTTGTTAGCTTTTGATGTCTAGTATCCACTATGTTCCGAGATTGATGTTGCTACGACTTTGCTATTCTTAATGCTTGTCACTAGGGCCCGAGTGCCATGATTTCAGATCTGAACCTATTATGTTTTCATGAATATACATGTGTTTTTTATCCAATCTTGTAAGTTGTAGACACCTAATACGTGTTATGATCCGCATACCCCAAGGTGACAATAATTTGGATTCTTTTCGGTGATTGCCGTAGTTTGAGGAGTTCATGTATTGACTAAGTGCTAATGCTTTGTTCCGATTCTCTATTAAAAGGAGGCCTTAATATCCCTTAGTTTCCATTAGGACCCCGCTGCCACGGGATGGTAGGACAAAAGATGTCATGCAAATTCTTTTCCATAAGCATGTGTGATGACTATATACGGAATACATGCCTACATTATATTGATGAATTGGAGCTAGTTTTTCGTTGCCCTAGGTTATAGCTTCTACATGATGAATATCATCCGACACATATCATCATCGACCCATTGCCTATGAGTTTGTCTCATATTGAACTTTGCTAAGTTACTTTCGTTGCTACTGTTGTTACAATCACTACAAAACTGCTACTGTTACTTTTGCCACTTTTACCGTTACTTCCATATTACTTTGCTACTAAATACTTTGCTGCAGATATTAAGTATTTCAGGTGTGGTTGAATTGACAACTCAACTGCTAATACTATTGAATATTCTTTGGCTTCCCATGTGTTGAATCAACAAATTTGGGTTGAATACTCTACCCTCGAAAACTGTTGTGATCCCCTATACTTTTGGGTCATCAAGACTCTTTTCTGGCGTCGTTACCGGGGAACATGGCTATATTTACTGAGTCATTTGGGATTTATATCTGTTGATAACTATGAGGAATATGAAGGATGATAGAATCGAGATCGTTCCCTCTAGGACGAGGGGTGGTAAGGAACTGCCATCTAGCTCTGCACTTGATTCGCCTTCTGGTTTGAGTAAGCTTGCAACACCACCACCTGCTATTAATCCTAATATGTCGCAAATAATTGATGATGCTACTTCTGCTATGAATGATACTTATGATGATGCTAGTACTTTGCTTGATGATGTGCCACTAGGTGAATTTCTTGATGAACAACTTGCTAGAGTTAAAAATATTGAGAATGTTGAAACTGATGAAACTGCTGAAATTGATGAAGTCTTTGAAACTGAAAATTATGATATCGCTATTAGATCTAGCACACCTAGATATGAATTGCCTCATATACCTGAAGGTTATGTCATGGAAGGAGAAGTAGCTAGAGACTTTCTTGCTTGTAAGGATAGAGATGATTTGAAGAAATTGTTATGCAAGTGGAAGGAAACATCTTTAAATGCTAGTACGAAATATAATCCTGAATTTTCTACTTCACCTATTCGTGTTACTAATAATGATTATGAGTTCTCTATTGATCCTGAGATAATTACTTTGGTGGAATCTGATCCTTTCCATGGTTATGAAACTAAAACTGTTGTGGCACATCTTACTAAACTGAATGATATAGCCACCCTATTTACTCATGAGGAAAAGATTCGCTATTATTATATCCTTAAGTTGTTTTCTTTCTCGCTAAAGGGTGATGCTAAGATATGGTTTAACTCTCTTGCTCCTAGTTGTGTGCATAGTCCCCAGGATATGATTTACTACTTCTATGAAAAATATTTTCCTGCGCATAAGAAACAAGATGCCTTACATGAAATATTTAACTTTGTGCAAACTAAAGAAGAGTGTCTCCCACAAGCTTGGGGGAGGCTTCTCTAGTTACTTAATGCTTAGCCTGACCATCATGTCAAGTAAAATGAAATACTTGATATCATGTATAATGGACTAACCGATACTTCTAGGGACCACCTAGATAGTTGTGCTGGTTGTGTTTTGAGGGAACAAACTATTGGACAATCCAAAGAACTATTGAAAAATATATTGGGAAATGATAATGAGTGGAATCTTCTTGAACCTCCTAAGACAACTCCGAAGAAGAGGGGAATTCTATTTCTAAGTCCCGTAGATATGCAAGAGGCAAAGAAATCAATGAAGAAAAAGGTATTAAAGCTGGAGATGTTAATAATTTACCACTTATTGAAGAAATTCATGGTCTCGATAAACTGACACGGGTAGTAAAGGTAAATTCTCTTTATAGATTTGATGAAGGTGATACTCTTCATAATAAATCTGCTAGTCAACGCATATGGATGAATTTGATAACTTTATTGTGAAACAAGAAAACTTCAATGCATATGTTAGTAGACAGTTGAAACAAAATGCCTATATGGTTGAACACTTGAGTGACTACATGTCTAGAATTAAAGATGATCTTAACCTTGTTTGTAAATATGCTTCAATGATAAAAAAACGCAAGTAGAACAAGTTCTCAAATCACAAAATGATTTGATTAACGAGATGAATAATAAGAAAAATGATCATGCTGGTAGAGTTATGAGTATAATAGGTAAAATGACTCAGGAACCCTTGTATACTAAAGGTCATCCTAAAAGAGTTGAACAAGACTCTCAAAGGACTAATATCGATGCACCTAGTTCATCTAAAAGAAAAAATGATAAGACTTTACATGCTTCTAGTGAACCTACTTTAGAAACACCTCAAAATCCTAATGATATGTAGCGACCACGATCCCAATGGATTGAAGTCTTGCTACTTCTCGAGCTTGCGTTGTATTCCCTCGAAGAGGAAAGGGTGATGCAGCACAGTAGCGTAAGTATTTCCCTCAGTTTTTGAGAACTTTGCAGCCACTGGCGATAGGTATCAATCCAGTAGGAGACCACGCGCGAGTCACTCGCACCTGCACAAACAAATAAGAACTTCGCAGCCAACGCGATAAGGGGTTGTCAATCCCTTTACGGTCACTTACGAAAGTGAGATCTGATAGAGATGGTAGTTTCATATTTTTGGATATAAGAACAGAAAGTAAAAGCGGAAAAGTAAATTAAATTGTAGATTGATATGTTGAGAATAGACCCGGGGGCCATAGTGTTCTCTAGTGGCTTCTCTCATGATAGCGATATTCTACGGCGGGTAAACAAATTACTGTCGAGCAATTGATAGAAAAGCGAATAATTATGAGACTATCTAGGCACGATCATTATATATAGGCATCACTTCCGAGACAAGTAGACCGAAACGATTCTCCATCTACTACTATTACTGCACACATCGACCGCTATCCACCATGCATCTAGAGTATTAAGTTGATAACAACAGAGTAACGCCTTAAGCAAGATGACATGATGTAGAGGGATAAACTCAAACATAGTGATATAAACCCCATATTTTTATCCTAGATGGCAACAATACAAGACGTGCCTTGCTGCCCCTACTATCACAGGGAAAGGATACCGCAAGATTGAACCCAAAGCCGAGCACTTCTCCCATTGCAAGAACTATAGATCTAGTAAGCCAAACCAAACCAATAATTCGAAGAGACTTGCAAGGATATTATAATCATACATAAAGAGTTCAGAAAAGAACCAAATATTTCTCATAGATAATCTTGATCATAAACCCACAGTTCTTCGGATCTCTACAAACACACCGCAAAAAGAGATTACATCGAATAGATCTCCTCGAAGACCGAGGAGAACTTGGTATTGAGATCCAAAGAGAGAGAAGAAGCCATCTAGATACTAGCTATGGACCCGAAGGTCTATGGTAAACTACTCAAAACTCATGGTGAGGTGATGATGATGATGTAGAAGCACTCCATGGAAGATCCCCCTTTCGGCGGTGCTCCGGAATAGGCCCCAAGATGGGATCTCACACGAACAGAAGGTTGCGGCGGTGGAACTAGGGTTTTCTTTGTTGTTCTGATGGTTTCGGGGTACGTAGGTATATATAGGAGGAAGGAGGGCACCGGGGACCAGAAGGGGTGCCCACGAGGCAGGGGCACGCCCTATAGGGAGGGCGCGCCCCCACCCTCGTGGACGCCACGCCAGCCCTACTCCGTGGTTCTCAAGTCTCCCGTGTGTATTTTGCTCCTAAAATATCTCTCCTGAAGGTTTCATTCCGTTTGAACTCCGTTTGATATTCCTTTTCTGTAAAACCCTAAAACAGGCAAAGAATAGCAATCTGGACTGGGCCTTTGGGTTAGTAGGTTAGTCCCAAAAATAATATAAAAGTGTATAACAAAGCCCATTAAACATCCAAAACATCATAAATAATAGCATGGAACAATCAAAAATTATAGATACGTTGGAGACGTATCAACCATCCCCAAGCTTAATTCCTGCTCGTCCTCGAGTAGGTAAATGATAAAAACAGAATTTTTGATGTGCAATGCTAACCAACATAGTTTTCAATGTAATTCTCTTAATTGTGGCATGAATGTTCAGATCTAGAAGATTCAAGACAAAAGTCTATATTGACATAAGAAATAATAATACTTCAAGCATACTAATAAAGCAATCATGTCTTCTCAAAATACTATGGCTAAAGAAAGTTATCCCTACAAAATCATATAGTCTAGCTATGCTCCCTCTTCATCACACAAAATATTCATGTCATGCACAACCCCGGTTTCAGCCAAGAACTTGTTTTCATACTCTATTCTTTCAAACCTTTCAACTTTCACGCAATACATGAGCATGAGCCATGGACATAGCACTATGTGGAATAGAGAGGTGGTTGTGGAGAAGACAAAAAGAAGCGAGATAGTCTCACATCGACTAGGCATATCAACGGGCTATGGAGATGTCCATCAATAGATATCAATGTGAGTGAGTAGGGATTGCCATGCAACGGATGCACTAGAGCTAAAAATGTATGAAAGCTCAACAAAAGAAACTAAGTGGGTGTGCATCCAACTTGCTTGCTCACGAAGACCTAGGGCATTTGAGGAAGCCCATCATTGGAATATACAAGCCAAGTCCTATAATGAAAATTCCTACTAGTATATGAAAGTGACTAAACATGAGACTCTCTATGTCGGTGTACTAAGATAGGGGTACCTTAGTACCCCAACTTGTGCACGGGCAGTAGCAGCTTCCCGTGGCAGGGCTTACCACGTGCTCGCCAAGAATCGTTCTGGTCCCTATGAAGCCATTCAAGAACAAAGTATACAAGTCAAAAGATCAAGGCCCCGGCAAGAGGAGCTTGCCGGGAAGGCCGCACCAGGCTCAAGGTTATCACTTTAGCACAAGACCCTGGCAAGAGGAGCTTGCCAGGAAGGCCAAGGAACACATACCTCAAGAGATGTCTCGGCGCATCATGCGCCCCGGCAGGACCCGGAGAGCGACAAGCTTCCGGGCCCGGCAAGATCACGACCCCGGCAAGGTGCTTGCCGGGGAAACCTACGCTGTGTGCCCGCGCTCCAGCTCATCTGCCCACGCGTCGCCCTGGGGCCCTTCCAGGGACGCGTGGCAGACGGCTGTGCAGCCTGGGGCACACGGTGGCAAGCCACGGTGACGAGGCTACCGCCGTGGCGAACGGAGAAGCATGGACGGACGCTTTTGGGGGCGACGGCGACGGGCATTTAATGCCCTTGTCCCCCACTGTCAAAGTTAGGTGAAGACCACTGTTCATATACTGTTCATGCACTGTTGCAACTACCACCAAATTTACACTTTTACCCTCCTCTATGTTGACACCTGTCGGTGACCCCTTTGAGCTATAAAAGGAGGCCCATGCACAACGTAGAGGAGGTTCGAAACCTAGACAACTCTCTCGCTCGGTGTAGCTAGTACTGTAGATCTTCAAGCTCCCGAGCTCAAGAACCCAATACAACCTAAGCAGGAGTAGGGTTTTACGCGTCCGCGCGGCCCGAACCTGGGTAAAACTTCCCGCGTGTGCCCCTCGATCTGCTCTCCGTGCTCCCTCCGCTCCCTTACCGCAACGTAGAAGGGGCTCCGGTCCCATAGGTGCTCGTGGGAGGACAGTTTCCCCCGACATCTTTGGCGCGCCAGGTAGGGGGCGTCGAGGTTGTGCGAACCTGGTCCAGCGCTCACGCGGGCGCATTCTTCATCAACCTCTCCAACATCATCAGCTACATCAACATGCCTCCGAAGAAGAAGGTTTCGGAGGTTGGAGGCCCGTCCGCGTCGATCCCACCACCACCAGAGCCGACGGTTGGTGGGGGAGGCACCGGCGGAAGGGTGGACGCCGGTGGGGACACTCACGACGCCACCAAGTCCAAGGACAAGACGGACGTCCGGGCGAACTCCAAAGCCTCGGTGTCCGTGCACGCACCACGTCCCTCTCAGGAGGTGCCAGACCAGCAGCGGCGTGGTACCGGAGGTACCATACGCTTGCTGGGATGTGGCCAAGCCGGCGAATCACGGGACGCTCAAGGCCACCGCCCCGGCACGAGCAAGGCGCGGTCGCCGGGACGGGAACGTGCTCCTTCTAACGCAGTTAGAAGTCCGAGCATGTCCCGCTCCTCGCACCGTTCGCCACCGATTCCCTCTTCTCCAGCAGAAGCCCTGGCCAGGGCTCAGCTGCTCCTCGACTTCCCTCCAGCGACGGACAAGGCCGAAGACTGGAGGGCGACGATCTAGAGCCTCATCGCCTTCGCCAACAACGATGCGCCGCAGCAGCCGGCAACCTCACGGCCGCGGCAAGTCGACCAAGCGAAGGCCGATGGCGACAAGACCGCCGGGGGTGCAACTACTGTGCATTCCCCACCGCGGAAGCAGAAAACGACGCCCCGCCGGATCAACGTCGACGACGACTCCACGGCGTCGTCGGATCCGCGGGCTCGCTGCGATCAGCGCCAAGTCCTCGACGACAGGCGACAGGAGGACGCTCGGACCCGTATCGAGCGTCGACGAGAAGCTAGAAGACAATCTGATCAGCGCGCTGGGACCGCTGTCGACGCGCACGCGCCCGGTGAACCAGGCGACTTGCCGTACGCGGCAGGTTGCCCTGCGTTCACCCGTGAGCTGCGGCAAGTCCAGTGGCCCAGCATGAAGAATTTCAAGCCCGACGTACCCGAGAAGTACGACGGCAAGACACACCCCTCGGAGTTCCTCAGCATCTACACCATTGCGGTGCAGGCTGCCGGGGGACGCGACGAGAAGATTCTAGCCAACTATTTCCCGCTTGTGCTTAAGCCAAACGTTCGGTCTTGGCTTATGCACTTGCCGGAGAACTCCATCTCTTCATGGGCGGATTTGTGCCACCAGTTTGTTGGCGCCTTCACGGGCGGCCACAAACCCCACGGCCAGGAGAGCGATCTCCACATCCTCGCCGAGAAGGAGGGAGAGTCCCTGCGCAAATACATCCAAAGATTCAGCCGCGTCCAGCACAACATTCCCGACGTCCACCCCGCCGCGGTTATCAGCGCGTTTCACCAGAACGTGCGTAACCGCCGGATGAGGGAGGAGATGGCCATGACCAAGATCCGGGATGTCAGCGAGCTCTACGCTCTGGCTGACAAGTGCGCGCGCGCCGAAGAGGGGAGGAGACTCCCCGGAGAGGATACTGGCACAGGAGGAAGCGACAGCGAGGATGCCGCCCCGGCAAGGAAGAACCGGCGGCGGAATAACAGAAAGAAGAAGAGCAAGGAGGTGCTGGTTGTCGAGCAGTCCGGCAAGGAGGCTCCCACCAAGAAGGCACAGGCTGGCGGTTCCAGCAAGGAGCCCGCCCCTGTAGCGGCAGCCGACAAGCAGGACGGCTCCGACAAGCAGTACTGCAAGATCCACCGCACCAAGGGGCATGATCTCTAGAACTGCAAAAGAGTGGAGTACCTCGTAGAGCAGCAGAAGGCTGAATACGAGCGACGTGACAAGGAGAAGGCCCAAGGAGGCGGAGGAGAACCCAGCAAGAAGCGGCCGTTCAATGGCCGGGGAGGACGCCGCGGCAAGGCCAAGCAGCGGCAAGGTGACAGACCTCCCCGGGGCCGCGACAAGGATGAGGATGAAGACGACGATGATGACATGGAAGAAGGAGACAACAGCGAGTAGGAGTTCCAGAAGGCCACAGAAGTTCTGTGTGTCGACGGAGGTGCCTCTCTGCACACTTCCCACCGCCAGCTCAAGCAGTGGGTGCGAGAAGTGAATGCAGCTGAGCCGCCCGTCGAGTCACGCAGGCTGCTGAAGTGGTCTGGCACGCCCATCATCTTTGACCTTGAGGACCACCCTGACCGCACAACTGCGGACGGGTGCTTGCCGATGTTGGTCTCACCAACTATCCGCAACCTCAAGGTCACCAAGATGTTGGTTGACGGCGGGGCCGGCCTGAACTTGATCTCCTCAGCTGTGATCAAGAAACTACAGATCCCCGACAGCGAGCTCGAGGAAACCGGGTCGTTCCAAGGAATCAACCCGGGAAGGAGTAAGCCGAAGGGGAATATCACGCTGCCAGTGACCTTTGGTGGGGAGCTCAACTTCAGGACGGAGAGGATCACGTTCGACGTCGCCGATATCCCATTACCATATAATGGGATACTTGGCCGTCCTGCCCTCGCCAAGTTCATGGCAGCTTCCCACTACGCGTACAATATGCTCAAGATGCTAGGGCCGATAAGCGTCATCTCTGTCCCCGGCGACAAGAAAGATGCGCTTATTTGCGCCGACAAGATCTACCGGGATGCAGCAGCCGCAGCAGAGAGCAACACACTTGCCGCTGAAGCTCCCGGGGGGAAGAACAAGACCAAGTCCGGCAAGAGCTCTGGAGCCCACTCCGGCAAACGCACCTCTTCGGAGTGCTGCGCTGCCGTCGAGGACGCACCATCGAGCTCCACCGGCAAGTGCAAGAAAGGAATGGCAGCTCCACCGGCAACCAAGAAGGTGTCCGCAAAGGAGGACGACACTAGTGGTACCTTCACCATCAGTGCTACTCTCGACCCCAAATAGGAAAGCGCGCTCGTTGCCTTCCTGCGGGCGAATGTCGACGTGTTCGCATGGCAACCGTCTGACATCCCCGGCGTTCCCAGGAAGGTAATTGAGCACAAGCTTGCTGTTTGTCCTCATGCGCGGCCCGTCAAGCAGAAGGTCAGGAAGCAAGCCGTGGAGCGCCAAGAGTTCATCGCTGAAGAGATAAAGAAGTTAGAAGCAGCAGGCCTGGTTAGAGGCATAATACATCCCACGTGTTTGGCCAATCCAGTTGTCGTGCGAAAGGCTAATGGAAAGTGGAGACTTTGTATAGACTTCACCGACGTGAACAAAGCTTGTCCCAAGGATCCCTTTCCCTTGCCGCGCATCGACCAAATTGTTGACTCCACAGCTGGATGTGAGTTGCTCTCATTCCTTGATGCATACTCAGGTTACCACCAGATATTCATGGCCAAGGAAGACGAAGAAAAGACTGCATTCATTACTCCATGCGGCACATACTGCTTCATACGCATGCCCTTTGGATTGAAGAATGCAGGCTCGACATTTGCAAGGGTGGTACACACTGCTTTTGAGCCACAGATACACAGAAATGTAGAAGCCTACATGGATGATATAGTGGTCAAGAGCAAGAGCAAAGATACCCTGATACAGGACTTAGAGGAAACCTTTGAGAATCTGCGCAAGATCCGACTCAAGCTGAACCCCGAGAAGTGCGTCTTCGGAGTTCCCTCCGGCAAGCTTCTCGGGTTCTTTGTGTCCCAGAGGGGGATTGAAGCCAATCCTGACAAGATAAAAGCCATCGAGCAGATTGAAGCCCCAAAGCGCGTCAAGGACGTAAGGAGACTTGCTGGGTGTGTGGCTGCCCTCAGCAGGTTCATTTCAAAGTCTGCAGAGCGCGCCCTGCCTTTCTTCAAAATTTTGAAAAAGGCAGGTCCCATGAAATGGACTCCGGAAGCGGAGGCAGCGCTGCAAGACTTGAAAGGATACCTGTCCTCCACTCCGATACTTGTCGCACCTAGGCCACAAGAGAAGTTGCTGCTGTACCTAGCGGCAACCAATCAAGTGGTTAGTGTTGCGTTAGTAGGGGAGAGAGAGGCGAATGAGGAACCCACATCCCCGGCAAGCGAATCCAGCGACAAGCAGGGGGCTTCCCCGACAAGCTCTGGCCCCGACAAGGACAAGTCTGCACAGGAGCAAGGAGAAGTGCGAAGGAAGATGGTGCAGCGCCCAGTGTACTTCGTAAGTTCCCTTCTGCAGGGGGCTAGATCAAGATACTCTGGGGTGCAGAAGTTGCTTTTCGGCCTCCTCATGGCCTCAAGGAAGCTGCGCCATTACTTCCAAGCACACGAGATAACGGTGGTCACTCGCTTTCCATTGAAGAGGATATTACAAAATCCCGAAGCAACAGGCAGAATCGTCGAGTGGGCACTGGAGCTGTCAAGCTTTGGTCTCAAGTTTGAGAGTACTTCAACCATACAGAGCAGAGCTTTGGCAGAATTCATAGCAGAATGGACCCCAACGCCAGATGAAGAAGTCCCAGAGACAAATGTCCCCGTCCAAGAAGCAAGCAGAGAGTGGGTAATGTACTTCGATGGTGCTTTCTCGCTGCAAGGCGCCGGTGCCGGCGTGGTACTCATAGCGCCCACCGGAGAGCACCTCAAGTATGTTGTCCAGATGCACTTTCCCAAGGAGCAAGCGACAAACAATACTGCTGAGTATGAAGGTTTGCTTGCCGGCCTCAGAATTGCGGCCGAGCTTGGGATCAAGAAGTTGATTGTGCGGGGAGATTCACAGTTGGTGGTCCGACAAGTGAATAAGATTTACCAGAGCCCTTTGATGGAGGCTTATGTTGATGAAGTGAGGAAGCTTGAAGAGCACTTTGAAGGTCTGCAAATGGAGCACGTCCCAAGAGCTCAGAATGATATTGCAGATGGCCTTTCAAAGTGTGCTGCAATGAAGTTACCTGTGGAACCAGGGACCTTCGTGCTCAAGTTAACTCAGCCATCCATTACACCATCAATTGGGCAAAACAAGAAGAGGAAATTGGTCTTCGGTGACTACTTGTCGGCGGATCTTCCAGAAGCCGCCGCCAAGGTCCCCAAGATCAACAGCCAAGATGCCGAGGAACAGTTTGCTCCTGCAGATCCAAGGGTCTGTACAGTTGAAGCAAGCGTTCCCGACAAGCCTTGCCCCGGCAGGCTTGCCGGGGGACCATCAGCTCCGGCAAAGCCGCAGGTTCTTGCCGTAGAAGCTGAGGTTCCCGCAGCAGCCCTCATGCCTTTAGTCCTTGTTGTTGAGCCTCGGGCTCCAGCATGGGCACAGCAAATCGTCCGCTTTCTGCAAACTGGAGAACTTCCCGACGAGCCAGAAGAGATAGAGAAAATAACCAGGCAGTCGAGTATGTACCAGTTCGTTGGCAATGAACTGTACAGAAGAAGACTCAGCGGTGTCAGGTTGAAGTGCATTTCCAGGGAAGATGGACAGAAGCTGTTGGCAGAGATACATGGAGGCATATGTGGCCACCACATTGGCGCAAGGGCACTTGCCGGGAAGGCGTTCCGGCAAGGGTTCTTCTAGCCAGAAGCCCTCCAAGATGCAACTGCACAAGTAACCAAGTGTGAAGCGTGCCAGTTCCATGCCAAACAAATTCACCAGCCAGCTCAAGCTCTCCAGACGATCCCTTTGTCCTGGCCCTTCTCGGTCTGGGGGCTCGATATTCTCGGCCCCTTTCCCCGCGCAGTCGGGGGCTTTGAGTACTTGTACGTTGCAATCGACAAGTTCACAAAGTGGCCAGAAGTGGAACCAGTGAGAAAGGTGACAGCATAGTCAGTAGTCAGGTTCTTCAGATCGATTGTTTGCCGTTTCGGAATCCCTAACAGGATCATCACCGACAACGACACACAGTTTACAAGTCGCACCTTCATGCAGTACGTCCAAGACCTTGGTGCCAAGGTCTGCTTCGCTTCTGTTGCTCACCCGAGGAGCAATGGTCAAGCGGAGAGGGCCAATGCTGAAGTGTTGCGCGGACTCAAGACAAGAACCTTCGACAGGCTGCGCAAGTGCGGAAGAAACTGGATAGAGGAGTTGCCGGCGGCTCTTTGGTCAATCAGGACGACACCAAATCGAGCCACCGGACAGACACCCTTTGCTCTTGTCTATGGAGCAGAGGCAGTTCTCCCCACGGAACTCGTATACGAATCTCCTCGAGTGCTCGCTTATGATGAGCTCGAGCAAGAGCAACTGCGACAAGATGATGCATTGCTCCTTGAGGAGGAACGTCTCCAGGCTGCTGTACGAGCTGCTCGATACCAGCAAGCCTTGCGTCGCTATCATAGCCGCAAGGTCAAGGCCAGGAGTCTCGAGGAAGGCGACCTTGTTCTTCGGCGTGTTCAGTCCGCCAAGAATTCCAACAAGTTGACGCCGAAGTGGGAAGGCCCTTATCGGGTGAGACAAGTCACAAGGCCCGGCGCTGTCCGCCTTGAGACGGAAGAAGGCTTACCGGTGAGCAACTCCTGGAACATAGAGCATCTTCGCAAGTTTCACCCGTAAGGCGCGGTTGCCGTGATCCGTTCCGGCAACCACCTTTTGTACAAGTCTTGCCGCTGTTGCATGTAAACCTTTGTACAAAGCCGGGCGCAGACCCCGTGCATCAGTAAAGCTTTTGTGCTACGCACTATTCGTCATTTCCATGCTTTTCTTTGTTATTTGCATGCATCATCTGACACCTTGCGCAACGCACATCCCCGGTAAGCACTAGCAAGCCATAAGGCCCTATGCTTGTTTTTCCTCCTCTTTTTTCCCTCTTAAGCAGAAGGAGTATTCCTCGCGCACAAGTTTGCCGGGGGGGAAGGAGATGGAGGCGTGAACCAAGTACTGTTCAAGAAAGAGGAGCCTTGTCGGGGAGCAAACAATCTATGAAAGCTAAGTTACCAAAGTTTGAGTAATTCAAATTTTTCAAATTTTTTAGTTGTCTTCCTTGAACAACCACACTTTGTATGGAAAACCTGTGCGCGGAGGAACCTACCCGTGGCTAGCCGCACCCTTACTTTGTTTCGAGCACGCTCAACGACTTAAGTGAGCTGCGACAAGTGTCGCGCCCTTACTTCGTTTTCGAGTTCGCTCAGCAATCTAAGTGTGCTGCGACTGGCTGCGGCAAGGTTTCTTGCCAGCAAAGGTATTGCCAGCAGGCTGCTAAGAGTCCAGCACTCAGCGCTCGCGGCAAGGGTCCTTTGCCGGCATGTTCCCTAAAAACGTAGGGTGGAATGCATACAAAGTGAAGGGACCAAAGCAAGGGAGATAACACTGCATTGGTTGCTCAAAATAAGATTGTAAAGTACAAAGATAACTTGCCGCAATACTAACAGATTCTTGTCCGTAACACGCTTTGCAGCGGCAAAGGAAGCAGAAAGAAAGGAATCTAATCTACGCGGTCGCCTTCACGCCTCGTGATCTTGCCCACCTTGGTGACGATGTGGGCAACCTGCGCCTTCAACGCCTCCTGATCAGCTTCGGGCGGCAGGGTGCGGAGGACGTTGACGAGGTTGATGCCGGGGTTGCGGTAGACGATCTTCGACAAGACCCGTTCCATGGTGCCCATGCAGAGCCGACGCGCCTCGTCGGCCAGCTGCACGGGGATCTTCTCCCGCAGCCGCGCAAGTGCCGGCGCAATTCCCCTGAAGAACAGACTCAACTTGGCGCTGTGGGGGAGACTCTCGTCCGGGGAGTACACGAGATGCTCCGCCCTCAGCGCCATCATCTCCATGTCAATATTGGCAGCGGAGGTGACCAGCTCATCAGTCCACTGCTCCACTGCCCGGTTGAAGTTGTTCGCCGAGACGGCGGCGCTCTCCACCAAGGCCCTTTCCTTGCGGAGTTCGTCCTTCAGCTTCGTCTCGCGGCCCCGGGCGGCGTCGAGCGAGTCAGTCAAGGTGGAAACCTTCAGCTCTAAGTCAGCGATGGAGTTCCTGGCGTCAGAGAGCTCTTTGCCCTTCTCGGAGAGACGTACCTGCAGCTCAGAGTTGGTGTGGGCAATTTTCTCCCGCTCCACGTTGAGCGCAGTGACCCTCTCCTCGCTCGCCTTCAGGTACAGCTCCGTCTGCGCCACCTTGGCCTCCAGGTCCTTCTTGGTGGTCTCTGCGGCAGCTGCGGCATTCCTCGCCTCCTTCAGAGCCCCGCCAATGGCCTACTCCCGGGCGGCGAGGTCGTCCTTGTGGGCATCGAGGTCGACCTTCCGCTGGTTGAGTACTCCTTCCTGCCGAGACAGCTCCTCGGCGGCCAATCGTTGCTGCTCCTCGGCCTCAGCTTTTTCAAGGAGGAAGGCTTGCTGCGCCCCGGCAAGCTCTTCACGCTCCTCCGCCAAGTTGCGGAGGGCCGCCTGGTTGGCGGCGCGGAGCTCCGCGGCGCGCTTCTCCAGATCAGCTCCAGCCTTGGCAGCCAGAGCCTCCCGAGACTCCAACTTCGCCTGCCTGGCCCGATACAAGGCCAGGAGCCGACGAAGGAGTCTCTCCTCTTCGGGCTCGTCGCTGCTGCCGGGCGCTTCAACAACCTTCAATCCGGCGGAGGCGAGGACCTCTCCGTCAAAGGTCTCTCCCTCCGCGGGTGCCCGAGACGAGGACGCCCACGGGACTTGAATAAAGACCCCGTTGGCGGCCTCCAAGTAGACGCCCGACCGGTCCGCGGAGGCGGAAGGGTCGGCGGCCGGTGCAGCATCTGGCGCTCCCGCAGCCTCCGGGCCAGCGGTATGGTCGCCGGTCCCTTCCCCTGCAGCGGCATCGGCAGTTGGGGCGGTCTCCTCGACGGCCGGCTCGTCAGCTCCAGCCACCTCCTCGGCGGTAGTGGCGTTGCCGCCGTCGCCATGCACGCCCTCCTCGCCGGTGGTCTCCGTTTCCATCCGCTCCGGTGCAGGAGGATCTAGCAGAAGAAAAAGAAAAGAAAGAATCAAGCAAATATCCAAAAAAGACAAATCCAAGAAGAAGAAGTTGCAAGGTTTACCTTCGCGGACTTCTTCGACGACGGGGTCCCTCGCCGGGGAATTCTCCCTTGGGGGCGGAGTAGTGGCCCCTGCTGGCGGAGGGCCGCCTGCGCCCTCCCTTGGCGGGCTGCTCACCCTTGGCGGGGTACTCGCCCTTGGCGGAGTGCCCGTCCTTGGCGGAGCGTTCTCCCTTGCCGGGGAGTTCATCCTTGGCGGGGAGGGTGGAGCAAGTGGCTCGTCGGGGGCGACCTCCTGGTGCTCCTGCGGCTGCGGCTCCACTTCTGCACAAGACAACAAGACATCAACCAAGATGATAACCTCAAGCGCACCCATCAAGCAGAAAGATAAATACCAGACTTACGCTGGGGGCTGCGCTGGGGGCTGCTCCTCGGAGCAGCAGGCTGATCCGGCAAACTCGTCGCCGGCGCGTCGCTTGTCGCCGCGACGGGCTCGTCGTCCTCGATATTGACCACAGGGATCTTGGCCCTCTTCGCCATCCGCTGGGTCAAGGTCCTGCGAAGCAAAACAAAAGCAAGATCAGAACCAAGCAAGGAAAATCAAGACAAAATCAAAGAAACTAAAAGAATTGCAAGTACTTACTCCTCTTCCTCTTCGTCGGAGCTGAGGGCGGAGAAGTCAAACTCCGCCTGGTGTGCTTCCGCGCGAGGAGCTGGAGGAGAAGGCTCCCTCGGGCGTTGGCGGGCTCCGAGGCTGCGGGCTGTGAAGACCCAGCCCCCGTCGTCGCCGAGGACCGAGGGGCAGAAGGAGCACCCGTTCCGCTCCGGGAAGATCCCCCTCCGCTTGGCGCTCGAGCGCGGGGTGCCTCCTTGACGACTTCGCTCGTCTTGGTGGCGCGCGTCACACGGCGCGTCGGCTGCTGTCGAGGCGCCTGTGGCCTCGCCGTCTCAGCTGCCTTGCGGAGGCGCTTCTTCGTTTGCTGCGGAGGGCTTGGCGGAGGTGGAGAGTTCTCCGAGGATGAGGAGGCATCGTCGTCAAGATTCAGAGATCCACCGGAGTCTCCATCAGAATCGCCAGCCTCGGCGTCCTCCTCCTCCTCGGCAGGCCCGCTGGACTCAGTGCCATGCCCGGCGGCCTCGCTCCCCCCGGCAACCTCGCTCGTCCCGGCAAGCTTCACGGAAGGCTCCCCGGCAAACTCCTCGGGCGCAATCTTCAGCAGCTTGAGGATTTCCGCCTCCTCTGCTTGACTCACTGTGTCGCGGCCTGTGCCTCGTCCACAGTGTATCCAAATTCGCCAGTAGCCGCAGCTGCGGCGGCCTCCTCCATCCTGGAGGCAATGTAAGCTACATCCCGGTCAGTAGTATCCCGGGTCAGGCCCTTCTTCTCCTCGGCGTTGCGGGGCTTCTCGACCAAGTTGTCGAAGAAGGTCTGCACGGTCTCCGCCGGAGGCTCCAGCCAAGTGGGGACGACGCCATGTGAGTCGCACTCGGGCATTATCGCGCGTATGGAATCGCGGGCAGTTCTGTTGCACAGCGGCACCACTCCCTGGGAAGGTTTGAACCACTCCGGGTGGGCAGGGTCATGCTTGAAGAGCTCCCGGACCATCCCCTTCAACTCCAAGACGGTGAAATTGTAGTTCAATCCAGGGCGCAGCCTCATGCAATCTGCCGCATTGCCGAATTCCCAGGCGGGCCTCTTCCTTTCTTGTAGAGGGGCGATGCGGCGGCGGAGGAAATCTGCTCCAACTTCTCCGACAGTCAGATTGGCGACCCGGAGACGAATGATCCTAATGAGGGCGATCTGAAGCTTGCTGTCCTCCGGGGCCAATTCACTCCAATCCTTGCCGCGCACTATGGCAGTCTGGCGCGGCGAGGTAAAGGGCTCAGGCTCAGCTTCCAGCACCCAGCACCAATCGGCTCTCCACTCCTCCCACTTGCCGCGGAGCTCTCCCTTCAGGTACGCCTCCTTCTTGTTCAGCCTGAAGATCCAGGAGATGCCACCGGAGAGGGGAGAACCGGACTCTACTCTAGGCGTGAAGAAGTGGCGGAAAAGAGCTACATTTGGATGAACCCCAACATAGTTTTCGCACAGATGTGCGAAAACGGCCATCGTAAGGATGGCGTTGGGGGTGAAATCTAGGAGCTGGAGGCCATACGTATTCATTACATCACAAAAGAACTCCGAGTACGGAGGGCACAGACCACAATGGAAGAATGCGGCAAAGTAAAAGTACCCGCCGGGGAACATGTCGGCGGCGACGGCGGGGAGGACTCTGGTGCGGGGATGAGCTTAGGTCTCCCTCGCCCAGAACAAATAGTATTTGTCCCGCAGCTCCCTCGCGCCAAGCCTCGGCGCGAAGACCACACACTTCTTCCGCAGGGCTGCCAGCTTGGCCGCCTGCTCGGACTTCTCCTTCTTGGCCTTGTCACTCTTCGCCTTGTCGCTCTTCGGAGCCATGGCGGGGGCGGCAAGGAAAGAGGCGAGGAGGTCGACGGTGCCGCGGATGCGGGAGACGGCGGAGGAAGGGAGGGGCTGGGCTCTCTGTCGACCTTTGGGAGGCGGAGGGCGACGGGGGTTTCTGGAGAATCAAGGCACAATGAAAACGATGGAGGGAACTGCCCCTGCTTCCTCTGCTTTTAAGGGGGAAGTGGGGGACGTTCCGCATTTCCCATTAAAGAACAGGCCACGATCTCTCCCACGACGCCGCAATCGACGCGTGCCGCTAGGGAGGGATGCGGCGGATACGGAAGGGGATACGGCTTGCCGTGGGCCACGTGTGCCCGTGCACTGTCTTGGGCCTGGCCCAACAGCGCTCGGCACCATGTGTGTCCCAGGCCCGGGGGCTCCTGTCGGTGTACTAAGATAGGGGTACCTTAGTACCCCAACTTGTGCACGGGCTATAGCAGCTTCCCGTGGCAGGGCTTACCACGTGCTCGCCAAGAATCGTTCTGGTCCCTATGAAGCCATTCAAGAACAAAGTATACAAGTCAGAAGATCAAGGCCCCGGCAAGAGGAGCTTGCCGGGAAGGCCGCACCAGGCTCAAGGTTATCACTTTAGCACAAGACCCGGGCAAGAGGAGCTTGCCAGGAAGGCCAAGGAACACATACCTCAAGAGATGTCTCGGCGCATCATGCGCCCCGGCAGGACCCGGAGAGCGACAAGCTTCCGGGCCCGGCAAGATCACGACCCCGGCAAGGTGCTTGCCGGGGAAACCTACGCTGTGTGCCCGCGCTCTAGCTCATCTGCCCACACGTCGCCCTGGGGCCCTTCCAGGGACGCGTGGCAGACGGCTGTGCAGCCTGGGGCACACGGTGGCAAGCCACGGTGACGAGGCTACCGCCGTGGCGAACGGAGAAGCATGGACGGACGCTTTTGGGGGCGACGGCGACGGGCATTTAATGCCCTTGTCCCCCACTGTCAAAGTTAGGTGAAGACCACTGTTCATATATTGTTCATGCACTGTTGCAACTACCACCAAATTTACACTTTTACCCTCCTCTACGTTGACACCTGTCGGTGACCCCTTTGAGCTATAAAAGGAGGCCCATGCACAACGTAGAGGAGGTTCGAAACCTAGACAACTCTCTCGCTCGGTGTAGCTAGTACTGTAGATCTTCAAGCTCCCGAGCTCAAGAACCCAATACAACCTAAGCAGGAGTAGGGTTTTACGCGTCCGCGCGGCCCGAACCTGGGTAAAACTTCCCGCGTGTGCCCCTCGATCTGCTCTCCGTGCTCCCTCCGCTCCCTTACCGCAACGTAGAAGGGGCTCCGGTCCCATAGGTGCTCGTGGGAGGACAGTTTCCCCTGACACTCTATCATGAAGAACATGGTGCTTTCTTCTTTTCTTTGGAGGGGCTTTCTTGATTTAGCCTTTCCTCACATGGTACAATGCTCTAATAATGATGATCATCACACTTTCATTGAATTACAACTCGATAGTAGAACAAAGTATGACCTATATGAATGCCTCCGGTGGTGTACCGGGATGTGCAATGAATCAAGAGTGACATGTATGAAAAATTATGCATGGTGGCCTTGCCACAAATATGATGTCAAGTACATGATCATGCATGGCAATATGACAATATGAAGCGTGTCATATGAACGGAATGATGGAAAGTTGCATGGCAATATATCTCGGAATGGCTATGGAAATGCCATGATAGGTAGATATGGTGGCTGTTTTGAGGAGGATATATGGTGGCTGTTTTGAGGAAGGATATATAGTGGGTGTATGGTACCGGCGAAAGTTGCGCGGTACAAGAGAGGCTAGCAATGGTGGAAGGGTGAGAGTGCGTAATATCCATGGACTCAACATTAGTCATAAGAATTCATATACTTATTGCAAAAATTTGCGAGTCATCAAAACAAAGCAATCAACGCATGATCCTAGGGGGAGGTTGGTAGGAGTTAACCATCACGTGCGCCCTACCTCCACACAAAGTTTGACACTCTACAAATACCTCATGCTCTAACTTCGTCACATAGTGGTTCACCATACGTGCATGCTATGGGAATCACTAACTTTAACACAAGCATTTCTCAATTTCATAATAACTCCACTAGCATGACTCTAATATCACTATCCTCATATCTCAAAACAATTATCAAGCATCCAACTTCTCATCATATTCAATGCACTTAGTGTGCAAGTTTTTACTACATTGATATTGGATGTCTATCATGTGAAGGCTAGTTTCATAGCCAAAGCACATTACCATGCTGTTTTAATAGACTCTCAAAAGTGTATATAAGTGAAGCATGAGAGATCAACAATTTCTGAAAAATATAATCACCACCGTGCTCTAAAAGATATAAGTGAAGCACTAGAGCAAAAACTATTCCACTCAAAAGATATAAGTGAAGCACATAGAGTGTTCTATCTATTCCTAGGCCATATTTAACTCTATCAAAAAGGTGTGTCCAGCAAGGATAATTGTGGCAAACTAACAAGCAAAGACTCAAATTATACATGACGCTCCAAGTAAAACACATATCATGTGGTGAATAAAAATATAGCTCCGAGTATAGTTACCGATGGATGAAGACGAAAGAGGGGATGCCTTCCCGGGGCATCCCCAAGCTTAGGCTTTTGGTTGTCCTTGAATTTTACCTTGGGGTGCCTTAGGCATCCCCAATATTAGGCTCTTGCCACTCTTTGTTCCATAGTCCATCAAAGCAATACTCAAAACTTGAAAACTTCACAACACAAAACTTAGAAAAAAATCTCGTGAGCTCCGTTAGTATAAGAAAACAAACCACTACTCAAAGGTACTGCAATGAGTTCAGTCTTTGTTTATATTGGTGTTAAACCTACTGTATTCCAACTTCTCTATGATTCATACGTCCCAATACTACTCATAAATGCATTGAAATAAGCAAACAACACACGAAAAACAGAATCTGTCAAAAACAGAATAGTCTGTAGTAATCTGTAACTTTCGCATACTTTTGTAACTCCAAAAAAATTGAAATAAGTTGGTAAACTTGAGGAATTTGTCTATTAATCATCTGCAAAAAGAATCAACTAAATAGCACGCTCCAGTAAAATCTGCTGACCATTCTAGCGAGCGCTAACGATTCTATTTTTCACAGCAAGATCATATAAACTTCACACAAGTCTTCCCAAAGGTTCTACTTGGCACAAACACTAATTAAAACACAAAACCACATCTAAACAGAAGCTAGATGCAATATTTATTCCTAAACGGAAGCAAAAACAAAAAATATAAATTTGGGTTGCCTCCCAACAAGCGCTATCGTTTTGCGCCCCTAGCTAGGCACGATACATGGATAAATCTAGGTATTGCCATCTTTGATCTTCACCCTTTTAATGGGGTCAAGCTCGAATCCGGGAGGTTCTTTACGTTTCCCTTCATATTTGGAAACTTTAGATCTAAAGAATCCAACCGCTTATTACAAAGGGTAATCAACATATTCATGCGGTGGAGATTCCCACTAACACTCTTAAGAGGTTCAAGAGACTTTTGTAGTTTTTTTGTTACTTCGCAAATTTTCTCAAAAACTTGCGTCCCTTCCTGGGTTGGATGTGACCCTTTTTGGGGAGGTAGTGTTCCCACTATTCCCTCTATAATTTCATGCGCAATACTAGGATCAACTCCGATAAAATTTCCTTTGGCAACGCAACCCAAGAGTTGTCTATGAGACATATTCAATCCAACATAAAAATTGCGAAGCAAGCTTCTAAAATTCACCTCTAAGGTGCACTTATGATAAGATTCCATCATCCTAAACCAAGCATCTTTTAAATTTTCTCTTTGCTTTTGCTTGAAGTGGAGAACTTCAAACTCCGGAGACAAAGGAGCGGATAAGGGGCTAGCCATGACGACAGGGCAAAGCGAACGATAAACACACGGCGGAAGAAGGGCAAATAAAATGGCAAGGGTGAAGTGGGGGAGAGGAAAACAAGAGGCAAATAAATGTAATGCGAAGGATAAGGGTTTGTGATAGGTACTTGGTATATGACTTTTGCTTAAGCCTCCCCGGCAACGGCGCCAGAAATTCATCTTGCTACTTCTCGAGCTTGCGTTGTATTCCCTCGAAGAAGAAAGGGTGATGCAGCACAGTAGCATAAGTATTTCCCTCAGTTTTTGAGAACCAAGATATCAATCCAGAAGGAGACCACGCACGAGTCCCTCGCACCTACACAAACAAATAAGAACTTCGCAGCCAACATGGTAAGGGGTTGTCAATCCCTTTACAGTCACTTACGAAAGTGAGATCTGATTGAGATGATAGTTTCATATTTTTGGTATTTTTGGATATAAGAACACAAAGTAAAAGTAGAAAAGTAAATTAGATTATAGATTGATATGTTGAGAATAGACCCGGGGGCCATAGTGTTCTCTAGTGGCTTCTCTCATGATAGGGATATTCTACGGCGGGTAAACAAATTACTGTCGAGCAATTGATAGAAAAGCGAATAATTATGAGACTATCTTGGCATGATCATTATATATAGGAATCACATCCGAGACAAGTAGACCGAAACAATTCTGTATCTACTACTATTACTCCACACATCGACCGCTATCCAGCATGCATCTAGAGTATCAAGTTCATAAGAACAGAGTAACGCCTTAAGCAAGATGACATGATGTAGAGGGATAAACTCAAACATAGTGATATAAACCCCATCTTTTTATCCTCGATGGCAACAATACAATACGTGCCTTGCTGCCCCTACTGTCACTGGGAAAGGACATCGCAAGATTGAACCCAAAGCCAAGCTTCTCCCATTGCAAGAACTATAGATCTAGTAGGCCAAACCAAACCAATAATTCAAAGAGACTTGCAAGGATATTATAATCATACATAAAGAGTTCAGAAAAGAACCAAATATTTCTCATAGATAATCTTGATCATAAACCCACAATTCATCGGATCTCGACAAACACACCGCAAAAAGAGATTACATCGAATAGATCTCCTCGAAGACCGGGGAGAACTTGGTATTGAGATCCAAAGAGAGAGAAGAAGCCATATAGATACTAGCTATGGACCCGAAGGTTTGTGGTAAACTTCTCACAACTCATGGTGAGGCGATGATGATGATGTAGAAGCACTCCGTGGAAGATCCCCCCCTCCGGCGGAGCCTCGGAACCGGCCCCAAGATGGGATCTCACGGGAACAGAAGGTTGCGGCGGTGGAACTAGGGTTTTCTCTGTTGTTCTGATGGTTTCGGGGTACGTAGGTATATATAGGAGGAAGGAGGGCACCGGGGGGCGGACGGGGTGCCCACGAGGCAGGGGGGCACGCCCTATAGGGGGGGGCGCCCCCACCCTCGTGGACGCCACGTCAGCCCTACTCCGTGGTTCTCAAGTCTCATGTGCTTATTTTGCTCCAAAAATATCTCTCCCGAAGGTTTCATTCCGTTTGAACTCCGTTTGATATTCCTTTTCTGTAAAACCCAAAAACAGGCAAAAAATAGCAATCTGGACTGGGCCTTTGGGTTAGTAGGTTATTCCCAAAAATAATATAAAAGTGTATAACAAAGCCCATTAAACATCCAAAACATCATAAATAATAGCATGGAACAATCAAAAAGTATAGATATGTTGGAGACGTATCAAGTCTCTGTGCTTAAGTGTCATCCCTGGATCGGTATGCTAGCACATATAGTACTTGAGGATTTATAACAGAGTTTCAATCACACACTTATTACATCGAGATCCTCATAAAGAGTATTATTACAAAAATATGGCTGAAGGCCTACTAAATAAACTGTGGAAGCATCGAAGATAAGCTGAGTCCATCCAACTCCACGGCAAAACACTGAGTGCATGACAACGACCTATCACACCTTAATCCTCGTCTGAAAACTCAGCAACATGAGATGTTGCAGCCGTGTAGGTTAGGACATTGAATATGCTGGCAAAGTCACACTGTAGTAATAATGATGAACAAATATCTACCACAACATGCATATTTGGCTGGTGGAGGCTGTAAGGTTTATTTTTGCATAAAGCTAGTTTTTCCCTACCACCAAAGGAATAATTTTTATTTACTACTAAGTTAAATTAATCAATATTGAGAAGGTTCCTCCATCTCAATCCCAAAATCAGCAATGTCATTAGTAACCCAACAACTTAATTAATAGAGTGTTGAGATCAATCAAACTTTCAAGTACCAGGATACTCAAGTTGTCCATAACCGGGGACACGACTATTCATGAATAGTTTGTACACTCTGCAGAGGTTGCGCACTTTTCCCCATAAGACTTGACCGCATCCATGATCGGACGATGAATACAATTATCTGGCATAGCACTAAGGCTATTAACATGACGGCGGAAGTCTTGATTTGGCGGCATAATAACTCTGGCTGGGCTCCACAACTCACAGGACTGGCAAGATTACGGGCTAGCACGACGGAGCAAGTGAACGATTTGAGTACCACCTACAAAACGGGCATGACACGCCAGGTCAGTACATTGAATGTACTTGCAAGACAACCAAATACATAGCATCCAAACGAGCAGAAGACAAGGCAAGAACCAAGCCCATGCAAGAACCTATCTTATATAAATTACTAAACATGGCATGATAGGGATTAACTGAGCATGAACAACTTCATAGCATCTACTAACATGGTAAAAACATGGCATATCAAATCATGCTTATAACATAGCATATCATCTACATCATGGCACGGAATAAATCAAAGCATGGCATGGCATCATGAGACTATGATGAAAATAAACTACTGTACATATACTTCATGCATGCATAATATATTAATTTTATGCAGCCATTTTCTTGTGCTACCATTGTTCTTAAAATGCAACATATTACTCATGCAATGCAACCAAATGTGTACACCAAGTCCATCGGACTCTCTTACCAACGGGTTGCCTCGCAACCGCACAGTGACCTTTCCGGCGATCACAACCATGACCAACACTTGGTCTCCAACACTCACTGAGACCTCGTCTCGTGAGCATATCAAAACATCATCGTGACTTCGCACGACCATCTCATAGTCCAATGCAACACATTCTTGTTACCACATTAATCAATTTATTTATTTTTGGTTTATCCTCCATTTCGACCAAGACCCATAGTGTGACCTACTACGAACTATGTGCTATCGATAGACTTTATCAACACTCTGCAGAGGTAGCGCACTGTACCCACACCACGGAACCCATGGCCTCTTCATCCCATTCGGGTGGACCAATGGTGTTCCAACGAAACCGACCTACTGTCACGACACTCTCCCGGCCACTCCGACTCATTCCACACTGGGCTAGTCCTGGGTGGCCCCGTGTCTACCAAAGACACAACGACCACCGTCGTGGCCAAACTATCCCAAACGGGGACCCGGTACCAATACAACAACAATGGGCACACAAGGCTTATGTCCGCCTACCTGATTAGGGTAGCGCGCGCCCATAACCTTCCCTAGTTGGGGGCACCGGCGAGAGGCACGAAAATAGTTTGCATTAAGGCCTTCCCACAAAGGCAAATGTGGCTGCACTGAAGTTGTTCGATTTGGTGACACCATGACTCGATCCCATCGATGACGGAGGAGTTTTATTATTATTAGTTCATTTCATTACTTCTCCATCATCATGAGCATATTTAACATGAATGCAAGAATGAGCATGCAGCATACGAAAGCATGTATAAAATATCGAACTTCTTAGGTGCACAACTATAGCATAAAGAATCATGATAGTAGCAAGTCCAAGCATATTAATAGTGCATTAAAATCATCATGGCAATTCTATAACGATATCAAGAAAATAAAAATATAGTAGTGACATGGCATTATTAATGATAACATTCTAACTAGCATGGCAAGAGATATCATGACAACACAAGCATGCATGAAAATACATAACGGAAAGATTGCAACTGAAAACAATAAGCCAACAACTTCAAATACACATACACAAGGCACAAGCAAAGTCAACATGCGAGTTCGGGGCTTATGATAAGAGGTTGGCTTGCCTGGGGCTGAAAAATACTCCGGGAAGAAGTGCGAAACGATCGCGGAAAGATTTGCCACAAACACTTCTCTCTCGAAAAGAGGCTAGTTAACGGCAAGGGCAAAACAGTCCTTTTCAGAATGTTGAAACACAATGAAAATGATGTCAACAGAACGGGCTCGACGAAATGAAGAAGTGGGCTTTGGATTCACCTCATTCGGAGTTACGGATAAAAAGATGCGGACGTTTAAAGCTCAGGGACTAATCTGTAAAGATATCTCTACAAACAGGACTCTGGCAGTTTAAACAGAACGCGTCTTTTCTGAGAATACGCTTTCTAGAGAGGAAAACGTATTTCCGTCCGAAGAAGAGGAAGAAGGCGCTTCTGTTAAGCGAAGACGTATTCTTAGGAATAAGCTTCCACTTAACCACGTCAGCGGGCCGGCCCGGTCAGCGCTGAGAGGCTGACAGGTGGGGCCCGTCACTTATCCACATCAGCACCTGATTGGGTCAAAGCTGAGTGGCTGACGCGTGGGGCCCGCGGCCAGGGTCGTCGTCGTCGTCTTCCTTCGCTCGCGCCCGTGCCTGGCCGAGGCAGAGCCCGCGCCCGATGGCTACTGCGGGCAGCTCCGGCCATCTCCCGCGCCGTGCCACCTACCGGACTGACCAGCGGGACGAGCCGCACCTCCCGAGGCCCTTGGTTTTGCTGAAGGGGTCAGGGTTGAGCAGGGCTCCCGCGGCGGCGGACGACAGCGTTGGGCGATGATAGAGCTCGCAGACAAAGGCCACCGGAGGAGAGGGGAAGATGCTGGGGAGGTCCTCTGGGGACTGGGGAATCTTCTAGAGGTGGAACGGAGGGAGGAGAAGGCTCGGGTCGGCCGAATCTTGAGTGGCGAGAGGCGGCGGCCATGGCGACAGAGAGGGGTGGGGAGGGGCTCTGGAGCTTGGGGAAGAGGCTAGGCAGGCTGCTGAGTGCTCGAGGGAGGTCTCGCGGGCTATTTAAATAGCCAGGCGAGCTCGAGGGGGAACGGGGAGGAGGTGGCACGCGGCGGGCGACGTGTCCGTGCACCGGCAAAGGCGCAGTGTCGACAGACGCGGCCAACTCGCTCGGGAAGCGGCGGGAGGGCGACGAGAGGAGAGCGGACGAACGCGAGAGGTTCGCAGAGTCGAGTAAGAGCTCTGAGAAGAGCAGAAGAAGAAGACAAAGGAGAAGAAAGCGACAATGCACAATGGCGCACTGTTCCTCCAGTGGCACCGCTCGCCGGAGAAGAGAACGAGAGATGCAGGAGGTCCACAGGGAAGAGGACGGCGAGGGGACATTGTGGGCAACAGAGGCGAGGCCAGGGCTGGTCGGAGCAGCGATGCCGCCGACAACAGTGGCTAGACCATCGTTTTTGCTGGCTCTCCGCGTAGTCACCAAGGACAAAGCGTGATTTGGGGGTTTTACTAAGGTAACTCCATGTCTACTGCGTAGTCCCACGAAGGTAAATAGTTACTATGGTGAAAAGAGGGGCAGGGACAAACTGAGATGAGTAGAATAAGCTTCACAAGGTTGCTGTTGCAAACTTGACAGCATTCTAGAGGTAAAACCAGAGAAGTAGAAAGGTAACAATGATGTCTGGGATGCTTAGGGTAACAAGAACTTATGATCCTGGGAGTTTTGAGGTCATTAGGACAAATATTTAGCATAGTTGCTTTACAACTGCTAAAATCTGTCCAGAAACTAAATGAGGAAGTAGCACTCACTAGGAGTGATGGATTGAGCTAATATTTGGCAAATCTTGATGATTTGATCATACAGTGATGCTGTAAAAAGCTCATACCAAAGGGACTTGCCAAATTGGTACTTGTTTCTCAAACATCATTGCTGACCAAAATCTTAGGAAAAATCTAGGAAAACATTGGCTACATGAAATGAGCCAAAACCTTGGGTAGGTGAGTTATATGGTAGGAGAATGCTTGGGAATATTTTCAGCTATAATGGAGCAAGATAAAATGCACTTGCTTCACAAACTAAAAAATTGGACAGAAAGCCAGAATTGCTTCTGTGCTCACATATCTCAATAAAATGAGCTAGATTTAGGTAGAGGCTAATGATTTGGAATACTTGAGAGGATGGAAGAGTTTCATCCCATTTGAAATTTTCATGAAGATACTTCCTTCACAAACTTGCATTCTGGTCAGAAACTTTGAAAAAATAGCACAAGGAGCTAGGATGAAAGGATTGAGCTCATATTTGGTATTCATGGGTGATTTATCAATGTTAATAACCCTGCCAAATTACAGCTCGATTGGAATTAAGAATATGGCACTTCCTTTGCAAAATTTCAGAGAAGGCAGAAGCTTGCATTGGATCATGTGCCAAAATTTTGAACTGTGGAACAAGAGCCAAGGATGGAACTAATGATTATATAGCAAGGACAAGCTCCACAATTTATGGGAGAATTTTCTCTGCTATAAAAATAGTAGTTCCTTTGGAAAATGGCAAAAATGCAATATTGGCTAAAAATAGGAAATTGCAATTTTCCTTATTTTAATGTAGCCAATGTTTCTGCCAGAGCTTGGATTAGGCATAAGTATCAACTCCACCAATTCTCATGAATTTAGGAGATGGCTAGCTATGACTTTGGAATTTATTCCTCAGACAGACAAGAGAAGGAATAAATCACAATTCAAATATTGCATGGAACTTGGCAATAATTTTTTATATCCAAGGATTAGGAGGACAAGATGGTCTCTTGGAAAGGATGGAATGATCAACAGATCAATGAAAATGATGGCTCCTTTGTATCACAAAAGGCCACCTATAAATTCCAAAAGTTTGGAATTAGGGTTTGTGAGAATTTGAGGGGATGCAAATGAGGTCTTGCCCACTGAAAAATACATGAGCAAGGTTTTGAAGAGTTAAAAATGACCAGAAATTTTAGAGTCAACCAGAAATCCTCGTGAGAAAATTTGAAAAAGAGTTGCCAGGAAGAAATAACAGCACAAAATTGATAACCCAATTTTGAGGCTGTTACACTGAGCCTGAGTGGCATTCCATAGGATGATCACGCGGCTCCTCCGAGATCTCCTAGGACAACAGTGGATTCTCTAGGTGCCCTGCAACCAATCCACCCAGATGTGTATTAAAGTTGCCACCTTAAACTTTCCCTTAGTTGTTATTACACTCGCAACTTTCATGAATCTCACATACCAATCCACGTCTACGAGCCTGGCTAAGAAACAAGTAACAAAGTGTATATTCCCGAGGTTGATCTCAAGTCATTGGGTTCCTACCTCATGAACTACAAAGCAATTTCGCATGTATCCAAGTCCTACTCATGAAAATCTTTGAGGGTGTAACTAATGCAAGTAAAACTAGGTATTGAAAAGTATGACCAAAGTGTAACTTGCCTTGCTGATGATCGTTGAAACCTAGAGACTCGTAGTAGCAAGCTTCGCACTCCGGAAATTCTATCGCAAGCAGACAATAGCATACATAAGCAATCATGCAAAAGAATCGAAGAAAAGATCTCGAAAAACTTGCGGTCTCTAACTTCATCCCACATCAATGGTGTCCTGCACCTCCTTCCGTATAATGCCTCGAAAGGGGCCATCTGCAGACTGGTCTAGTAACTATTGTTGTGAGAGAACTCTGCGTAAGGCAAGTTATCATCCGAACTACATCCATAATCTAGCGCACAAGCTCTCAACATGTTCTCCAGAATTTGATTGACTCTCTCTATCTGTCCATCTATCTGTGGATGAAAGGTTGTACTGAACTCAAGCCTAGTACCCAAAGTTTCATGCAACTGCTTCCAAAACTTCGAGGTAAACTGTGTTCCTCTATCTGATACGATGGTCCTCGGAACTCCCTGCAGACATACGATCTTGGTCATGTATATGATGGCCAACTTAGCACTCGTGTAAGTGGTCTTCATGGCGATGAAATGAGCTACCTTAGTCAAGCGATCAAATATAACCCAGATAGAATTGTACCCTGATCGTGTCCTAGGTAACCCTATGATAAAACCAATTCCGAGCTTATCCCACTTCCAATTTGGTATTTGTAACGGTTGTAGTAACCCTGCTGGTTTCTGATGTTCTGCCTTAACTCTCGGACAGACGTCACATACCGCTACATACTCGGCAATGTCCTTCTTCATACTGGTCCAACAGAAATTCTACTTCAAATCCAAATACATATTAGTGTTGTCTGGGTGTATTGAGTAAGGCGTATCATGGGACTCCTGAAGAATCAACTTCCTAATCTTCGGGTCATCGGGCACATATATACACTCTTCGAACCACAGTGTTTCGTATTCATCCTCACGGAAACCTTCTGCCTTTCCTTGGCTCATTCTGTCCTTTATTTCCGCGATTCCTTTGTCCGTCTTTGGGGCTTCTCGAATCTTGCCCAACAAAGTGGACTGAATCTCCATTGTGGCAACATAACCTCTCAGAACCATCTCCAGTTGTAGGTCTGTGAGGTCATCTGCTAACTCCTGGGGTAAACCTCTGGTTATGATAGTATTAACATAACTCTTGCGATTCAAAGCTTCTGCCACGATGTTGGCTTTCCCTGGGTGATAATGCAATCTCATGTAATAATCCTTTATGGGCTCGAACCATCTCCTTTGCATGAGATTTAACTCCTTCTGCGTGAAGATGTACTTCAAACTCTTATGATCCGTGTAAACATCACAACGGTTTCCAATAAGAAAGTGTCTTCAGGTCTTGAGTGCGTGCACTACGGCTGCTAACTCCAAATCATGGGGGCATAATTCAACTCATGGGGTCGAAGCTGGCGTGAGGCATATGACACATCTCTTCCTTCTTGCATGAGAATGCCTCCAAGTCCTTGACGAGAAGTGTAGCAATATACTTGAAAATCTTTGCGTATATTCGGAAGAATCAGCACTGGGGCTGTAGCCAAATGTTTCCTCAACTCCTTAAATCTGGCCTCACATTCTTCGGTCCAATTGTACTTACTTTCCTTCTTCAACAACTGTGTCATGGGCTTCGTAATCCTGGAGAAATTCTCGATGAACCTCTGATAATATCCTGCAAGTCCGAGAAAACTATGAATCTCTCCAACCGAGGTGGGTGCTTTCCACTCGGTGACGGCCTCAACCTTGGAGGGGTCTACTACTGTACCATCTCCTGATATAACATGTCCGCGGAATCCAACTTCCTTCAACCAAAACTCACAGTTGCCGAATTTGGCATATAGCTGATGTTCCCTGAGCTTCTCAAGAACCAAACGCAAATGTTCCTTGTGCTCCTCTTCATTCTTGGAGTAAATCAATATGTCATCAATGAATACCACCACAAATTTATCAAAGAACTCCATAAACACCTTGTTCATCATACTCATAAAGTAGGCAGGGGCGTTAGTCAAACCAAATGACATAATCGTATACTCGTAAAGCCCATACCTCATGGTAAAAGCTATCTTAGGTATGTCCTGTGCTCGGATCTTCAACTAATGATATCCAGATCGTAGATCGATCTTCTAGAAAACTTTGGCTCCTTGCAATTAGTCAAACAAATCATTGATCATCGGTAGATGGTACTTGTTCTTGATCGTCACCTCATTTCATGCACGATAATCTACTACCATCCTTCTTCTCAACTAAGAGCACTGGGGCTCCCCAAGGTGAAGAACTTGGTCGGATATAACCTTTCAACATTAACTCCTTGATCTGCTTCTTAATATCCTCCAATTCATTAGCGGGCATCCGGTATGGTCTCTTGGATATTGGTCCGGTGCCTGGTAATAACTCATTCAAAAACTTGATGTCTCGATCCAGTGGCATGCCTGGTAACTCCTCCAGGAAAACATTGGGATAATCCTTCACAACTAGCACTTCCTCCTGAACAACTCCCGAAAGTGCATTCACTTGTGTCCTCCTTGGCGTGTGCCTCGACACGTACTTGATCCTTTTTCCCTTCGGGGTGGTGAGGAGAATAGATCTACTGGCGCAATCAATGTTTCCCTCAAACTTGGATAGCCAATCCATACCTATGATTACATCCAAACCCTGGGATTCCAAGACAATGAGGTCGGTGGGAAAAACATGTCACCCAATAGTCAATGGCAGTTGATAACATCCTCAACTAGCCATGTACTCTGCTCCAGGTGAACTTACTAACGTAGGGGACTTAAGGGCTATGGTTGGCAAATTATACTTTTCCACAAAACCCCTTGATATATATGAATGCGATGCACCAGTGTCAAAAAGAACAAGGGATGTAAATGCATTAACCAAAAACTTACCAACCACTACGTCGGGCTGCTCGTCAATCTCCTCCACATTGACGTGATTCACCTGTCCTCTAGTGAACGGGTTGGGCTTCTTTCCTGAGCTTCCATTGCCATTTCCATCTTTGCTTCAGGACACTCGGTGGCGTAGTGCCCGGTCTTCATGCACTTGAAACAAGTAATGTGACTCAAATTCTTCTTGGTAGGTGTTGATGGGGTGGAATGGTTCTGATTATTGTTTCCTCCATTCCCATTGCCATTCCTGGGGGCACTATGGTTGTGTGAATTTTCTCCATTGTGAGAATGGCCTCCATGGTTATGTCCTCCATGGGTGGGATGAGTATGTCCTCCTGAGTACGGGGAGTAGCGGGGCTTCTACTGAGCTCTAGAGTTGTACTTCCCCTGTCCATACTTTCGCCTGCGGCTCTCTATCTGCTGCTGCTTTCCTTCAATCATGATGGCCCTGTCTACCAGCTCCTGGTAGTTGTTGAAGGTTGCTACCATCAGCTGCACACTCAGATCATCATCCAGTCCCTCAAGAAACTTCTCTTGTTTAGCGGCATCTGTGGCCACGTCGTGTGGGGCATAGCGAGCTAACTGCCTGAAGTCATCCATGTACTGCCCCACAGTACGGTTTCCTTGGCGCAAGTTGCGAAACTCACGCTTCTTCAGGCTCATGGCTCCAACTGAAACATGTGCAGTGTGGAAAGCTTGTTGAAACTGATCACAAGTAACTGTAGCAAGTGGATAAGTGGCGGTGTAGTTCTCCCACCAAGCGGCTGCTGGTCCCTCAAGCTGATGTGCGGCAAATCGCACTCTCTCTGCATCTGTGCATCCTGAAGTTGCTAGCTCTCTTCCCATCTTGCAGAGCTAGACATCTGCAACAATCGGCTCGGTGCTACTAGAGAACACCGGTGAATTCAACCTTCGGAAACGGGTCAGGTTGTCAGGTGGAGGAGGGTTGTTGTTGTCGTTGCCTTGGTTCTGAACAAGTTGTTGCATCAAGGTGTTTTGCTGCTGGATCAACTGGGTGAGCTCTGGTGGGAACTAAATCTGGGCTCACGTCTCGGAGGCATCTGATGGGTTAGAGGGATGAGAAATAGAATAGAACAAGGTCAAGAGGGATTCCACTACCCATATGCACATTAGACAAACATATTTCATATCATATCACTCAATTTCAGACAAGGTTCACACAAAAGATCCTAAGCTGCTATTACAAAACTCACGAACGATTCTAACTACTTGGGAGAACACTAATAGTAACAGGGTGGTCATCTAATATCTTTGATCGGAAGAAGACTCCATAATATCTGCTCCAGCATCGTCTTCACAATCATTGTCTTCATCACTGTCAGTGTCATTTATTAAGATGTAGTTTTCCGAATGAATGCCCATCTCTGGTTCTGGCTTCACCACGGGTGCTCCTATCTTCTTCTTCAATTCTTCATTCTGCTCTAGTAGCACAGCAATTTCCTCTTCATATCCATCGCGTGTTGTCTTAAGTTCTTCCTTCATCTCGATATTCCATGTCATCACCGTCTTGGTCTTCAGCATGAGAGTGCACATTTGATTCTCATAGCGACGAATGTGTTGGTCCATCTCCTGTATGAATGCTACAATGGACTTATCACTCCTGGTGCGAATAGTCTCCCATTGCTCATCTCGGCGTCCACAAATCTGGTAGGTGGTGTCTTCAAGATCCTTATTGTAGACTTCACAAATGCGTCCAAAGGTGATGTGCGCTGCCATACTATTTCCTAAGCTCCAAGTTGCTGCATCAAAGACAAGCTCGAGGGGTTCCGTGACTGGTGAAATAGTCCTCCCAGGAACACAAAATTTGATCCTCCAACACTCCTCTTCTGGTAACGTTGTAATGAAGGTTCCAGTGAAACTTGGTAGTCCGATGTGCAGGTACCTCGTGACTTCCTTCAAGTGTCTTCCGAAAGGGGTGTCATCATCGGGCTGAGTAAACTTGTTCCCGAGGTTTGAGATCTATAGAGTAGAAATAGAGAAGGATTAGAAATCAGTAGAGAAGAGCATCCTGTGGCTTATCCTAGTGGTCGCGTCCTCATACGTCCATTTTGCATCATGCTTATATGTTGATATTTATTGCATTATGGGCTGTTATTACATGTTATGTCACAATACTTATGCCTCTTCTCTCTTATTTTACGAGGTTTACATGAAAAGGGAGAATACAGGCAGCCGGAATTCTGGGCTGGAAAAGAAGCAAACTCTCGAAACCTATTCTTCACAACTCAAAAAACCCCAAAACTCCACAGGACATTGTTTCAGAAAATATAAAAAATATCTGGCGAAAGAAGGTCACCAGGGGGGTGAAAGTGCAACTAATCCCCGGGTGGTTTTGGTAATTAATAACAACATATATATCATTGAACTAATAGTTACTTGAGAATCCTTTCAGAGAAGTTCAGTGATACGGGTATGGAAATGTCTGAAGAAGTGGACCCCTCAAAATGCTAAGGCAAGCATTGGCAAAAGCTCAAGACTCTATTTTTGGTTTAGTGATCAAAGATCACATTGAGTCCATAGGAAAAGCCAATACTATTAAAAGGGGATGAGGTTGTGTTGATGATCTGGTTGCTCAAGTGCTTAGTGATATATCTGCTTCAACTATCAGCAACTTTCACTTCTAAACACACTCATAAGTAATCTCGGACAAACCGATTCTTCCAACTCAGTCCCACCGAGATGAACCACCTCAGCTATATTCCAAACCCTAGAAATTTCGGTCTATCCGATATTGAGTTCGGTCTCACCGAAACTGGGCTGCCAACCTTCTGTAACCATTTGACATCATATCGGAATATCCGAGTTGTTAATTTCGGTCCCACCGAAAATGGCAAGCTCCTATCTTTGACTCATATCGGACACACCGAGATGGTATTTTCGGTCCCACCGAAAACCCCAACGTTCACTATATTTGAACTTTCGGTCTGACCGAGTTTTCACTTCGGTCTCACCGAGATTGCTCAATTATGTGTGTAACGGTTGGATTTTGTGTGGAGGCTATATATACCCCTCCACCCCCTCTTCATTCGTGGAGAGAGCCATCAGAAAGTACTACCACTCCTACCTTACACTTTCTGAGAAGAGAACCACCTACCCTTGTGTTGAGATCAAGTTATTCCATTCCTACCATATGAAACTTGATTTCTAGCCTTCCCAAGTTGCTTTCCACTCAATCCTTTCTTCCACCACAGCCATATCAGTGAGGAGAGTTGAGTGTTGGGGAGATTATCATTTGAAGCACAAGAGCAAGGAGTTCATCATCATCTACAACATCTATTACCTTTTGGAGGGTGGTGCCTCCTAGATTGGTTAGGTGTCGCTTGGGAGCCTCCGTCATCGAGATGTGGAGTTGAACCAAGAAGTTTGTAAGGGCAAGGAGATCGCCTACTTCGTGAAGATATACCCCGAGTAAGGCTAGTCCTCCGTGGGCGTAGGCCATGATGGAATAGACAAGGTTGCTTCTTCGTGGACCCTTCGTGGGTGGAGCCCTCCGTGGACTCGCGCAGCCGTTACCCTCCGTGGGTTGAAGTCTCCATCAACGTGGATGTACGATAGCACCACCTATCGGAACCACGAGAAAAATCTCCGTGTCTCCAAATTGCGTTTGATCTTCTCCACCTCTCTTTACTACATGTGCAATTTACTTTCCGCTGCTTATACTCTAGAATTGCATGTGTAGGGTGATACTTGTCTTGATCATAATTGTAAAACTGCCAAAAACTGTTCATGATCAAAAGGCAGAATTTTTATATTTACAAGTAGTCTAATCACCCCCCCTCTAGACATACTTTCGATCCTACAAGTGGTATCAGAGCTTTGGTCTCCATTGTTTTGGTTTCCATTGCATTGGACTCCATAAGCTTGGTTTCACAACCTAGGAGAGTATGGCGTCTAGTGAGGGTAATTATCGTAGAGGTCCTTACTTTGATGGTACAAATTTTGCTAGTTGGAAGCATAAAATGAAAATGCATATTCTTGGTCATAACCCAGCCGCATGGGGCATTATTTGTGTTGGTATGCAAGGTGAATTCTTCGAGGAAGGAAAAGTTCCAGATCGCGAAGCTACACCGGAAGAGTTGCGGATGTTGCAAAACAATGCTCAAGCTTGTGACATTCTCTTCAATGCCTTGTGTCCCGAGGAGTTCAACAAAATCAGCCGTCTTGAGAATGCTAAAGAGATTTGGGATACTTTGGTTGAAATGCACGAAGGTACTGAATCTGTGAAGGAATCAAAGCTAGATATTCTTCAAGGTCAACTTGACAAGTTCAAGATGAAGGATGGTGAAGGAGTCGCTGAAATGTACTCTAGGCTTGCTCTCATCACAAATGAGATTGCTGGCTTAGGAAGCGAAGAAATGACCGACCGATTCATCATTAAGAAGATTCTCAGAGCTTTGGATGGAAAATATGACACCGTGTGCACTTTGATCCAAATGATGCCAAACTACAAGACTCTCAAGCCAACTGAAGTCATTGGAAGAATTGTTGCTCATGAGATGACACTTAAGGATAAGGAAGAGCTTCACAACAAGTCAAGTGGTTCTTACAAAGCTACAAGTGATGCTCCCACAACCTCAAGTGACAAGTTAATTTCCAATGAAGAGATAAGCCTAATGGTTAAGAACTTCAACAAGTTCTACAATAATAGAGGCAAAGAAAGAAGCTCAAAGTCTAGATCATATGATGAAAAGAGATCTTCTAGTCGTGATCGAAACTGCTACAATTGTGGAAGACCCGGACACTTCTCAAATGAGTGTACGGCTCCCCACAAGAGAAGAGAAGAATCTCCAAGAAGAAGAGCAAGAGATGAGTCACCTCGGAGAGAGAGAAGGAGTAGAGATGATCGTTATGAACGAAGACCCTCTCGGAGAAGCAAGGATTCGGAGAGGAAAGACAAGTCATCAAGGAGCTACACAAGAAGAAGACATCAAGCTCACATAGGTGAATGGGTCTCCGGCTCCGACTCCGACAATCAATCCGATGGAAGCTATCACTCCGACTCCGACTACAGTCAAGATGAAGGTGTTGCCGGACTTGCACTCGTATCCTCCAACTCCAACTCCTACGACTTATTTGATTCACCAAATGAGGGAATTGGAAGATGCTTCATGGCTAAAGGCCCCAAGGTAACACACCCTGAATTCATTGACTTTGATAGTGATGAGGATGACTTGCTTGGTGAAGATGAGCTCTTGCATGATAAATCTAGTGAGTTTAGTAACGATGAAAATGCTAGTAGTCTTTATAGTCGAGAAGAGTCGAATGACAATGCTATGAAGGAGATTGAGCGTCTAACTAAAGAACTAAACACTCTTAAGTTAGCTCATGAAACAACTCAAGAAGATCATAGAGAGCTCCTAAGATCTCATGAGAAGCTACGCTTCGAGAAGCTTACTCTAGAGCAAGAACATGAGTTTCTAAAAGCGATCAATGACGATCTTCGAAAGAAGAGTTCTTCATATCTTGCCAAACGACTTCTCTTGTCTAATTTCTTGCCACCTATTAAGACTAAGCATGACAAGCATAAGAAAAATTCTTCCTCTAGTAGTAACAATAACCATGTTAAATCCAATATTGTTGCTTCTAGTAGTTCTCTTGATTCCACTAACAATGTTTCAAGCCAAGTTACACTTGAGCAAGAAAATAGCTTATTGAAGGAAATCATAGAGAAAGGTGTCTACAAGAGTCTTGCCGGAAGCAAGAACTTTGAGGAAATTGTTCGCAAACAAGGAAGGCACCGGAAGAATCAAGGGATTGGTTTTGAGCGAAAGTTCAACGCCGAAAGTGTTGAGTGGGAAGAAGGTCAATACCCTACTCCACAGTTTGTCTCTCAAAAGGAGAAGTATGATCCTACTTCTTCCAATGTGGAACAAGCTCAAGATGACCTTCCACCACAAGACCACAAGCTAAAGGCCAAGGACAAGCTTCAAGAGGAGATTGATGCATTCATTGAAGCACCTCAAGCCATGGTCAAGTGGGTTCCCAAGGACACGTCAAGTTCTACTTCGTCAAGCTCAACTACAACCCCAAGGATTCCCATCAAGATGATGTGGATCCCAAAGAAGAAGAACTAGAAGGTTCTTGAGGGTGACTCCGCCAACATACTTCACTCACATTCATTTTGGCAAGAACTTGTGCAATCAACTTCCACATCATGCACTAGTTCATGGAGTCACAAACCCTCTTGTTGGTAAGTCAAGGGACAAGGTAATCATTGCTTTCATGGACATCATCTATTGTGAACTTCAATCTATGTCTATGGATATTCTTGTTTGTTCCTTGTGGGACTAACCCATGTAGGTATTGAAAGTGCCCTAATCCAAAGGATAGCTCCCAACTCTTGATGATCTACATCAACATTGAGCATCCACATCTTCAACATCTACATGAAGTCTTCTACGACAACCCAAGGTTAGTTTGACCCTTTAAAAGGGGTTCTCACATCTAGGGGGAGCTTTGCTCTAAAAATTGAGCTAAAAGCATCTCCAAATGATGTGAACACATCAATGCTTTATGTAAAAGTGGTAACCCCACTTGTGCTTAAACGATGAGTATGACCTATGATCAAATGTTCTCATTTGACTCCTAAGTCAAGATACTCATATAAAGATGACCTAGTCATCGACAAATTGTGTGCTAGTAGCTAGAATTTTGGTTGTGCATGTTTGACACATATTTCATTTGCTATCTTATTGTGTGAGCATGTTGAATGCATGATTTTATCCATTCAAGGACATCCATTTGTTGTTTTGATTGTCTTGATTTTTCTGGCCAAATGGATGGACAAGAATGCCTAAGCACCTTCCCTAGCTATCTATGCTTTCTTGTCTCAAATTCTATTCATGCTTATATCACAACTTTGAACAAGTCATTTTCGGACCCTCCGAGTGAGGAGCACTCGGAGCCACCGATCCGTCTAAGGCTGACTTCCAAAACCTTCTAAGTCAATTTCGGTCTGACCAACTTTTCCCACTCGGTCCAACCGAAACGCTTAGACTGATCTAGGTTTCATCTCGGTGAAACCGAGTTATAAATCTCGGCGTGACCGATATGCGTAACTGCACAGCAGTTATACATTTCGGTGTCACCGAGTTTTTCAACTCGGTCCCACCGACAGCAAGGGGATATATATACTGAGGGCAGCGCGCGATTAATTCTTCAAACCGTTTCGCCCCCAAGTCCCCTGCTGCCGTCGCCCTGGTCTTCGGATCGTCGCCGTCGTCGCCTGTGCGCCCTCGCCGCAGGTCTCCGCCGCCGTCAACGGTATTCTTCTCCACGCCGTTGCCGCCGTAGAGGGACTTCACCAAGTTAGGGTGAGTCTCGATCCCTTTCGTGCTCCCCATCTGATTCTTGCACGATTGGTTTGCCCTGCATCTAGCCACGTTTGAGATATTCCTTAACATCAGATCAGATCGTTTTAGTTTCGAGCGAAATTCTTAGGTTTAGGTTTCCACGGAATACATCTCGGTGAAACCGATTTTGAAAACTCGGAATGACCGATTTGGCCTCTGGCCATTGCACTGCACCGTTCGGTCTAACCGAGTTGTGCAAATCGGTGTGACCGATGTAGAGTCTCAGTGAAACCCTAGTGTTTCGGTAGGACCGAAACCCACTTCGGTCTGACCGAAAGTGGTGTGATAAGCCTCTGTATACACTTCGGATTCACCGAAACTGAATATCGGTTTGACCGAAATGCATTCTATGAAAACTCAAAACTAAGATTTGAACTCATTTTTTTTGCAAAAACCTCTGCAGTTGTGATAACTCTTCTACTCTGCCTATACCTTATCTATTCACAGGTTGTCAGCCATGTCAGATGCCAGTGACAGCCAGAACAGGTCTGAGTCACCTTTTGCAGAGATCCCTGAGGCAGATACTAGTCCTGAGGCTAGTAGTTCCAGTGATGATGGTGAGAGGAGTACCCCTAGTGGTTTGCCTCCTGCAGCAACCAGAACCAGAAAGCAGAGAAATTCTGATGATGAGGACTCTGACTTCATTGCTGAGGAAGTAACCTCCAAGCCCAAGAGAAAAGTTGTTGCCAAAGAGCACCAAGGGCTTCAGTCGAAGAAAGGCACCAGCAAGGTCAAGCAGTCAGCTGTTGCCAAGAAGCTGAACCTAGAAGAGCCTGCCCAAAGTAAAGTGAAGAAAACTTCCAAGAGGAAGAGGGTAGTATATGCTGAACCTCATGCAGATGTAGCAGCTGAGGAAGAAGAAGAAGATGCACCCCAGCCTCCTCCTCAGAAGGCTAAGTTCATGGGTGATGCTATTAGGGCTCAAGCCACTTCTAAGCCCAAGAAGCCTGCTCAAGCCAAGGCAGCTCCTGCAAAGCCCAAGAGGACAACCAGGAACATCCCAGCCTCTGAGAAGAACAAAGGTGATATGCCACCGTCTGAGTCTGAAGAAGAACATGTGTTGCTGAAGCTCCGTCCTAAGTTGCCACTCCACAACGATGCTCATCCTCAAGCCGAGGATATGAAGGCAAGGAAGGATAGAGGTCTCAGGCTATGGAGACAGTCTGATCCATATGCCGTGAGGAGAATGACTGCTGTGGACCCCAGATTCCACACCAGAGAGCAGCAGGACTTCTATGAGACCGTGCTGATGGATAAGAAGCCTATTGTTGCAGACACCAGGTATGTTGACTGGAAGTACATTGACAGTGAAGAGCACCGAGACTTCTTTCCCCATGTGCATGACAGCTTCACTGCATGTGGAGTTGATGAGTTCGTGGGTCAGAAGCTGACAGATTGGAACGATGAGATGATCATGCAGTTCTACGCCACAGCCCACTTCTATCCTGATGGGAAGATCACCTGGATGACTGAAGGTCAAAGGTTTTCTTCGTCTGTTGAAGAATGGGCAGAACTTCTGAATGCTCCAGTGCAGAGAGAGGACGACATTGATGTCTATGGGATTCCTAAGAAAAACCATGATTCCATGAAGAACATGTACAAGGAGATCCCCGCAGCTGATTTGGAAGGGTGGAAGCTTGGCTCAGTGTACTATCTCCAGGCAGGTCTCACTACCACAAACACTATTCTGAGGCATACCTTGATGCCTAAGTCTGGAGACCACCGCATGATCCGAGGCTATTCTATCAACATGCTGCACATTCTCGATGAGAAGGCACCTTTTAAGGTGATGGACTTGATGGTAGAAACCATTAAGAGGACTGCAGCTGACCAGAAGAGGTCGTGTGGATTTGCCCCACAAATTCAGATGCTCATCAATGCCAAGTTTGGCACGGGCAAATTCATGTTGGATAGGAAGCACTTGCCACTGCAGCCAGAGCATGAAGATAACATTGTTGTGATGGATGAGGAGGATCCAACTTCAGTTGAAGGTCAAGCCAAGATTGAAGCTGCGAAGAAAGCCAAAGCTGACAAAGAGGCAGCAGCAGCAGCAGCTAAACCAAAGAGCTTCGGAGAGCAGATTCTTGAAGCTACCCAGAGAATTGAACAACGCCTGGCCAGCATTGAACAATCTCAGGAGAGCCTAGAGAGGATTGTTGACGACAAGATCCACGCTCTGGACGTGAAGCTGACTGAGATTCAGGTGACCGTCAACAAGCTTGAGGCAGACATGGAGGAAGCAAGGCAGGAGAGAGCAGAGCTCATGCAGGATGATCTAGTCCAGGACTCTCATCGCCAGACTGCTCAGGTTCCCAGAGGATCCCGATCAGCAGCTATCCCAGTGACTGACTCCAGGGCTACTACTTCAGCACCTCCTACAGCTCCAGCATCCACTCCTCCAGCGCAGACATCAGCTGAAGTCTTCGCCGATGCCGTCATTTCTACTCCGACATCTACCCAGACAGCAGCCGCCAGCAGAGCCCACAGTGACGTTTAGCTCTATGCTTTTTCGAACTTTTTGGTAACTTGTTGCCAAAGGGGGAGAAATTGTATAGATCATAGGGCTTCGAGAGAGAGAGTGCTCTTTCGTTCTTTTGCCGGTTTTCTTTGAGATACATTTGGTTCTTTTGGTTCTTGATACTATCAGTGTGCTTGATACTACGTTTGATGCTACCTTAATGAGTGCTTAGTCATACTATGCTTTAATGTGTGCTTAATGCTTATCATATGCTATTCCTTCTTGTATGGCTATTTACTCATGTCTTGGTGTTTGGGTGCATGTTATTCATTCTTATCATTTTGTGCGCTCCACCAAGATGTATGTGACATGGAAGAGTGACCCATAATCCTAATCGATTGTGCATTTGCATTCAAACGCAAATTTTAAATAATGCACAAATTTAGGGGGAGCTCTTGTTTATCACATACTTCTCAAAGCGACGATATTATTCATTGATTACATCTTTTGTCGAAGCTTTGATCTATATGTTGTCATCAATTACCAAAAAGGGGGAGATTGAAAGTGCAACTAATCCCCGGGTGGTTTTGGTAATTAATAACAACATATATATCATTGAACTAATAGTTACTTGAGAATCCTTTCAGAGAAGTTCAGTGATACGGGTATGGAAATGTCTGAAGAAGTGGACCCCTCAAAATGCTAAGGCAAGCATTGGCAAAAGCTCAAGACTCTATTTTTGGTTTAGTGATCAAAGATCACATTGAGTCCATAGGAAAAGCCAATACTATTAAAAGGGGATGAGGTTGTGTTGATGATCTGGTTGCTCAAGTGCTTAGTGATATATCTCCTTCAACTATCAGCAACTTTCACTTCTAAACACACTCATAAGTAATCTCGGACAAACCGATTCTTCCAACTCAGTCCCACCGAGATGAACCACCTCAGCTATATTCCAAACCCTAGAAATTTCGGTCTATCCGATATTGAGTTCGGTCTCACCGAAACTGGGCTGCCAACCTTCTGTAACCATTTGACATCATATCGGAATATCCGAGTTGTTAATTTCGGTCCCACCGAAAATGGCAAGCTCCTATCTTTGACTCATATCGGACACACCGAGATGGTATTTTCGGTCCCACCGAAAACCCCAACGTTCACTATATTTGAACTTTCGGTCTGACCGAGTTTTCACTTCGGTCTCACCGAGATTGCTCAATTATGTGTGTAACGGTTGGATTTTGTGTGGAGGCTATATATACCCCTCCACCCCCTCTTCATTCGTGGAGAGAGCCATCAGAAAGTACTACCACTCCTACCTTACACTTTCTGAGAAGAGAACCACCTACCCTTGTGTTGAGATCAAGTTATTCCATTCCTACCATATGAAACTTGATTTCTAGCCTTCCCAAGTTGCTTTCCACTCAATCCTTTCTTCCACCACAGCCATATCAGTGAGGAGAGTTGAGTGTTGGGGAGATTATCATTTGAAGCACAAGAGCAAGGAGTTCA
>LR738712.1:160202002-160212621 GCA_902687465.1 Secale cereale
CCCCCCCCCCCACCGATGGACCCCCGATGCCCATCTTTTCCTATATGAGGTGTTTTGGCCTAGAAAAAATCATAAGGGGGCTTTCGGGACCAGACGCCGCCGTCTCGAGGCGGAACCTTGGCGGAAACCAATCTAGGGCTCCGGCAGAGCTGTTCTGTCGGGGATACTTCCCTCCGGGAGGGGGAAATCGTCACCGCCGTCATCACCAACAACTCTCCCATCTTGGGGAGGGCTATCTTCATCAACATCTTCACCTGCACCATCTCCTCTCAAACCCTAGTTCATCTCTTGTATCCAATCTTTGTGCCCAAACCTCAGATTGGTACGTGTGGGTTGCTAGTAGTGTTGATTACTGCTTGTAGTTGATGCTAGTTGGTTTATTTGGTGGAAGATCATATGTTCAGATCCATTATGCATATTAATACCCCTCTGATCATGAACAATATTATGTCTTGTGAGTAGTTACTTTTGTTCCTGGTGACAAGGGAGAAGTCTTGCTATTAGTAGTCATGTGAATTTGGTATTCGTTCGATATTTTGATGAGATGTATGTTGTCTCTCCTCTAGTGGTATCATGTGAACGTCGACTACATGACACTTCACCATTATTTGGGCCTAGAGGAAGGCATTGGGAAGTAATAAGTAGATGATGGGTTGCTAGAGTGACAGAAGCTTAAACCCTAGTTTATGCGTTGCTTCGTAAGGGGCTGATTTGGATCCACTTGTTTCATTCTATGGTTAGGTTTACCTTAATACTTCTTTTGTAGTTGTGGATGCTTGCATTAGAGGTTAATCATAAGTGGGAGGCTTGTCCAAGTAAGGACAACACCCAAGCACCGGTCCACCCACATACCAAATTATCAAAGTACCGAACGTGAATCAGATGATCGTGATGAAAACTAGCTTGATGATAATTCCCGTGTGTCCTCGGGAGCGCTTTCCTTCATATAAGAGTTTGTCCAGGCTTGTCCTTTGCTACAAGAAGGATTGGGCCATCTTGCTGCGCCTTATTTACTTTTACCTTTTGTTACTTGCTTCCAATTACCTTATCACAAAACCATCTGTTACCTATAATTTCAGTGCTTGCAGACAATACCTTACTGAAAATTGCCTATCATTTCCTTCTGCTCCTCGTTGGGTTCGACACTTTTACTTATCGAAAGGACTATGATGGATCCCCTACACTTGTGGGTCATCAAGACTCTTTTCTGGCGCCGTTGCCGGGGAGTGAAGCGCCTTTGGTAAGTGGAATTTGGTAAGGAAAAATTTATATAGTGTGCTGAAATTTATTGTCACTTGTTACTATGGCTCATAATCCTTTGAGGGGCTTGTTCGGGGTATCTTCACCCCGACCAGAAGAGCAAAGAGTTTCTCCTCAACCTACTGCACCTATTGAAAATGTTTGCTTTGAAATTCCTTCGAGTATGATAGAGAAACTGCTAGATAATCCCTTTACAGGAGACGGAACACTACATCCCGATTTACACCTAATCTATGTGGATGAAGTTTGTGGATTATTTAAGCTTGCAGGTATGCCCGAGGATGTTATCAAGAAGAAGGTCTTCCCTTTATCTTTGAAGGGAGATGCATCGACATGTTTTAGGCTATGTGATGATATTGGATCATGGAACTATAATCGTCTGAAGTTGGAATTTCATCAGAAGTTCCATCCTATGCACCAGGTTCATCGTGATCGTAATTATATCTATAATTTTTGGCCTCGCGAAGGAGAAAGCATCACTCAAGCTTGGGGAGGCTTAATTCAATGTTATATTCATGCCCCAATCATGAGCTCTCAAGAGAAATGATCATTCAAAAAATTTATGCTCATCTTTCTCTTAATAATCGCTCCATGCTTGATACTTCTTGTTCTGGTTCTTTTATGATACAGACTATTGAATTCAAATGGGATTTATTGGAAAGAATTAAACGCAACTCTGAAGATTGGGATCTCGATGAAGGTAAGGAGTCAGGTATGACCGCTAAGTTTGATTGTGTTAAAGCCTTTATGGATACCGATGTTTTTCGTTAATTTAGCACTAAATATGGACTTGACTCTGAGATAGTAGCTTCTTTCTGTGAATCATTTGCTACTCATGTTGATCTTCCCAAGGAGAAGTGGTTTAAATACCATCCTCCCATTGAAGTAAAAGTAGTTGAACATGTTAAAGTTGAAGAAAAGACTATCACTTATAATGTTGATCCTATTGTTCCTACTGCTTATATTGAGAAACCACCTTTCCCTGTTAGAATAAAGGATCATGCTAAAGCTTCAACTGTAGTTCGTAAGAGTAATACTAGAACACCTACACCCTCCGAGCAAATTAAAGTTGAACCTAATGTTGCTATGGATCCCTTGGTAGAATATTTAGATGGACATGTTATTTACCTCCAAGAGGAATCTGCTAGAATAGCCAAACCCGATGCTAGGAATAAAAATAGACCTATTGTAGGTCTTCCTATTATTTCTGTTAAAATAGGAGTTCATTGTTATCATGGTTTATGTGATGTGGGTGCTAGTGCGAGTGTAATACCTATATCCTTATATGATGAAATTATGCACGATATTGTACCAGTTGAGCTAGAAGGTATAGATGTTACTATTAAGCTTGCTAATAGAGACACTATCTCACCAATTGGGATTGTTAGAGATGTTGAAGTCTTGTGTGGGAAAGTTAAATACCCCGCTGGTTTTATTGTTCTTGGTTCCCCGCAAGATGACTTTTGTCCCATTATATTTGGTAGGCCCTTCTTGAATATTGTTAACGCTAAGATAGACTGCGTAAAATATATTGTTACTTTTGGGTTGGGGGATATGTCTCATGATTTTAACTTTGCTAAATTCCGTAGACAACCCCTTGATAAAGAATTACCTAGTAAGGATGAAATTATTGGTCTTGCTTCTATTGTTGTGCCTCCTAATGATCCTTTAGAACAATATTTGCTAGATCATGAAAATGATATGCATATAAATGAGAGAAGGGAAATAGATGAAATATTCTTTAATTAGGGACCCGTATTGAAAAACAACTTGCCTGTTGAAATCCTAGGGGATCCTCCTCCACCCAAGGGTGATCCCGTGTTTGAACTTAAACCTCTACCTGATAATCTTAAGTATGTTTATCTTGATGAAAAGAAGATATATCATGTTATTATTAGTGCTAATCTTTCAGAGCAGGAGGAAGAAAAATTATTGAAAACTCTGAAGAAGCACCATGCTGCTATTGGATATACTCTGGATGATCTTAAGGGCATTAGTCCCACTTTATGCCAACACAAGATAAAATTGGAAGAAAACGCTAAACCGGTTATTGATCATCAACGACGGTTGAATCCTAAAATGAAAGAAGTGGTAAGGAAGGATATATTAAAGCTTCTAGAGGCAGGTATTATCTATCAAGTTGCTGATAGCCAGTGGGTAAGTCATGTCCATTGTGTCTCTAAGAAGGGAGGTATGACTGTTGTTCCTAATGATAAAGATAAATTGATCCCACAAAGAATAGTTACAGGTTATAGGATGGTAATTGATTTACGCAAATTAAATAAAGCTACTAAGAAAGATCATTACCCCTTGCCTTTTATTGATCAAATGCTAGAAAGGTTATCCAAACATACTCACTTTTGCTTTCTAGATGGTTATTCTGGGTTCTCTCAAATACCCGTGTCAAAAGGGGATCAAGAAAAGACCAGTTTTACTTGTCCTTTCGGTACCTTTGCTTATAGACATATGCCTTTTGGTTTATGTAATGCACCTGCTACCTTTCAAAGATGCATCATGGCTTTATTCTCTGATTTTTGTGAAAAGATTGTTGAGGTTTTCATGGATGATTTTTCCGTTTACGGAACTTATTTTGATGATTTCTTACGCAACCTTGATCGAGTTTTGCAGAGATGTGAAGACACTAATCTTGTCTTGAATTGGGAAAAGTGCCACTGAAAGAGGTATTGAAGTCGACAAAGCTAAAGTTGATGCCATTGAAAAGATGGTTAATGAAGGCATTGTCTTGGGACATAAAATTTCTGAAAGAGGTATTGAAGTCGACAAAGCTAAAGTTGATGCCATTGAAAAGATGTTGTGCCCCAAGGACATCAAAGGTATACGAAGTTTCCTTGGTCATGTCGGGTTTTATAGGAGGTTCATAAAGGACTTCTCCAAAATCTCCAGGCCTCTGACTAATCTCTTACAAAAATATATTCCTTTTGTCTTTGATGATGATTGTCTAGAAGCATTTGAAATACTTAAGAAAGCATTGATCTCTACACCTATTGTCCAGCCTCCTGACTGGAATTTACCTTTTGAGATTATGTGTGATGCCAATGACTATGATGTAGGTGATGTTCTAGGATAAATAGTTGATAAGAAATTGAATGTTATCCAATATGCTAGTAAAACTCTAGACAATGCCCAGAGAAATTATGCTGCTACTGAGAAATAATTTTTAGCAGTTGTATTTGCTTGTGATAAGTTTAGACCCTATATTGTTGATTCTAAAGTAACTATTCACACTGATCATGCTGCTATCAAATACCTTATGGAAAAGAAAGATGCTAAACCTAGACTTATTAGATGGGTTCTCTTGCTGCAAGAATTTGACTTGCATATTATTGATAGAAAGGGAGCTGAGAACCCCGTTGCAGATAACTTGTCTAGGTTAGAGAATATACTTGATGACCCACAACCTATTGATGATAGCTTTCCTGATGAACAATTAGCATTCATAAATGCTTCTCGTACTGCTCCATGGTATGCTGATTATGCTAATTATATTGTTGCTAAGTTTGTACCTCCTAGCTTCACGTACCAGCAAAAAAAAAGTTCTTCTATGATTTGAGACATTACTTCTGGGATGATCCACACCTTTATAAAGAAGGAGTAGATGGTATTATTAGACGTTGTGTACCTGAGCATGAACAGGAATAGATCCTACGCAACTGCCACTCCGAAGCTTATGAAGGACACCATGCTGGAGATAGAACTGCACATAAGGTATTGCAATCCGTTTTTTATTGGCCTACTCTCTTCAAGGATGCCCGTAAGTTTGTCTTATCTTGTGATGAATGTCAAAGAATTGGTAATACCAGTAGACATCAAGAAATTCCTATGAATTATTCACTTGTTATTGAACCATTTGATGTTTGGGGATTTGATTATATGGGACCGTTTCCTGCCTCTAATGGGTACACACATATCCTAGTTGATGTTGATTACGTTACTAAGTGGGTAGAAGCTATTACAACTAGTAGTGCTGATCATAACACCTCTATTAAGATGCTTAAAGAAGTTATTTTTTCGAGGTTTTGAGTCCCTAGATACCTAATGACTGATGGTGGTTCACACTTTATTCATGGTGCTTTCCGTAAAATGCTTGCAAAGTATGATGTTAATCATAGAATTGCATCCCCTTATCACCCACAAACTGGTGGTCAGGTAGAACTGAGTAATAGAGAGTTGAAATTAATTTTGCAAAAGACAGTTAATATGTCTAGAAAGAATTGGTCCAAGAAACTTGATGATGCATTATGGGCCTATAGAACTGGATACAAAAATCCTATGGGTATGTCTCCATATAAGATTGTTTATGGAAAAGCTTGTCACTTACCTCTTGAGCTAGAACATAAGGCATATTGGGATATTAAAGAGCTCAACTATGATATCAAACTTGCCGGTGAGAAGAGGTTATTTGACATTAGCTCTCTTGATGAATGGAGGACCCAGGCCTATGAGAATGCCAAGTTGTTTAAAGAAAAAGCTAAAAGATGGCATGACAAAAGGATACAAAAGCGTGAGTTTAATGTAGGTGATTATGTATTGCTATACAACTCTCGCTTAAGATTTTTTGCAGGAAAACTTCTCTCTAAATGGGAAGGACCTTACGTTATCGAGGAGGTCTATCGTTCCGGTGCCATAAAAATCAACAACTTCGAAGGCACAAACCTGAAGGTGGTGAACAGTCAAAGAATTGAAAATTATATCTCAGGTAACCCTATAAATGTTGAAACCAATGTTATTGAAACCGTAACCCCGGAGGAATACATGAGGGACACTTTCCATAATGATTCAGACTCCGAAAAGGAAGAGGTATGTGGTACGGTAAGTAAACCGACTCCAAAACAGTTCTAAAGGCAATTTTTTCACCGTTTTGGAATATTAAGAAAAATAGGAAAATAAGTGCCAGTCCGGAAGAGACACGGGCCATCCACGAGGGTGGAGGGCACGCCCACCTTCCCTGGGGGCGCCCCTGCCTCCAGGGCAGCTCGTGTGCCTCCCGGACTCCGATCTCTTGTATGTTACTCCTTTTGGTCGGTAAAAAATCATTATATATACTCCCGAAGGTTTTGACCTCTGTATCACGTAAAAATCCTCTGTTCTTGTTTCGAGCTATTTTCTACTAGGGTTAACGAAGCGAGGCACCATGTCGTCTCCTTCCTCCAACAATGAAGGCAATGATGCTTAGCTAATGAAGATAGATCTAAAGAGGGAAGGACCCGAGGAGACCAACAAGGAGAAGAGGATCAAGAAGGAGGCGGAAGATCAGGCTCCGGCAATGGGAGAAGAAGACATCTGTGACGCCCGAAGACCGACGTCCCAGAAGATTCCAGAAGATTCCAGATGTTCAGGGTTCCCCCTTGTGTTTCATTTGTGCTTGTGTTATTTTATTTTTGCATTGCATCATGTCATCATGCCATCATGTCATATTTTATTTTTGCATCTCAACCTAAATAATCCGTGTGGGCCTTCGGTCCATTTAAATCGAGGGAAGATGTCTTCTCTTTAAAACATATAAAAGCCTCTCAATATTTAGGGAGCTATATGTAAAATATTCCAATTGGTTGGGATCACCGTAACACACTTGCAATATTTCCCCATGCCTATTCCATATCAAGTTTGACTTCAAAACCTTGCTATAATTCTTTTCCGTTGTTATCGAGGCTCCTCCAAAAATCTAGACTCCTTTTAAACTCCTTTAAGGCAAGCTAATTAGTTTAGTTTGCTTTTCCCTATTTTTGTTGGAACTATTTTTGTGGGGTTGGTTTTATTCCATAAAGCCTTTCAAAAATGTTCCCTCTTTTATTCCTTTTTCGTGGCCTTTTTCCTTAATATTTTGTCTATCTCTATTTTTTTCTGCTAAAGAATAAAGAGAGAAGAATCAGCCCAGGCCCAAGCCAACCTCAGCCTCTCTCTCCCTCTAGGCCTGCGGCCTCCCTCAGCCCTCCCAGGCCGGCCCATTGGCCCATTTCCCCTCTAACCCTAGGCTCCCTTCGCTTCTCCCCTCGCTCTCCCAGAGCCGCCGCCAGACCCCGCATCCTCTCGTTCGCCCGCTCCCGTCGCCCGCTCTTCTCTTTCCCTCGAGCCCGAGCCCCACCCTTCTGCCTCGCTCGCCTCCGCCCGAACACCCCGATCCCCAGGCCCGCGACCGCGGCCTCCCTCCTCCGCGACCCCAGCTCCCTCACCTTCCTAGGCCGCAGCGACGCCCCAGCGCCACCCCTCGAGCGCCCTTCCCCTCCAGCGGCCAAGTACCGCGCCATGGCGACCTTCCCTCCGGCCAGGAGCCAGCTATGGCCGCGCGCCTGGCGCCCCGCTCCCTTCTCCTGCGAGCGCCGCCCGGAGCCGCCTCCCTGGCCTCCTCCCGTGCCCCGCGCCGCGTCCCTCCTCTTCAGTCTCCAGCGGCCAGGAGCCAAGGCCGGCCAGGCCCTCGCCTCCATGCCGCGGCCCCTCCTCTACAGCCCGCACCAGCACGCCGTGGACTCCCTCCGTCCAGCGCCTCTCCTCCGCCGAGGCTCTGCCGTCGTCTCCTTCCAGCGCCCCAAGTCGTCGCCCCGTGCAGCTCCTCGTCCGTGCAGTGCCGGCGCCGCCCCAAGCACCTCCAGCACCTCATCGCCGTGTTGCTGCCATGGCCTCAACGTCGTCGGCGTGCTGCCTCTCCTCCTCGCCGTGACCGCGACCGTAACCGTGCTGCGTTTTTGTTGTTGCTGTTTTGTTTATCTCAAGTACCCGGGAACGACTACACGACGACCTCGCGTCAAGTACCTCTCCGATGCTCAAGTCCGACTACTACATGTACGTCTACGCGAGACGAGACCGGCAAGACCGAACGAAACGAGTACATCTACCGATGCCAAGTACCACGACCAAGTACCACGACGACCGAACGGCTACGATGGCGAGTACCTCTCCGATGAACGTAAACAACTACATGGCGATGCGACAAGTACCCCTACGGAACGTGTACCACTACCGTCGCTCGACGACCGCGAGTACCACTACCGTCGCCCGAGTACAACTACCGCTACGAGAACGACTACCTTCGGTGAAGAAACGTGAACGACTACTTCCTCTCCGAACGTGAACGACTTCTTCCTCTACGACCCGTGTACCACTACGTCCCTCGACGACTCGAACCGCCCCGAAACGAGTGTTTCGAAGGTATAACCCCGAGACGTGACCCGTGGATGCTTGCATGTGTTGTATGAAATGTTTCCCGTGTGTGCTTCGTGTCGTTTCATCCATTTGTCATGTTCCTCGGTTGCCTCGTCGCCGACCCGTGGGAACCCGGCAACGGGATCGCCCCACCTTTCATCTCGTTTGACTCGTTCACGCCGCCCTTCATCTTTTGCACCGGACTCTCAACGAGTTACCGGAACTGATATGTTGCCGTGGCATCATTTTCGGAATTGTTGTCATGGCACCTTTTTCCTTCCACCACGGGGACAATGCTTCATATCTCTTCTTGTTAACCTTTTAATAAAATTGCATAAACTTGATCATGTCATCCGCATCATGTTAACAACATTAAATGTGTGAATTGTTGTTTGCTTATAATTACTAAACATGCTCATGGGGATTTTCCGGATATGTTGTTGTTATTTTCCGGCCTCATTTAAAATGCCTAAATAGTGTAGTTTTATTATGCTTCACCTCTTGCCATGTTAAAAACATTTAATCTTGTCTTGTAAATAAACGAGAGTCAACTAAATAATTAAATGTGGTGTTTCGTCAATATGCAACCCGTTGCATATTGAGCTCCACTTAACTTGTAGTGTTGTTTGTGCACTTTGCCATGCCATGCATAATTAAACCCGACATGCATCATACTTGTTTGTGCATCGTATGCCATGTTTATGCTTGTGTGTTTACCGTGTTGTTTGCTTCTTTCCGGTTTGCTTCTCTTGTTAGCTTCGGTTTCGTTCCGGAGTTGTGAGGATTCGCTCGACTGTGTTGCTCTGTCTACTTCGTGGATCCGTTCTTCTCCCTTGTGGAATCCCAGGCAAGATGACCGAACCCGGATACCATTACTATTTTTGCCTATTGCTAGTAGTCTCGCTCTATGGATTTGCCTCAATGCCCATGCCTTTCTTGTCAGCCTCCTACTTGTAACCATGACCATGTTTAACCACCCTACCTATGCAAACATTTGATTGGCTATACGTAGGCTCTCTCAGCCCCTATTATAGCATTGTTAGTTGCAGGTGAAGATTGAAGATGCTTGCTTCATGTTGAAGTTTGGTTGGGTTATATCACACTATATAAATGCTTAAAATGAAATCATCTATATATTGGCAAGGGTGGAAGGCTAAGCCTTTTGCTTGGTGATTTGTTCCACTCATGCCGTTAGGAACCGTATAGACCGGTGTTATGTTCCTTGATTATGCATTCCTAACACGGTTGGGGTGTATGGGACCCCCTTGATAAACCGCTAAGTGCTAAGTCTTTTCCAGCAAATCCCAACATTGGTACTATTTGCCTAATAACTAATAAAACTTGCATGTGGACTAGCTATCCCTTTTATTTTAATTCAACAACCCCGGGCCAGTGCTCCACATGAGTGTTGGTCCGAAACGGGGGTCCTGCAGGGCCGCCTTGGGGCAACCCGAGGTATCTGGCATACACCTGTAGCATCGCCCATCCGGTCGTGTCCTGAGACTTAGATACGCGCGGCTACTATCAGGGTGTCGACACGCCGGGAGGATTTTTTTCACAACCCTAGTTCTGGTATGCACTAGGTTAGTCTTGTGGTTTGCATCATGTTGAATTTTCAAATGAAATTGAAATGAGGACTTGTGAAACCCTCAGAAACCCTTTTGAAAATGACCCAAATAAAAGTTGCTCCAAAAGGGTCCAAGAAAATGTTCATGTGGCCCTCTAAAAATATTGGTCAGAGATAAAAATCAAGCCAATATTATTAGGAGCTCATAAGTATTTATTTTGGGCATTTGGAATTAATGCAATAGTTATTTGCATTGGATATATATATATATTATATATTTTATATATGTCCAAAATTATGGTTGTTTATTTTTAGGGGCTTGGGTTAATTTCTAGGTCCCTGCAAAATAAATATGTCAGAAGAAATTATTGATTTAAGTTAGATTTTAAATCAAAACAAATGTCAGAAAATTAGAAAACAGAAAGAAATAAAAGGGAGAGCTTACCTGGCTTCCTGCAGCCCAACTGCCTGGCCGGCCCAGCTGGCAGCCCAGCCCACCGAGCCTTCCCCTGTCGTCTTCCCCGACGACAGGAGGCCGAGCGTGTGGCCGGCGCGCGCGCACGGCGGGAGCGCCACGCCACCTGCCTGCCTCACTCCCCTCGCCGCCTAGCCGCTTCTGGAGGAGCCACGCACC
>LR738712.1:160221968-160241766 GCA_902687465.1 Secale cereale
TAGCTGCTAGCGCTGCCCCGCCTAGGCCACCACAGCCTCGTGCCCGAGCTCGACCGAACTCCGGCGCCGCCGCGAGCTCATTTCCGGCGAGCTCCGGCCGTCCCAGCTGCTGCTGCTTGTGGGAATGGACGCGGACGAGCTCCAGCAGCTCGCCCGTGGTCTCAGCCGCTCAAAAGACCCCCGGAGCAGGATTCCCGAAGCCCTCCGCCGCGTTTGCTGCCGCCGGCGGCTAAACGCCGGCGTGCTAGCCGTAGTTTGACCAGGATTTGACCCCCTGGGTCAATGACAGGTGGGCCCCACCCCTTTAGTTAGTTGACTAGATTAAGTTAATTAATTACTTTTGGTTAATTAGATTAGCCACTGACATGTGGGCCCAGCCCTGCTAATATTTCTGTTAGAATTAGTTTAGAGTTAATTAACTCAGTTAATTAACTGAGTCACGGACCAGTGGACCCCACTGTCAGGTTTGACTCTGGAACAGCCCCTTTGACCTGCTGACGTCATGCCTGTGTCATGCTGACGCAGTAATCCAGTTCTGGTTTTTAAATAAATCTTAAATGATTTATTTAATTCAGAAATTGGCATAAACTTCAAAAAATCACAGAAATTCAACTGTAGCTCAGAATGAAATAAGTTATATATGAAAAATTATCAGAAAAATTCAATCTATCCATCTGTACCTTTTTCATGCATGACAAATGAAGTTAAACCTACTGTTTATATGAAAACACATATATGGCTTTAGAAAATACTTATTTTAAAGTTGCATTTGAGCCTTTGGTTCAAATGGACTTCTTTCAAATTGAATGATAGTTGCATTAGCTCAACAACATCATTTTTTCATGCCATATTCATGCATCATATTGTTGCATATGCTTGTGTTTTGATTGTCGGCACCGTTCTTCTCGATAGGTCCAGCTCCGGAGACCGATCCAGAGTACCTGTCAGAGGAGCAGTGCTCTGCACGTTGTTTTACCAGGCAAGCAAACCCCCCTTGTTCATTCCGATACAATCCCTCTCTCACTCCTGCTCCCTGTTATTGCATTAGGACAACAACGATTTCAACTGCTACTTTATGCTGCGGTAGTTGAACCCATTCCTCTGCATGACCTGTCTTTCCACAGTAAATAGTTGAAACCCACTAGCATGTGTAGGAGTTGATTGAAGCCATGATGTGATCCTTCCATGCCTTGCTTGCTATTGCTTAGAGTGTGTCAGGTCTAATTCATCGGGAATGAATTGGAGTGAAATGATATGTTCTGATGCTGAGGGTTAAGCGTGTGAACGCGATTTGGTAAAGGTAGCGGTGAGAGGCCATGTAGGAGTACATGGTGGGTTGTCTCACTGGAACCGTCCCTAAGAACTGAGTTCTGTGTATGTTTTCCAATGACTAGTTACTACCACACATTGGGTTCCGGTAACTCGACCCCTCTCGACTTATTAATCAACATGATCTCTGTCCAGGAGTTGCAACTAGTTTCTGGTGTTTGTAGTTAGTGTTAGTAGTCTACCAAGTGGCACTCGGCCAGTGGGCTTGGGACAGACTAGGCACCGTGGCACGGTGTACCAAGCGTAGATCCACTCGGCGAGGTGGGCTTGGGAACCCTGCGCACATCATTTGGGGCCGTGAGTGACACCCCGGCCGGATCTCCCCACGGATGGAACCCGAATAGGCGATAAACCTGGACGAGAGACTTGTGTGGTTAGTCAGGTCGTGGCCGACACCCTCGCCAAGCTTCCGCTTGAAGGTTGCCGAGATACACGAGATGTACCTGGCGGTAAGTGGCGAGAGCGTGTGTGAAGAAGTACACCCCTGCAGGGTTAACATGATCTATTCGAATAGCCGGGTCCGCGGATATGGACTTCTTGGATGCTTATGTGGTACATAGACAACTTGAAGTGGATACTCTAAAATACTCAAGACAAGTGTGAGTGCTATGGATGGCCTTCTCGTAGGGAGACGGGAATGAATCCATAGTGGTGTATTGTGTGGTGCTTAGTGTACTCGTGTGCGCCACCTCAAAGTTACCAGCAATCATAGAATAGGATAGCCACTGAGTCAAAGCTGGCTTACTGCAACTAAACTCCACTCTGCCATCTTGATACAAGTGCATGTATGATAGGATCTGATGTAAGTCTTGCTGAGTACCTTTGTACTCATGTTTGCTTAATTTATGTTTTGCAGATAGGATTGATGTCCCACTAGTAGTTCCGCTTGGACTTCGACAAGTATCTTGTACCTCAGCTACGATCTTGGACGAGTGTTGTAGATAGTCAGGCTCTTCAGCCTTTTTCATTTGTAGATGTCTGTACTCAGACATGTAGTGCTTCCGCTTGTTGCTTGTATGCTCTGAATGTTGGGTCGTGAGACCCATGTTTGTAATACTTGGCTCCTCGGAGCCTAATGAATAAATACTTTGTTTATTAGAGTCTTGTTGTGATGCCATGTTATATTTGCACATATTGAGCATATTGTGTGTATGTTATTGAAATGCTTGGTATGTGTGGGATCCGACACCTAGTTGTTTACCCTTGGTAGCCTATCTTACAGGGAAATGTCTCCTAGTGCTTCCACTGAGCCTTGGTAGCTTGCTACTGCTCCGGATCACTTAGGCTGACCGGCATATGTCCTTCTTCGTTCCTGTGTCTGTCCCTTAGGGGAAATGTCACGCGTTGTTCCTTTAAGTCCTTGTAGCTTGCTACGACTTGGGTTCATACGTTGATGACCGACACGTTCGTTGCTGGGTCATGAATGCCTGTCTCTGTAATTTAGTGCCACTTTTGGTTTATAACTGGTCATGTCGGCCCGGGTTCTCTGTCATATGGATGCTAGCGACACTATCATATACGTGAGCCAAAATGCGCAAACGGTCCCGGGCCAGGTAAGGTGGCACCCGTGGGGATACCGTGCGTGAGGCCGCAAAGTGATATGGTGTGTTACATGCTAGATCGGTGTGACTTAGGATCGGGGTCCCGACAGATTTGCTGGATTAGCCTTACCTTAGTTCGGTTTAACTTGAGCACGGGATTCCGAGAATACTCGGGTCTTCCCACCTATGGAGTTGCGACTCCGCGGATCGTGGGCTTGTAATGGGTCAAGTTGGAACACCCCTGCAGGGTTTGAACTTTCGAAAGCCGTGCCCGCGGTTATGTGGCAGATGGGAGCTTGTTAATATCCGGTTGTAGAAAACTTGACACAATGTTCCAATACACTACCAGCGTGTGTACCGTGACTGTCAATTTCCGAATAGGGATTCGGGAGTTGAACACGGTGAGGTTATGTTTGACCGGCTTTAGCTAGGATCACTTCGTGATCATCTCTCGACCCAGGCACTTCTCTTCTCGCTCTCTATTACGTAAGCTAGTGCTAGTTGCTGCTGCAGACTCTTGTTGTTCCTTCACCTCTTGTTCTTTCTTCAGCCTTGCCCTCACCCAAGGCTTAAATAGTCGTGTTACCCGGGAACGGGATTGCTGAGTCCTCTGTGGCTCACAGTTACTTCACCACACCAGATGCAGGTTCAGCCGAGTTTGATGCAGGAGCTGGTTCAGTTCTTCACCGGGAGCTCGATGAAGAGTTTGGCCGTATGCTTGTGACGTTTCGACGATCAGTAGTGGTTCTTCTACTAGGATTCGATCCTGACCTGTGGCTTTATGTTATTTTGGTATCTTTCTTTTGGATCTTGCCCTTAGATGGGTTGTGATGTTTTGAATGATGTCTTGGTTATGTAATTGTATTGTGTGAAGTGGCGAGTGTAAGCCAACTATCTCCTTTTGCAATTTAATCCCTCTTTTACATGAGTCGTGCAAAGATACCAAACTTGAGATCATTCTAGGATGGGCTTATACCTTTAAGTCGTGCCTCGACACGTAGGAGGTATAGTCCCATCCTGGGCATTACAAGTTGGTATTCAGAGCCTTCTCCGACCTAGAAGCCCCCACTGATTGATCTAATCGTTGACGGTTGAGTCTAGGCACACACTGAAAAATGTTTTGAGTCCTATATTTATATCGGAGAGTAGGATTTCTTTGCTTCTCATCCCCTTTCACTCTGGTGAGGACTCCTGACGACTACTCTTGTCCCTTCTACTTTCAAAAAATTGCACCAAATTTTTTTTTAGGATCTCGCGAGTATTGTTTGGATTGTTCCGATGTCTTTGTGACGAGAACATTGTTCTCGATGCCTCCTGTCATTAGGGGTTGTGGCAGTGTCCCGGGGAGTTGAGCTCCGAGGTGTTGTCGTCACAAATCCATCGCGGCAGTACTAGAATACTTAAGACGGCCGACATCGAAAACTCTCCTATGCGGTTAGTGGAAAGATAACCCCGACATCACCCAGTACTGGGGAGGTAGTTCGAGAGTATTGCCATAGCTTGTTATAGTGGATGCTTTTCGAAGGTCCGAGGTAAGCAGTTTGCGAGAAAGACTGGTTATGTGTTGAAGGACGGATACACCTGGATGTAGGTTTAGAGTTGATTGCGCGGTGCTTCCCGTGTATCCCCAACACCTGATTGCATAACTGGAAACTTTCAGAAATCCATAGGTGGGTTCATCTAGTAGTTCTAGGCATTCTTCCAACGGATGCACGATATGAAGTTTGGGGTTCTACATCGAGTGAAGTGGTTTTATGGACTTGTTCTGATCGGGAGTTGCATCTTAAAGGGTCCTTGGCTATGCTGATCCGGGGATTGCAAAACCCTTTTGTAACACGTTCCATGAGCTTTCAGCATGAATATGTCGAACGAAGCTTCTATCTTGTATTTGTTCTATCTGATCCTTGTTCCTTTTTATTTACCTTTTCCTTCTCCCAAGTGGCTTCTCGACAAGTTGATGTACCTGCGGAATTCATTCGTTCAATCCTTTGTTTTTGTTTTGATTCTGGTATTCGAGTTGCTTCGATGTCAAATGTTGATTTCATACCTTTCCTAATCGGTGTTCTCATATTTCTATGAGAGTGCTAATTCTTCTTGACCATTGAGATGGTCATGTTAAATCCTTTTCAACCGGTGTGCCTTCTTTTCAAGTTATTCCATACGGACACCGTTGAGAAATCTGACGATTTGTCTGTTTCATTCGTCCCAAGTTGTCTTTGTTTTCCCCACCCTCCCACCCTTTTCTTTATGGAGCCAGAGATTCTCAAATGAAATATCCATTTTATTCATGTGATGGTTCTTCATTCTTTCCTTCATTGTTCTTATCCGGTGATTCTCAGGAAGAGGCTCAAGAGCTTCAAGTTCATCATTCTTTTGTTCTCAAATTCTGCCGGTGGATGTAATTCAAGATTTCGGTGTTGATCTTATCCTTTTTCCTCTTTTCACAATGCTTTCTTATTCCGGTGCACCAATTAATCATTCTCCTCTTGCTATTCATATCCGGAGTGCTGAAGATTCATAATTCCATTCTTAATCCGTTCAAGCTATTTTGAGATTGTCATCTTACTCAAGCCATTTAATTCAACCGGTGCAATATCTCTTAAGCAATCTTTTCCAACGGTGATTTTCTTTGAGTGGGCCCTAACCCACAGGTCTTTTCCCAGGATCTTACCTGACTCTTTTAATTTTTCTGGAGTTATACTCAATTCTTTTCAAGTGTGACGTAAGAATGAATTTACATCAGTCACATGCCTTCTCCAGGACCGCTTCAAATTCTTTTCTTCATTGGTTCAACCTTTTAATTCTTCATTCCGGAGTGCTCAACAATTCTTATGGCATTTCTCGTCTTCATTCTCAACATTTGGAGACAGAGAAGTGTTTCTCTTAAATCTTGGCCCGTTCTCTTGAAGATTCGTGGTTCTAGCTTCATGCCATCCTCATTATTGTTCCGTTTGTGAGGAATTCTTTTATGCCATCCGAAGCATTTCATGAATTCTTTCCTATTGTGATCCTCCGAAGGCCATCATTTCAGAATACTTCTTCGTTCTCAGTTTTCAACTTCGTCCTCCAAATATTCTTCATTGATGTCTCTTCGTTCGTCTCCATATTTTTACGGTGGTTCTTTCAAGATTACCCTTCCGTTGTTATCGTTTTAATTCATTTGTTCTTTCATAATTCTACCGGTGGTTCGTTGAAGATTTACCCAAGCTTGTGCGAGATCTCTCTTAATTCTTTCCAACGAGAATAAGTAGTATGCCAAATCCTTTGGTTGTCATCAATTTAAATTGGTGAAGGAGATGCATAACATAATTCTTATTCTTATTCCTTCAAGGTGATTTAATTCTTTTGTCTGGAGTTTGTTCATCATATCATATTCTCGGTTCTAAGTTGTTCATCTTGTTTTCCGGAGCCCCAAGCTATTTCAATTATATCATTTCAAAGCTCCATCTAATTCATCGCAGGCCTTGAATCTTATTCTTTTCATCTTTCACTTCTCATGCTTTCATTACCGGAGTTTTCATGGTGGTTCATCATCATTTAATTCATGCTTGAAGTGTTCTTCAAGATTCTTGTTGGAGCTCAAGCATTCTTCATCATGCTTTTCCAATTGCAATTCTTGCTACCTTATCTTTGAGATGGTGTTATGTCATTCTTGACAATTCCTTCACGTTTCATGATTCACGAGTTATCAAGAATGAAATAATTAAAACCATCATTTTCTTTGGTCAGGAGATTTTTCCAACCATTCAATTTATTCGTTGGAGTTATCTTGGGTTGCATTTCACCTAAAAGCTTTCCCTAAGGATTGTTGCTAAGTATGGTGCTTATAAATGAACCAAGTTCTTCATTTATCATTCCGGTGAGATAAGTTTTTCGTCTCCTTGTTGATCTCAATCCAAGCAATTCGTTTCCGTTAGTGGCTGGTTGTCACTTCATAATTTTGAGATGAATTCCATAAGCCCACAACGAGCTATTCTTTTGCTGTTGATTTTTCCAACAACTCCGTTCAACCCTTCTTGGTAAGGATGCTCTTTCAAATTCAATTTTGAGAGAAGTTGTCATTTTTCTTCTCCATTCATTTCTTTCGTCGATCTATATTCTATTCTTTCGTTCCGGAGGCTTTGTGATATTGCTCTCTTCGAACCATTATCTCGTTTTATCGAGATCATGTTCTTTCTCTTTTATCATTTAACCGGAGTGTTGTATTCTTCATTCAAGTTTCGTCATTTATCTAGTTTTGCCTGTCTTTTAACCGGAGTGCTGTCTGAATCCTTCTTACCCCTTGTGCCATTCTTTTAATTGTTCCGGAGGCAATATGCTGTTGATTTCATCAAGTATCACTCCATCTCCTCAAACTCTTGTTAATTCCTTGCATTTTCAGACGGAGTGCTGTCCAAATTATTTCGTTCTTATTCCTTCTCCGTCTTGTTTTAACCGGAGTGGTTTGGAAAGTCTTCCGTCATCCGTGAGCTCTTGTTTCATGTCTTTCAACCTATAAGGTTCTCATAATGTTCCTGTTTCCTCCTTTTACCGGAGTGCTCTCAACTTCGTTCATCTCCGTTGTATTCTTCTTTCTTCTTGTTCAACCTCTCAAGGTTCTTTGGTTTCACTCGTCTGTCAAAGAAGCAACTTTGTTTTACCTCTTCCTCTTCCGTTTTTACCCGGTGATATCTCTAGGATCTCGGGTCGAGATCCTCTGTTAGTGTGGGAGAGTTGGGACGCCCGAAGACCGACGTCCCAGAAGATTCCAGATGTTCAGGGTTCCCCCTTGTGTTTCATTTGTGCTTGTGTTATTTTATTTTTGCATTGCATCATGTCATCATGCCATCATGTCATATTTTATTTTTGCATCTCAACCTAAATAATCCGTGTGGGCCTTCGGTCCATTTAAATCGAGGGAAGATGTCTTCTCTTTAAAACATATAAAAGCCTCTCAATATTTAGGGAGCTATATGTAAAATATTCCAATTGGTTGGGATCACCGTAACACACTTGCAATATTTCCCCATGCCTATTCCATATCAAGTTTGACTTCAAAACCTTTCTATAATTCTTTTCCGTTGTTATCGAGGCTCCTCCAAAAATCTAGACTCCTTTTAAACTCCTTTAAGGCAAGCTAATTAGTTTAGTTTGCTTTTCCCTATTTTTGTTGGAACTATTTTTGTGGGTTGGTTTTATTCCATAAAGCCTTTCAAAAATGTTCCCTCTTTTATTCCTTGTTCGTGGCCTTTTTCCTTAATATTTTGTCAATCTCTATTTTTTTCTGCTAAAGAATAAAGAGAGAAGAACCAGCCCAGGCCCAAGCCAACCTCAGCCTCTCTCTCCCTCTAGGCATGCGGCCTCCCTCAGCCCTCCCAGGCCGGCCCATTGGCCCATTTCCCCTCTAACCCTAGGCTCCCTTCGCTTCTCCCCTCGCTCTCCCAGAGCCGCCGCCAGACCCCGCATCCTCTCGTTCGCCCGCTCCCGTCGCCCGCTCTTCTCTTTCCCTCGAGCCCGAGCCCCACCCTTATGCCTCGCTCGCCTCCGCCCGAACACCCCGATCCCCAGGCCCGCGACCGCGGCCTCCCTCCTCCGCGACCCCAGCTCCCTCACCTTCCTAGGCCGCAGCGACGCCCCAGCACCACCCCTCGAGCGCCCTTCCCCTCCAGCGGCCAAGTACCGCGCCATGGCGACCTTCCCTCCGGCCAGGAGCCAGCTATGGCCGCGCGCCTGGCGCCCCGCTCCCTTCTCCTGCGAGCGCCGCCCGGAGCCGCCTCCCTGGCCTCCTCCCGTGCCCCGCGCCGCGTCCCTCCTCTTCAGTCTCCAGCGGCCAGGAGCCAAGGCCGGCCAGGCCCTCGCCTCCATGCCGCGGCCCCTCCTCTACAGCCCGCACCAGCACGCCGTGGCCTCCCTCCGTCCAGCGCCTCTCCTCCGCCGAGGCTCTGCCGTCGTCTCCTTCCAGCGCCCCAAGTCGTCGCCCCGTGCAGCTCCTCGTCCGTGCAGCGCCGGCGCCGCCCCAAGCACCTCCAGCACCTCATCGCCGTGTTGCTGCCATGGCCTCGACGTCGTCGGCGTGCTGCCTCTCCTCCTCGCCGTGACCGCGACCGTAACCGTGCTGCGTTTTTGTTGTTGCTGTTTTGTTTATCTCAAGTACCCGGGAACGACTACACGACGACCTCGCGTCAAGTACCTCTCCGATGCTCAAGTCCGACTACTACATGTACGTCTACGCGAGACGAGACCGGCAAGACCGAACGGAACGAGTACATCTACCGATGCCAAGTACCACGACCAAGTACCACGACGACCGAACGGCTACGATGGCGAGTACCTCTCCGATGAACGTAAACAACTACATGGCGATGCGACAAGTACCCCTATGGAACGTGTACCACTACCGTCGCTCGACGACCGCGAGTACCACTACCGTCGCCCGAGTACAACTACCGCTACGAGAACGACTACCTTCGGTGAAGAAACGTGAACGACTACTTCCTCTCCGAACGTGAACGACTTCTTCCTCTACGACCCGTGTACCACTACGTCCCTCGACGACTCGAACCGCCCCGAAACGAGTGTTTCGAAGGTATAACCCCGAGACGTGACCCGTGGATGCTTGCATGTGTTGTATGAAATGTTTCCCGTGTGTGCTTCGTGCCGTTTCGTCCATTTGTCATGTTCCTCGGTTGCCTCGTCGCCGACCCGTGGGAACCCGGCAACGGGATCGCCCCACCTTTCATCTCGTTTGACTCGTTCACGCCGCCCTTCATCTTTTGCACCGGACTCTCAACGAGTTACCGGAACCGATATGTTGCCGTGGCATCATTTTCGGAATTGTTGTCCTGGCACCTTTTTCCTTCCACCACGGGGACAATGCTTCATATCTCTTCTTGTTAACCTTTTAATAAAATTGCATAAACTTGATCATGTCATCCGCATCATGTTAACAACATTAAATGTGTGAATTGTTGTTTGCTTATAATTACTAAACATGCTCATGGGGATTTTCCGGATATGTTGTTGTTATTTTCCGGCCTCATTTATAATGCCTAAATAGTGTAGTTTTATTATGCTCCACCTCTTGCCATGTTAAAAACATTTAATCTTGTCTTGTAAATAAACGAGAGTCAACTAAATAATTAAATGTGGTGTTTCGTCAATATGCAACCCGTTGCATATTGAGCTCCACTTAACTTGTAGTGTTGTTTGTGCACTTTGCCATGCCATGCATAATTAAACCCGACATGCATCATACTTGTTTGTGCATCGTATGCCATGTTTATGCTTGTGTGTTTACCGTGTTGTTTGCTTCTTTCCGGTTTGCTTCTCTTGTTAGCTTCGGTTTCGTTCCGGAGTTGTGAGGATTCGCTCGACTGTGTTGCTCCGTCTACTTCGTGGATCCGTTCTTCTCCCTTGTGGAATCCCAGGCAAGATGACCAAACCCGGATACCATTACTATTTTTGCCTATTGCTAGTAGTCTCGCTCTATGGATTTGCCTCAATGCCCATGCCTTTCTTGTCAGCCTCCTACTTGTAACCATGACCATGTTTAACCACCCTACCTATGCAAACCTTTGATTGGCTATACGTAGGCTCGCTCAGCCCCTCTTATAGCATTGTTAGTTGCAGGTGAAGATTGAAGATGCTTGCTTCATGTTGAAGTTTGGTTGGGTTATATCACACTATATAAATGCTTAAAATGAAATCATCTATATATTGGCAAGGGTGGAAGGCTAAGCCTTTTGCTTGGTGATTTGTTCCACTCATGCCGTTAGGAACCGTATAAACCGGTGTTATGTTCCTTGATTATGCGTTCCTAACACGGTTGGGGTGTATGGGACCCCCTTGATAAACCGCTAAGTGCTAAGTCTTTTCCAGCAAATCCCAACATTGGTACTATTTGCCTAATAACTAATAAAACTTGCATGTGGACTAGCTATCCCTTTTATTTTAATTCAACAACCCCAGGCCAGTGCTCCACATGAGTGTTGGTCCGAAACGGGGGTCCTACAGGGCCGCCTTGGGGCAACCCGAGGTATCTGGCATACACCTGTAGCATCGCCCATCCGGTCGTGTCCTGAGACTTAGATACGTGCGGCTACTATCAGGGTGTCGACACGCCGGGAGGATTTGCTGGATTAGCCTTACCTTAGTTCGGTTTAACTTGAGCACGGGATTCCGAGAATACTCGGGTCTTCCCACCTATGGAGTTGCGACTCCGCGGATCGTGGGCTTGTAATGGGTCAAGTTGGAACACCCCTGCAGGGTTTGAACTTTCGAAAGCCGTGCCCGCGGTTATGTGGCAGATGGGAGCTTGTTAATATCCGGTTGTAGAAAACTTGACACAATGTTCCAATACACTACCAGCGTGTGTACCGTGACTGTCAATTTCCGAATAGGGATTCGGGAGTTGAACACGGTGGGGTTATGTTTGACCGGCTTTAGCTAGGATCACTTCGTGATCATCTCTCGACCCAGGCACTTCTCTTCTCGCTCTCTATTACGTAAGCTAGTGCTAGTTGCTGCTGCAGACTCTTGTTGTTCCTTCACCTCTTGTTCTTTCTTCAGCCTTGCCCTCACCCAAGGCTTAAATAGTCGTGTTACCCGGGAACGGGATTGCTGAGTCCTCTGTGGCTCACAGTTACTTCACCACACCAGATGCAGGTTCAGCCGAGTTTGATGCAGGAGCTGGTTCAGTTCTTCACCGGGAGCTCGATGAAGAGTTTGGCCGTATGCTTGTGACGTTTCGACGATCAGTAGTGGTTCTTCTACTAGGATTCGATCCTGACCTGTGGCTTTATGTTATTTTGGTATCTTTCTTTTGGATCTTGCCCGTAGATGGGTTGTGATGTTTTGAATGATGTCTTGCTTATGTAATTGTATTGTGTGAAGTGGCGAGTGTAAGCCAACTATCTCCTTTTGCAATTTAATCCCTCTTTTACATGAGTCGTGCAAAGATACCAAACTTGAGATCATTCTAGGATGGGCTTATACCTTTAAGTCGTGCCTCGACACGTAGGAGGTATAGTCCCATCCTGGGCATTACAACATCCATCAACCTCTTCCCAACCTCTTTACTTCAACTGAGATTGAAGCTTTCAAGATGATTGAGTTAGCTCAAATTCAAAACAATTATCTCACAAGTGAAAATATTTTGTTGAATGAGTATATAGTTGCACTCAAAGGTATTATCCGCAAGCTGGAGGATCTCCTACGCTCGATATATGATGATCCGACGTCACTACTTTCAACTCCATCATCACCAGCACCGAAGAAGGAGACCTAATCATATGGGTATGGGCACTCCCCTTGGCAACTGCCAATCTTGGGGGAGTGACCCCAGTATCGTATCACCATCACTCCTATCTTTATCGTTTTTCTTAGTTCGATCCTTTTGGTAGTATCTTGATCTAGTAGAATAAAGTATGCATGATCTAGTTGTGAGCTTTTGCTTTATGATCTTTACCCTTTGTAATCGAGTCTGTGAGCTATATAATAAAGATTAGTGTTGAGTCAAGGGCTTGATTTCCTCACTTTGGTCATGATGATAAAAAGAAAGAAAACATAAAGAGTACCCAAGAGATCATATCGATCTTATGGGAAGTAATGACTTCACATATAAAGGGTATGATGAATAGAAGTTGTTGGGAGTTGACAAACATAGTTTTGGTCATCGTTGCAATTAATAGGAAGTAATAAAGAAAGAGAGGCTTCACATACAAATATACTATCTTGGACATCTTTTATAATTGTGCTCACTCATTAAAATATGACATGCTAAAGAGTTGATGTTGGACAAGGAAGACAACATAATGGGTTATGTCTTCTTATATCTGAAATAAAGTACATGGTCATGGATCATCCAACATGTTGAGCATTCCTTTCCCCCTCATGCTAGCCAAAACTCCTCGCACCAAGTAGAGATACTACTTGTGCTTCCATATATCCTTAAACCCAGTTTTGCCATGAGAGTCCACCATACCTACCTATGGATTGAGTAAGATCCTTCCAAGTAAGTTGTCATGTTGCAAACTCGCTAAAATATGTATGATTTATTAGTGTGGAGGAAATAAGCTTTATACTATCTTGTGATATGGAAGTAATAAAAGTGACGGACTGCATAATAAAGGTCCTTATCACAAGTGGCAATATAAAGTGACGTTCTTTTATGCTAAGACTTTGTGCATCCAACCATAAAAATACATGACAACCTCTGCTTCCCTCTACGAAGGGCCTATCTATTATCCTTGCCTTACAAGAGTCAAGGTGAAATTCACCTTTCCTTTTTACATTTTATCCTTTGGCAAGCACACTGTGTTGGAAAGATCCTGACATATATACCCACTTGGATGTAAGTTTTCATGGTCTATTACTGTTGACATTACCCCTAAGGTAAAAGGTTGGGAGGCATCACCATAAGCACCTATCTTTCTCTGTGTCCGATTACAACTCCATAACCATAAGTATTGCGTGAGTGTGAGCAATCGTGAAAGACAATATGATAGTTGAGTATGTAGGTTTGCTGAAAAGCTCTTATATTGACTCTTTCCGGTGTTATGATAAATTGCAATTGCTTCAATGACCGAGATTATAGTTTGTTGGTTCTCAATGAAGTTTAGGATTCATGCTCGATATTCTGAATGATTTGTTACTTTAGCATAAGAATCATATGACAATATACATATGTTGCTGTTATGAGAATGATCATGATGCCCTCATGTCCGTATTTTATTTTTATCGACACCTCTATCTCTAAATATGTGGACATATTTTTCATTATCGGCTTTCGATCGAGGACAAGCGAGGTCTAAGCTTGGGGGAGTTGATACGTCCATTTTGCATCATGCTTATATGTTGATATTTATTGCATTCTGGGCTGTTATTACACGTTATGTCACCATACTTATGCCTCTTCTCTCCTATTTTACAAGGTTTACATGAAGAGGGAGAATACCGGCAGCTGGAATTCTGGGCTGGAAAAGAAGCAAACTCTGGAAACCTATTCTGCACAACTCAAAAAGCCCCGAAACTCCACAGGACACCATTTTAGAAAATATAAAAAATATCTGGCAAAAGAAGATCACCAGGGGGGCCACCACCTGTCCACGAGGGTGGGGGCGCGCCCCCCTCTCTGGGCGCGCCCCTGCCTTGTGGGCCCCTCGATGGCCCCCCGATGCCCATCTTCTCCTATATGAGGTGTTTTGACCTGGAAAAAATCATAAGGAGGCTTTCGGGACCAGACGCCGCCGTCTCGAGGTGGAACCTTGGCGGAAACCAATTTAGGGCTCCGGCAGAGCTGTTCTGCCGGGGATACTTCTCTCCGGGAGAGGGAAATTGTCACCGCCGTCATCACCAACAACTCTCCTATCTTGGGGAGGGCTATCTTCATCAACATCTTCACCAGCACCATCTCCTCTCAAACCCTAGTTCATCTCTTGTATCCAATCTTTGTACCCAAACCTCATATTGGTACCTGTGGGTTGCTAGTAGTGTTGATTACTCCTTGTATTTGATGCTAGTTGGTTTATTTGGTGGAAGACAATATGTTCAGATCCATTATGCATATTAATACCCCTCTGATCATGAACAATATTATGTCTTGTGAGTAGTTACTTTTGTTCCTGAGGACATGGGAGAAGTCTTGCTATTAGTAGTCGTTCGATATTTTGATGAGATGTATGTTGTCTCTCCTCTAGTGGTGTCATGTGAACGTCGACTACATGACACTTCACCATTATTTGGGCCTAGAGGAAGGCATTGGGAAGTAATAAGTAGATGATGGGTTGCTAGAGTGACAGAAGCTTAAACCCTAGTTTATGCGTTGCTTCGTAAGGGGCTGATTTGGATCCACTTGTTTCATGCTATGGTTAGGTTTACCTTAATACATCTTTTGTAGTTGCGGATGCTTGCATTAGACATTAATCATAAGTGGGAGGCTTGTCCAAGTAAGGACAGCACCCAAGCACCGGTGCACCCACATACCAAATTATCAAAGTACTGAACGCGAATCAGATGATCGTGATGAAAACTAGCTTGATGATAATTCCCATGTGTCCTCGGGAGTGCTTTCCTTCATATAAGAGTTTGTCCAGGCTTGTCCTTTGCTACAAAAAGGATTGGGCCATGTTGTTGCACCTTATTTACTTTTACCTTTTGTTACTTGCTACCAATTACCTTATCACAAAACCATCTGTTACCTATAATTTCAGTGCTTGCAGACAATACCTTACTGAAAAATTCCTATCATTTCCTTCTGCTCCTCGTTGGGTTTGACACTATTATTTATCGAAAGGACTACGATAGATCCCCTATACTTGTGGGTCATCACGTCCTACAGTCAGTGTGTGCTCTGATACCATCTTGTAGCGACCACGATCCGAATGGATCGAAGTCTCTGTGCTTAAGTGTCATCCCTGGATCGGTATGCTGACACACACAATACTTGAGGATTTATAACAGAGTTTCAATCACACACTTATTGCATCAAGATCCTCATAAAGAGTATTATTACAAAAATATGGCTGAAGGCCTACTAAATAAACTGCAGAAGCATCGAAGATGAATTGAATCCTTCCAACTCCACAGCAAAACACTGAGTGCATGACAACGACCTATCGCACCTTCATCCTCGTCTGCAAACTCTCCAACATGTGACGTTGCAGCCGTGTAGGTCAGCACATTGAATATGTTGGTAAAGTCGCGCTGTAGCAATAATGATGAACAAATAACTACCACTACATGCATATTTGGCTGGTGGAGGCTGTAAGGTTTATTTTTGCATAAAGCTAGTTTTTCCCTACCACAAATCAGAATAATATTTATTTACTACTAAATTAAATTAATCAATATTGAGAAGGTTCCTCCATCTCAATCCCAAAATCACCAATGTCATTAGTAACCCAACAATTTAATTAATAGAGTGTTGAGATCAATGTTGAGGATATCGCTTATTGTTATCGTCTCGGTCAGCTGGGGTTTGGAGATTAATCGGAAATCGGTCGGTTAATCGATTTTATCGGTCGACTATTACTCGGCCATTTTTGCAAATATTAGGTTCCCAACATTGAAATATGATGTATTCAACACCAAAAAAATATTGGACACAAGTGTTATCTTGATTCCTAGCCTTTGAATCCTCGTAAAATGACAAACAAAAAAGGGCAATAGTACATATTGTATAACAAGGTCCATAAAACACAAATAAACACATTTTTTGCAAACATGGTGCTAGGAATAGGCCCAATTTATCAATAGATTCCTGATAAATTGTTTGTTAGAGCGATAAATCGGCCCAAAAGTAAAAAATGAAGATAAGGCATAATCTTATCGGTCACCCCCCGAGTAGCGATAAATCGGACGATAAATCGCTGAATCGGATGATTTTTCGAACAGTGGTTGAGATCAATCAAAAATTCAAGTACCATGATACTCAAGTTGTCCATAACCGGGGACACGGCTATTCATGAATAGTTTGTACACTCTGTAGAGGTTGCGCACTTTTCCCCACAAGACTTGACCGCATCCATGATCGGAAGATCGATACATAGCCTTTCAGAAGCATTAACTCTTTACTCTGGGTAGACAGGTACACCTAATTTCCCCTACATCTGCTAGTCTACCACTGAAAGAGCTCACACAACTTACTCAACTATGCCAAAGCCCATAATGGCTTGTGGCTGCACACGGAAGTTTCTAGGCATAAATGATATATGATCCCTTTGAGCCTGGGTGGCATTCCATAGGATGATCACACGGATCCTCCGGGATCTCCTCGGACAACACTGGATTCTCCAGGTGCCCTGCAACCAATCCACCCAGATGTGTATTAAAGTTGCCACCTTAAACTTTCCCTTAGTTGTTATTACACTCTCAACTTTCATGAATCTCACATACCAATCCACGTCTATGAGCATGGCTAAGAAATAAGTAACAAAGCGTATATTCCAGGGGTTGATCTCAAGTCATTGGGTTCCTACCTCATGAACTACAAAGCAATTCCACATGTATCCAAGTCCTACTCATGCAAATCTTTGAGGGTGTAACTAATGCAAGTAAATCTGGGTATTGAAAAGTATGATCAAAGTGTAACTTTCCTTGCTGATGATCATTGAAACCTAGAGACTCGTAGTAGCAAGCTTCGCACTCCGGAAATTCTATCGAAGGCAAATAATACCATACATAAGCATTCATGCAAAAGAATCGAAGAAAAGAACTCGGAAAACTTCGAAAACAAGCATAGCTCTTGCAACAGAAAACAATTTTTAACTGTACCAAAATTATGTGGTTTTGATCTTAACAGAAAGTTTAGGTCAAGAGCTTCGATTTTCAAAAAGAATCAACTCAAACAGAGTTACGAAACTCAAGTTACGATCAAAAGAAGTTCAAATTCAAAAATGTTTGAATTCAAATTTTAAAACTTTCAAAAGTAAATTTCAGTTGGTTTACTGGATAGATGAGGTCATAACGAAGATGTTGGCGTTGGTTTCATCTAATTCGGACAAACGAGTAAAAATTATTGATAGATTGAAAACTAGGGACTGATCAGTAAGAAATTAATTCGTGGATAGGTCCCTGGGTAAATAAACTGCAAAAGAAAAATCTATCGAGCGAAGCTCGCTAAACCGATCTAAACAGTGGATGTTCGCTATTTAGATCTAACTAATAAAACAGATCGGGTTTTCAAAAACCGAAACTAAAACGAAAAACCGGCGGTTTGGGACAGTTAATTACCGAACCAGAGAAACCGGTGGGTCGGGTCGGGCGGCGGCGGATCGGGGCTCGGGCGCCGGGTCGGCGGGCGGCAGCGCGATGGCGGGTCGGCGAGCAGCGGGCGGCGTGACAGGTGCGGCAGCGGCGCGGTGGCTCGGGCGTCGGCGGCGGTGCGTGCGGGCGGGGGCAAGGGCGGGCGAGCGGGAGGGGGCGGCGGCAGCGACTTATAAAGGCAGGAGGGTCTGCCTTGGATGAGGGGGCAGTCGGTGGTGTGGCGCTCCTGGACTCCTGCCGGAGTCCAGCTCGGTCACGACGGGGAAGGCGGTGGCGGCATGGGTCGGCTGGGCTTCGGCCCAGTTCGGTCCAAAAGTAATTTTTTTTATAAATATTTTTCCGAAAATACAGAAAAATAGAAAAACACTATAAATATATTTTTCAAAATCGCAGAAAAAATTCACACGTACTAAGGGCCTTCTTATTGACATGTTGAACATTTTTCTGGCCTAAATGCCTAAAATAAAAATAAACTTTTTAGTGCAAATAAAATAATAAAAATAAATACTTTCGCAAATAAAAATCCAATAAATATATTTTTACGCAAAATTCAGTTTCCAACATTTTTTTCTATTTTTGAAGAAGTCATATTATCTTCTCTCATTATTTTAAAATATTGAAAATGAAATTGACAAAAATTATTTGATCCAGCCCACTTGGAAAAATCAATAAAATTGTGTGTCCTTTTTGGAAAACTTCCAACTCTCTCACTTGGGTCCTTGAGTTGCTTAAAGTATCTTGGATCAATTTCAAATAAAAATCAAATTCAGAAATGCTCAAATGATGAATGCATATGAATGATCTATATGTTAACATCCAAATTGAAAATTGGGATGTTACATGATATTTCTGTTTCTGATGCTGAAACGCAATCTGGTAATGAACATGAACTTAGTAACGGTGAAAATGATGAAGTTCATGTTGGTGCTCAAGCTAGTAATGATAATGATGTAGAGATAGAACCTATTGTTGATCTTGATGACCCACAACCTAAGAACAAAAGGTATGAGAAAAGAGACTTCATTGCTAGGAAACATGGTAGGGAGAGAGAACCATCGGTTCAGAAACCCATGCCCTTCCCTCCTAAAGCTTCTAAGAATAAAAATGATGAAGAATTTGAGCGCTTTTCTGAAATGCTTAGACCTGTCTTTTTGTGCTTGCGCTTAACCGATAACTTGAAAATATCTCCCTATGCTAAGTATATGAAGGATATGGTCAGTAATAAAAGAAAGATACCGGAAGCTGAAATTTCCACCATGCTTGCAAACTATACATTAAAGGGTCGAATACCTAAGAAACTAGGAGATCCGGAAATACCAACTATACCATGCTCCATTAAAAGAAACTATGTTAAAACTGCCTTATGTGATCTAAGAGCCGGTGTTAGTGTTATACCTTTCTCTTTGTATCGTAGACTTGATTTGAATAAGTTGACACCAACTGAAATCTCCTTGCAAATGGCTAATAAATCAACTGCTATATCCATCGGTATTTTTGAGGACGTACATGTCGTAGTTGCAAATGTTACTATCTTAACAGACTTTGTTATTCTTGATATACCCGAGGACGATAGTATGTCGATTATCCTTGGTAGACCTTTTTTGTATACTGTGGAGTCTGTTATTGATTGCAAATTAGGCAATGTCACTTTTCATGTCAATGGTAATGAGCATATGATACACTTTCCGAAGAAACAACCTCAAGTGAATAGCATCAATTCTATTGGAAAAAAAAATCAACAATTGCTATTGGGAGTTTTGAATTCCCTATTCCTATTGTCAAAAAGAATTATGATATTCTTATTGTGGGGGACATAAATATCCCCATTGAGGTAACCTAGTGTTATATGTAGATTCTCCGGTTTCATGTCATTCGGAAGAACTTTGTTAATAAGACTTGATCAACCTTATTAATGGATTCCTTTTGGCGGGCATGAGATGGATGAATTTAGTAAACACAACTTTATGTACCCACTTTTTATTCTCTATTACTTATAATTAATAAAGCTAAAATACTATAATTTTCATGTTTTCTGTCTTATATCCAAATAATAAAGAAATTACCAGAAAATAAAATTTCTCCAAATGCCCTGAAAATTTAGTATGAATTTTTCTGGAATATTTAAGATTTTTTGGCACTGAAAACACCTCAGGGGGGGTGCACCAGTGGGCCACAAGCCCACAGGG
>LR738712.1:160241839-160277012 GCA_902687465.1 Secale cereale
GGGTCCCACGTGGGTCCCCCTCACTTATTCAAGCACCCACCCACTCCATCTTCCTCCAGAAAAAACACTCCATTGCTCATACCCGTGTTCTTGCTCATCTTGCTGCCATTTTCGATCTCCTTGCTCATTACTCCATTTTCAAAACTGTTTTGGAGATTGTTCATCGATATGCGACTCCTCCATTGGTCCAATTAGTTTTTGCTCTAGTGCTTTATATATTACAATTTTTTGCTCTTTGTGGTGACCACGTTCTTGAGCTTGCATGCCAAATTTATATGGTCGAAAGTAGTTTTGTTGCATGATATAGCCTCTAGACACTTGTAGGAGTAGTTGCTATTACTTTGGTTGAGTTTGTTCACTTTTATTTAGAGTCACTAAAAATTTCAAAAAAGATAGAGAAAAAGAAAACCATGAAGTGATGGTTAAGGTGCTCTTCAAGCCGTAATAAGGGAGAAACCTCAGAGGATACTCCCGTGGAGAAGCCCAAGTACAACTTTCCGCGTACGGTGGAGGTTTGGCTGTGTGAATGGCCAAATGATGAGTTCTTAAAAGAGGTCATAATTTATGATGATTTCTATTATTTGGTAGAGAAAGTCGGCATCACTGCCTTCCTCCGAGATAAGTGTAAACAATACCTCCTACTCACTAATACCTTCGTGCAAAAGTTTCTCTTTCATTCTCGGAAGGATCCTCCCATGGTAAAATTGTATGATGTACCCACGTGAATGACACTTTATGATGTTTGCGATGTTTGCAAAATACCTTATGATGGTGGCATCAATGACCCATTTCCTAGGGACGTGGAGGACTTTATTGTTGAAACTATAGTAGGGGGAGAGAGAGGGGTATCGGAAGCGAGAGTGGCTAGCTTACATTTTCCCGTTTTACGATATTACTTATTATTTGCCGGGAGATGTTTGATCGGTCGTGGGGAGAGTGGAAGCCTTACTGCCCCCGACCTAGCTATTTTGCGCCATGCTTTATTTTCTGAGAGAACTTTTAGTTTGGGCACTATTGTTGCTCGACGGTTGAACACAAACTGTTCGAAGGGTTGTATCTTTAGCGGAGTATATTCCTCTTGCCTAGCTAAACATTTTGAGATACCCATTAGGCATGATGAGAAGGAGGAAAAGGTGCTACTAGTTAAATATTTAGACTATGCTAGTATGATAGCACATTGTTCTATTTCCAAAGACGATGATAAGTGGCTCCTATACAACTTAGTATTTAGTCAGGGCACTTTTCAGATTATTACTTTGCCGGCACCTTCCTTGTTCGATATTCGTTCAGGCAGGTACATTATAATGGCCGAGAACATTTATGCACTTTGATTCGTGGGCATAGACCAACTTAGGCCGAAAAACCTAAGCTTGGGGGAGTACGTGTTTCTCACTGACATTACATTCATGTTCACACACACATTCCAGTTGTCGGTGTTCACACTTTTTCATTGTATCACCCATGTTAGTTTAATCTTTCTCGCTTTCTTCTTGTGTGTTTGAAAAACTTTGAAAACCCAAAAACATTTCTCACTTCTTTTTGTCTTTTATATCTTGTTCATTTGTCAAGTAGTTTGTAGTATTGTAAATAAAATCCAAAAATATTTCTCGTTCTTCTTTTGCTTGTTGGGAGCTTTCCCGTGCCAATTATTTTTCTCGTTCTTGTTTTTACCTTCTTTGGAAAAACAAAAACTACAAAAATATTTTAGTGTGTTTCTCTGAAATTCTTTTGCTTTTCTTTTGGGTTGAAAGGAGAAGACCACGATGAAAATGTTGAGCGGCTCACATATGCATTATTGATGATCTAACAAAGAGCCCATATTACCTTGTATTCTCCTTTGAATAAACGTTTGCAGATTCCAGCTTAGTCCAATACACGTGCACTCCTATTATTATTCACATCATTTGGGCATGCAAGTGAAAGGCAATAATGACGAAATTTGATGACATGATTGAGATGAAGAAAAGCTGGTACGAACTTGACCTATTTTGTTTTTGTAAATATGATTAGCTCATCGGTCTTGATTTAGCCCATTATGAATGAAACATGTTTGCAATGAAAATTAGAGATTATAGTTATTCATACCATGCTTAATTAGCTAGGAGTTGATAATGATTTGTCTTGTGTGCCAACATGGATTTAAAATAGTTATGATGTAGTATGATAGGGTGGTATCCTCATTTGAATTACTCAAGTGACTTGACTTGGCACATGTTCACGCATGTAGTTGAATCAAAAAACAACATAGCCTCCACGATATTTATGTTCATGGTGATTTATATCCTACTCATGCTTGCATTCAATGTTGACTAACCTCAAGACATGTTCATGACCGTTGTCGCTCTCTAGTTGGTCGCTCCTCAATCTTTTTGCTAGCCTTCACATTATACTAAGCGGGAATACTGCTTGTGCATCCACTTCCATAAATTCAAAGTTATTCCATGAGTCCACCATACCTACCTATATGCGGTATTTACTGGCCGTTCCAAGTAAATTTGTGCCAAACTCTAAACCTTCAAATACTAATCTGTTTTGTATGCCCGAATCGCTCATGTTGTGACTAGGGGCTATCAGTATCTTCCATGCTAGATGGGTTATTCTCACGATGAGTGTCTATTCACCTGTCATTCATGACAAAGTGGATGGTAATCGGGATGCCCTGTTCCATGCTCAAAATATAATCAAAATATAATTAAACAAAGCTCCCCCAGGACTGTTGTTGGTATGGACGGTACCCGTGGATTCGGATCAGCCATGGAGTGTGATTGTTGGTGGAGGGGGAGTAAAACTTTACCATTCTGTTTGGGAACCGCCTATAATGTGAGTAGCATGGAAGATAGTGAGAACTCTTGGTCATTACGTTGACAACGAAAAGCATATCTCTCAAAATTATATTCTTCTCTATTTTAAAAGCTTCGAGCTCTAGCACCTTTGCCAATCCCTGCTTCCCTCTATGAAGGGCCTATCCATTTACTTTTATTGTTGAGTCATCATCCTCTTATAAAAAGCACTAGCTAGAGAGCACCGCTATCATTTATATGCTTTGCTTTAATTGATGTTCAGTATGAGTGTGACTAGATCTCTTTTACCATGAATTACAATGTCTAGTCAGTCCTTGATCTTCTCAGGTGCTCTGCATTTATGTTTGCGGCCTCAGAAAGGGCTAGCAAGATACCATTATATCATATTGTATCAAGATTGTTTTGAAAAGTGTTGTCATCCGAGATATCTTATTATTGCTCGCTAGTTGATTATGCAATTGATATGGGTAAATGTGGACCTAAATGTTATTGTGAACATGCTTTGTTTATAATCTTTGCACAAAACTTGTACCTTGGCTAGACATATTTGCAACAATGAGATCAAACAGAGTTTGTAAAAGTTTTTCTTTGTCACTTTCAGATTATCAACTGAATTGCTTGAGGACAAACAATTGGTTAAGCTTGGGGGAGTTGATATGTCTCCGTCGTATCTACTTTTCCAAACTCTTTTGCCCTTGTTTTGGACTCTAATTTGTATGATTTGAATGGAACAAACACGGAATGACGATGTTTTCAGCAGAATTTCCATTGTGTTATTTTTATGCAGAAATCAAAGTTCTCGGGATGACCTAAAAATTTACGGAGAATTTTTGTTGAATATAAAAAAATTACTGGCACAAGAATTAACCAGAGGGGGGCCACCCAGATGCCACAAGCCCTGGGGGGTGCCCCCCCTAGGGCGCGCCTCCTAGTCTTGTGGCCCCCCTAGAGCTCCTCCGACCCTAAATCCAACTCTATACATTCACTTTCGGGGATAAAAAAATAGAGGAGAAGGATTCATCGTGTTTTACGATACGGAGCCGCCGCCACCTCCCATTCTTCATCAGGAGGGCTGATCTGGAGTCCGTACAGGGATCCGGAGAGTGGAATCCGTCGCCGTCTACATCATCAACTTTCCTCCATCACCAATTTCATGATGCTCACCGCCGTGCGTGAGTAATTCCATCATAGGCTTGCTGGACGCGACGGTGATGGTTTGGATGAGATTTATCATGTAATCGATTTAGTTTTGTTAGGGTTTGATACCTAATATCCACTATGTTCTGAGATTGATGTTGCTATGACTTTGCTATGTTTAATTCTTGTCACTAGGGCCCGAGTGCCATGATTTCATATCTGAACCTATTATGTTTTCATGAATATACATGTGTTCTTGATCCGATCTTGCAAGTTTTAGACACCTGTTACGTGTTATGATCCACATACCCCAAGGTGACAATAATTGGGATTCTTTCCGGTGATTGTCGTAGTTTGAGGAGTTCATGTATTCACTAAGGGCTAATGTTTTGTTCCGGTTCTCTATTAAAAGTATGCCTTAATATCCATTAGTTTCCATTAGGATCCCGCTGCAACGGGAGGGTAGGACAAAAGATGTCATGCAAGTTCTTTTCCATAAGCATGTGTGACTATATACGGAATAAATGCCTACATTATATTGATGAATTGGAGCTAGTTTGTCGTTGCCCTAGTTTATAGCTTCTACGTGATGAATATCATCGACACATATCATCACCGATCCATTGCCTACGAGTTCATCTCATATTGATCTTTGCTAAGTTACTTTTGTTGCTACTATTGTTACTATCACTACAAAATTGCTATTGTTACTTTTGCCACCATTTCCATTACTTCCATATTACTTTGTTGCATATATTAAGTCATTCAGGTGTGGTTGAATTGACAACTCAACTTCTAATACACGTGAATATTCTTTGGCTCCTCTTGTGTCGAATCAATAAATTTGGGTTGAATACTCTACCCTCGAAAACTGTTGTGATCCCCTATACTTGTGGGTCATTAGCCGCCACATCATGGGTGCCCTCGTCGTAGTGGAGAGTTGCGTGAGCCGCTCCGGGCACCAACCTACTGTCTCTCGAGTTGAGGTAAGCACGGGCACGCTGAGAACACACCTTGTAGTCTTCATTTAAGGCACCGACGGTGGCCTCGAGGAAACTCCACGAACTGTCGTTTAAAGCAGCCAACCGTGTTGCAGCATCAGCGTGCAAGGTGTCGATGGTGGCCTCGACGGCAAGGTGCTGCTCCAAGATATGGGGGTCGGCATGAATGGCAGCAATCGCGACCTCATCTGCGCGTGCGACCGTCATTTGCTTCTCCACTGCCAAATGCTCCTTGAGCTCCTGGCTATACTGCGTGCACCATGGCTTAGGGCGGCACTTATTTGGGGGAGGGTCAATGATTTGGGTGGAAGGTATCACATCGGCGGTCGGGGCATGTGGGATATGGAAGGACGAGGAGGATGGGGGTCGGGTGTGGATTACCTGCCTGGATCGACGAGGCCAAGCAGCGTGAAGGAGGGTCATCGGCTAGGAGGCGGCGCTGCAAGCATGGAGTGAAGGTTTCAACTTGGAAAGGAAGGCGGAAACAAGGGAAATGTGGCTTTTGGTAGGGGGCGGGGAGGTAGATAATTCCGTGGAAGCCAAAATATTTGGATTGGTGCAGGGGAAAAACTGGCGCGCGAGGTGTCATCAGACACTGTCCCTTATTCATCATTGTGTACGATATGTGAACATCACAAACAATTCATATAGCTTACCCCGTGTGTGATGAGTTTGAACATGCAAATTTTGGTCCGGATTTCCTTGGTTACAGTGGTAATCCACGTCATTGCATAATTTGGGTATGCAAAGGAGATTACAGCACACCCACACTTCTTAATCGAGCAAGTTCAACAAGTAAACAGATCTTGCTGACCTAAACATTACTCTAACAAATTAAAGACTGGTGCTCTTAATTAAACAAAACAAAGATTACTAGTCCGGCTGGCGCTCGTTGATCTCTGCCACCTCCTCCATGTCCAGCTCGTGCTCGATGATCTCCTGGGAAAGGGGCTCCACGGCATCCATCGCACCATACTGGGCAAGCATCCCGCTATCCGTGTCCGCCATCTCTTTGGAATAGGTCACCACGATCTGGGCGTGGGCGGCCGTGATCTAGGCTTGGGCGGGCTCCGTCGTGGCAAGGTATGCCGCGAAGGAATGGATGGTTGCTCGAATGCTCTCGGCGATTGCCAACTCTTCGGCCGTGGGTTGTTGACCGTTGTCGGAGAAGCTTCGTTCGATTTGTGTGGTGACTGACAGGAGCTGGGCCTAGGCGGGCTCGACATGGTCGTGGGCAGCCTCCATCAGGGCTAAGGCCGCCGCTGCGGAACGGACGAATGTTGTGCCGCTCTCGCCAATTGCTATCCCCGAGGCAGATGTTGATGCCGCCACCTGAGAAGCAACATCAGCCGTTTGGGCTGCCTTGGCCACCTAGTCACAGATTACGGCCGCGCTCAGGAAGCTAGTTAGCACGCGCATGGTGGCCGCGGCCGCGATCTCGCCGGAGTGGGCCGCCGAAGTTGCCCTCACGGCGCGGGTCCACGTCCCCATCTTTCACCGGCAACGATTTAACAGTGAAATGATATTTGGGGAGCGAGCTAGTGTGCTTGACACGCCGGCTGTGGACTGTAGCCGATGCAACTTCTCGCGTAAGCCATATGCGTACTATACTCCAATGGTGCTCCAAGATATTTTTTGCTGCATCTCACACGGTTAGTGATAATAAACTGTGTGCGATCTACTTGATTTTTTGTCTTGATTTCAATTAGATAATGGGGTCACAACGGAAAAGGAGGGTGTTTGAATTGCTGGAACTTTTATCTGCAGTGAACATGCAACTATAGGTGTGTCATCAAAAAATTATAATTATTCAAGGTTTGTTTGGACATCTTTTATACATTAACTTGGTTTTCTAGGCATTTCAGGTGCACAATTCAAAATTAAACTACATGCACATGCTCCGGTGCACCAAAATGGGTTGTAAAATTATATATGTGTCCATGGGTTAATGCTTATGTCCCATTCAAGAAATAGGGATGAATTTCAAACACCACGGCACCGTGGCTCTCCGACAAACGTCGAGGTACTTGCTTTTGTAATTCTAGTCAATCAAAAACTCATCTGAAATTCTTGAACCCTAGCATGCTATCATGGAATGGCATCAACATGTGGGGGTAAAAATATTGTCCCATTTGGGGTCGGTTATGGTATAAGCTTCTCACAGACCAGAGCTTCTCATAAGAAGCCTCATGGTTCCGGTAGGGAAACGTGTCACCTTTGTGGACAAAACAATATTCATCGCCTATTCTTGCTTTTAATTTTTTTTTCTGGTGTCAACTTAGAACAACAGGAGTGTCGTGTTAAATTTTGGACTACCTGCACATGCTCCAGTGCATAAAAATGGGTTGAAATATCAAATGTGTGTCCTTGGTTGCAATCTTAGGTCACATGCAAGAAATGATAATGGATGGCAAACACTTTGACACTGTCGCTCGGCCGCTCACATTGAGATACATGGTTTTAAATTTCTAGTAAATCGAAAACTCGTCTGAAATTCATGAAACTTGACATGATATCATGGAACAGCATCAACATGTCGTGGTAAAAATATTGTCCCATTTGGGGCAGGTTTGGGTATAATCTTCTCGCAAACCAGCTTCTCACAACAAGCCTGATGGTTTCGGTAGGGAACATGCCACCTTAGGGGACGAAACGATATCCGCTGCCTCTACTTGCTTTCAAATTTTTTCTAGCGTCAACATAGAACAACATGAGTGTTGTGTCAATATTCGGGATTTTTCGGGGTTCACTTGGACATATTTATACATTAACTGATTTTTTATATGCATTTATGTGCATAATTCAATTTGAACTACATGCACATGCTCCAGTGCATATAAATGGGTTCAAAATTCAAATGTGTGTCCTTAGTTGCATGCTTAAGTCCCATCCAAGAAATGGGAATGAATGTCAAACACCTTGCCATCGTCGCTCGGCCGTTAACATTGAGATACATGGTTTTTAAATTCTAGTAAATTGAAATGCGTGTGAAATTTATGAAACTTGACATGCTAGCATGGAATGGTATCAACATGTCGTGGTAAAAATATTGTCCCATTTGGGGCAGGTTGGGGTATAAGCTTCTCACAAACAAGAGCTTCTCACAACAAGCCTCATGGTTATGGTATGGAACATTTCACCTTTTTGGACAAAACGATATCCGTTGCCTCTTCTTGATTTCAATTTTTTTTCTAGTGTCAACATAGAACAACAGGAGTGTTGTGTTAAATTTTGGAGTTTTTGGGGTTTGTTTGAATATTTTTATACATTAGCTGATTTTTCTATGCATTTATGTGCATAATTTAAATTTGAACTACATGCACATGCTACAGTGCATATAAATTGGTTGAAAAATCAAATATGTGTCCTTGGTTGCATGCTTAAGTCCATTTTTGGGATTTTTTGGGGTTCGCTTGGACATTTTTATACATTAACTAGGATTTCTAGGCACTTTATGTCCATAATTCAAATTTGAACTACATGCACATGCTCCACTGCAGAAAAATGGGATGACATATCAAATGTGTGTACTTGGGTGCATGCTTAGGTCCCATGCAAGAAATGAGAATGAATTTCCAACACCAAGGCACTGTTGATTGCCGGCAAAATGTTGAGATACTTTGTTTTAAAATTCTAGTAAATCCAAAACTCATCTGAAATTCATGGAACTTGGCATGCTATCATGGAGCGGCATCAACATGGTGATGGCCACGGTGGCCGGAAGTGGGGTGGCAGCCACAATGGCCACCTCCCACCTTCGGGCCGCCGCGGCGGAGCGGGCGATGGCCCTGGCTTTCAAGGGTGGTGTGGCGGCCACGGCGGCAGTCGATGGAGTGGCGGCAATGGCGGCTAGCAACAGCTACCGATGGGCAGCGGCGGCGGAGCGTGTAGTGGGTGTTCCACGCACACCCAACAGGGACGCCACACACACTACACTAAGCCGAGGGCTGCGCCGCCACTGCGGTGTAGCCTCCTAACTGGAGTTGTCCTCTGATGACGGCGGCGTGGCCGAGTGACGGGGACGGTGTAAGGGAACGCGACGGAAAACAAAAAAAATTCCGACCTACGCACCAGCCCAGGACCACTATGGAGACTGCATACATGGTTTGATCTTTTTCGTTACCGACTCGTAGCGCAGCGGAAGTAGAGTCGATGAAGAACGGCGGTGCAGATCCCCGCAGCTAGGATTTACAACCTCCAACCGCGAGGATGTATACCCTCATCCGCCCCACGGACAGCCCTCTGGGAGGAGGTCGGACAGTCCCTCAGACGGTGTCGCGGACAGCCCTTTGGGAGGACCCTCAAAACTCGGACGGTCACTCGGACAGCCCTTCGGGAGGCACTCTCAAAACAGCCCCTCGGGCAAAAGGATCAAAACTACGACCTCTCTATGGGGTTGCACACATACGGTGTCATCTATCCGGCAGGGCTTCGCCGTCCAGAACTAGTTCCTGCCGGAACACAAACAGCCTTTCGGCTCTACGAAACTATTTCACTAGGAAGGAGAGAGAAGCCAGATCATTGCAATGGAATGTATGTGAGAAAGAGTGAGTGTGGAGGGCTTCCCCTCCACCTCTATTTATAGGAAATCCCAAGGGGTAGGGTAGTTTAACACAAAAACCCAAAATGCACATGAATGAAGTCCTTCCTCAAGGACATAAGACTGAAACCAAGGAACAAGAGGGGCTCCAAGGTGGAGCCCCAAGTGTGGCCGGCCACACCCCTTGGGGGGGCCCATGAGGGCCTCCCAATCCATCCATATCATCCCTAGATCTTTTGGGCAAGCCCCAAAAGGTGGCTTTCCATAAAATATCCCAAAAAGCACTTTCACTATTCACGACGACATTTTTCAGCGTCCGTTCGAACTGAAAATATTTATGTGGGCTTAGAACATTTCTATTACCCACTAAAATAATTTTCAATGCATTCTGGAACAATTCCAGTTTAGTTATTTCATCTGCGAAAAGCATCTGAAGCGGTTTCGGCAGCTTTGGAACATTTCCGGTTTTCATCTCGTAAAATTCCCAGAAGTTTCCAGAATGATTCTGGCACCCTCCAAGAATTATCAGGCATGTGCCGAGACCAATTTGACTTTATGGTATCCTCTGAAATGACCTCTCTCGTCGGAACTTTTCTGTTTCGTCCGAAACTTTTTCGGCGATTTTCTCTCAAACTCCCTGTCTAGTATTCAACAGATAGATGATCCTTAAGCGTGTGACCCTATAGGTTCGATGAAGTATAGACAAGACCCGGAACCCCTTCCGATCAATGATCAACATCGGAGCCGTGGACACCCATATTGGCCCCTATACCCACACGAATGAATATTCGAGTGAACCCCCAGTTGATGTGTGTTATTCTTGTTGCTTCGTGATATGTTACGAATACCCGAGGTGAGACATGTTGGCATCCCTGTGGATCAACTTCTTGTCCACTATGAAATTTACCTCGTTACCGGTATTGTTCTCTTTTCTCGTTCCGTGTTCCGGCATCCCCGTGATCAAATCACCCTTTGTCTGGCTAGACGATGATGGATACCGTAACACCGAGAGGGCACAGAGATATCTCTCCATCGACAGAGGAGAAAATCCCAATCTTGAGCTATCAAGTTACTTAACATACCTTTCCATGAAACCATAAGCTGTCGTAATAGCCACCCATTTACGGATGACGTTTAACAAACCCCAAAGTCATGAATCAAGCATGAAGAAACTCGATACTTTCATGGTCTAAGGAATTATGCAAACATAAACTTCCTGTGTTATTAAGCATTCACTTGTGACAAATGTATCTCATAGCATAACATCAATTCAGGTCGAATCAACACAAATGTTCCTCTAACATTGTGCCCTCAAAGTTGCTGGCATAGACATGCCCATGATCAGGAAAACAGAACCATCATGCAACACTTGAGCTAGTCTTAGAGGCCAGACTAGGAATACATGTTACCATTTATTATTCCACACGTGCATATGAGTCTTCCTCTGAGCCTCATTTTATTTGCAGACTCGAGAACCATAGCAGTTATAGCATGGAACATAAACCTAATTTTGAACAGGGAGATAATCAATAACATTTATTATTGCATCTAGGGCATATCTCCTACAGATTCCCACTTGCACTAGAGTCAATATCTATTCAATGCTAATGCACTTTACACCTATGGCATACTGGTGTAGAAAATGCTTCGCTTGTGGTATAGCCTGATGTCCAACGGATCTGACGACTTCAGCTCCGTGTGTATCTTTGCATATCCTCATGTTTTCACGCTTTCACAAAATTCATATTTTGTGTGGACTTGGCTTTTATGTAAGTGAATCACAGGTCGAACCTGGATTCCTCGGACTAAGTTATGGAGAGACTACCTGCAGTAGTGTCCCATTGACAAAAGCCATCTTGGAACCATACTAAGTTCATGAATGAACTATATGATTCAACATTTTGTTTGTCACTATTGAAGCGTCAACATACTTAGTCATTTGTTATAGAATTCGCCATAGTATCCTGTTGGGAACAATTTCCAATTACCGTGCCACCATATTGTGTATTACACAAAACCCTTAACTTAAATCGAAAATCGCATGGAGAAAAGATGAAGACTGTATCGATGTAACATTTTACAATGAATTCTTCATGATCTCCGCTTGCGAGGAAACATATCATCAGTACTTACTCTAGTACTCAATGACATATTTCACTGTTGTCCCACGATCAGTACTTTGATCACTTTAGTATCCATACTCGCAACACCTTGGGAGTATCGGACATATCTGGTTGTTTTACATACCATGGAATACATGATTAATCCAAACACAAAAGTGTGTGGAATCTGCATCATGTATTTTGCTCATCAGTGTTTTGGGACACCGAGTCTTGCAAAAAACTCTTCCATGTGACTCCGGCAAGAATCACTCCTTGGCGGTTTTAAATGTTAGAAGGTTTTAGCACCTTGTCAATATGTATTCATTGCTTAGCCCGGTTAGGTAAATCTATCTTTGTAGATCATTATGCCTAATATTGAGGCTATTTAGCCTAAGCACTTCATCAAAAAACTATTTTCAAATGAAGTCCTAATTCGTGTCAAGAAATGTATTTCCAATTAACAATGTGTCAAGCACACAAGGTTTTTAGAAATATTATTACGCTCCCACTTACTTTCTTGAATTACAAGCATCTTCGTTACCCATTGATGAAGTCAAATCCCTTTGACCATTTCATCAAAGCACGAAGATTCCAACTCCATTTTGCTCTCTTTTGTCCATCGCTGGAACTCTGAAGTTTGCACCCTTACTAGCATCCTCTGGATAGACAAAATGCCTTGGACTGTAACACATGCAAGTCCTTGGTTTCATTTCCATCAGATGGAAATCCTATTGTCATCCATGTTTCATATTCATGATTGAAATATGTATTAATTGCTAGTTCAACCCGAACCGACTTTAATCATCGATGCGATGAAAACAACCTCATCGTAGTCAACTCTTGAACTTGTTATTTCAACAAGTCGAGCTTTATGGATAATTTTTTATCCGTATCAGTTTTAAGTTCCATAAATATTCGTTAGACTCTAAGTCTTCCGAAAGGTGTATCAAGGTTTTAATCTTGAATCACTTATATGGAAACTAACTCGGGTTGTATTGGCATTTAGCCAATTTCAGAGTCAGGGCCCATCAACGCTTCCTTGTGTATACTAGGCATAATGTTGTCTAACAACAACATCTCGTTTGCGCACCTGAGAGGTTTGCACGAGCCTTGCCTAGGTGGTTCAGCTGCAAGTTCGACCGAAGTTCATACATTTTGTAGAGACTTTCGTATCAGTTGCAGTAGGAAACCCTGAAATTACTTCCAAGGTCTCTTTCCTTTGATCTGATGACAAAGATAATGTTTATCTCATCAAGTTGCACTATTCTCCCACTCACCTTTTTGAAAGAACCATTCTCTTTAAAAGCACACCGTTTCGCGGCAAAACTATTTGCCTCGATATAGTGAGGGAGGAATACCCAACATTTTGGTATAACCTACAAAGTAGCACTTGTATGATTTGGAATAGGTCTGTAACCTTTTACACAAGCCCCATATTCCAAATGTTAAGAAAAGATATAACATGGTTGGGCGTACCATACCATGGCTTCATTTCAACAGACCCGATGTAGCTCTTTTCAGTGTAAAAACCACAGTCTCTAAAGCATCACTTTAAAAGGGATAATGGCAAATTTATTTATGTCATCTTTGACCTTAACATGTCATAAATGGTTAGATTACATCTCCACGGACTTTCCACTTGCAGTGGTGTTCCGAGAGGTGCAAGTTATGAAACCCCTTTCACAACTCATCAGACATTCCCTAAACATGTAACTCAAATATTCCTTTGTGCAATCAAATTGCAGAAACATAATTTTCTTGTTACAATAACTTCTACTTCATTTTTTAAAACCTTTCGAATGATTTCAAAAGATCCAGACTTACGTCTCATCAAGTAAATATCCATATATCTACTTGAGTCATTTATGAAGATAAATAAATCCACCACTTGCAACAACATTTATTGAACTACACACATCAAAATGTATGATCACCAATAAGTTTGTTGCTCATTCCTTATGGCATGTGAACGGTATTTCAGTCACTTCACTTTTCGGAGGAAAGTTGAAAGTGCCAGATGATTCAAAATCAAATGACTTCAAAATCCATCATAATGGAATTTTTCCATGCGGGTTTCTCCAATGTGACCAAATGCAGTGCCACACATGTGTGGTATTCTCATAGTCTTGCAATATTTAGCGTCAGCATTATGGATGTATTATTTTACCATCAATATTCATAACATACATCCCATCTTGGATGGAAGCATGGCCCTTCATGTTATTCATAATACTGAACAACAATTGTTCTTTTATGAACAATTGTTTTGCAATAAACATTGTGCAATGGGCTAGAGTGTAAGAAACTCTAAAATGAATTATGAAAGTAAACATAGAGGCAATATATTAATATCATTAGTCATAACATACATCTCATTCACAATGAAAGTATGGCCCTTATGTTTATTCATAATACTGAACATCAAAAGTTCTCTTATGAACAACCTTCTTGCAAGATACCTTGTGCAAAGGGCTAGAGTGTAAGAAACTCTAAAATGAATTATGAAAGAAAATACATAGGTAATACACCGATGGAAGGTATAGTAACTTTTACTATGTTCCCAACACGTATTAACCTCATTCCTGGCTAGTCTTTTTAGGCCATAGTAGCTCTTACATTGATTTGCAACAGAATGCAATCGAGCGGGTATCTTTGTGATTAACTCACAATACCCAAGAATTAGTGATTAACATGTTTAACCATAATTCCCAAGAACTATATCTTTGACCAGCCTACTATACATCAAAAACTTGTATGACATTCATACATGAGCTGGATATTCCAGTCATCTTTCTTTCTGCCTTTATACTTCTAACAGTTTAACTTTTAGTATTTCTCCTACTCGCAAAAGAAGCACCCAACTTAAGAGTGGCATTAGCCCCGGACTTCCTAGGCGTGTAAGTCATACTAACACCCTTTGGACACTTCCTTTCTCTTTAAGTTGTTGTTTTATTCACCTTTCATTATATGACAGGCGTTCTTCCGGATCCCTTTCCCAACAGTCAAATGCATAGTAAACGCTTTTACTAATACTTGCAAACAAACATTGCTTTGTTTGTATCTGAAAATAATTTTCAGTTCCATGAATATCATATAACTATCCCAACTTTCGAAGTTTGGGTTTCATGGAAGCAAACATATTCCACTTGACCGTAACAGAATTCTAGCTTTTGGATCGAAGGACGAGAGTCTCATCATCCATTGCATTTAGCGGGAGTATACGGAAAGCATGCGATAGGACAAAGTCCTTCTCGGCACTTTTGAGGACAATCCTCACATTACATTACCAATCGTAAAGTTTTAACCACATATTTAACAACTATTCAATTTTAACACGGAAGGTGGAAACGCGAGCCATTATTCTACAACTATTTTGCAAGAAACACTTAGACAGTGTTCATAATTAATCACACTGTGAATTAAACATGTTAATTCAACAGTGCGCTCCCACTCAAATCAATATCTCTCAAAATTGATTATGAGTGACACAAGACCCGCATATCCATTCAACACCATTGAACAAGATTCACACTGATGGCGCGAAATTCAATCGGGAGGCAAATTGCCGATCACATCTCTATGTGACTCTTGTTCATCTTTCGGTGGGCGTGTTCCAAGCTCAGGGAGATCCTTCTAGAACGTCAAGACAACCAAGTGATCTTGTTGCGAGGTCTCAACTCACCCGCCTCACACTTCCCTAATCGTTCATACCCACGGAGATCCTGCGATACCCCAAAAAGTTAGGTGTCGTGTGATGTCTACACACGCTTCTATTCTTGTAGACTATGTTGGGCCTCCAAGCGCAGAGGTTTGTAGGACAGCAACAATTTCCCTCAAGTGGATGACCTAAGGTTTATCGAACTCAGGGAAGTAGAGGTTGAAGATGGTCTCTCTCAAGCAACCCTGCAACTAAGATACAAGAAATCTCTTGTGTCCCCAACACACCTAATACAACTAGGAGTTGTATAGGTGCACTAGTTCGGCGAAGAGATGGTAAAATGTGGATGATAGGAGTGGCAAAGCAAAGTAATATAAATCTGTAATAAAAAGTGCAGCAAGCAAACAAGTGGTAAACGTGAGCACAAATGGTATTGCAATGGTGGAAACAAGGCCTAGGCTTCATACTTTCACTAGTGGCAACTCCCAACAACATTAACATAGTCTAATCACATGATATTTCCTGTAAAACATGCAATGGAGATGCACTCGGAGGTCATTCCTTTGTGGTCAAGAGAGGATGAGAATTATGTAGGGCTACAAAAGCACACCTCAAAGTTCGTAGTTCTCAATCTATGGATTTCCCAATGTCACCGCGGCCATCCAAAGAGAGTACCACAATCACCACAACATATCTCCAAGATAGTCAAAGACAAGCACCAAGAGACTCTCAATCTTCAATCAACACACAAAAGAGGAAATCACTCATGAAAATATTCTTCTAATCCATGTCCAATAGACCGCTGTCACCTTGGTCTCGGGGATTATACTAGATAAAGACAAGTGAGTACATCAATTCGATACATAGAGGAAGGGGAAATATCATGGGATCACCCTAGATTAACATAGCCTATGATCACAACGAAGATCACATCATGGGAGAGAGAATTGACCACATAGCTACTGGTAGAAACCTCAGCCCCGAGGAGGAACTACTCCCGCATCATGGAGGGAGGAAGCAACGTCGATGGAGATGAATCCGGGGGCACTTCCCCGTCCCGGCAGGATGCCGGCACAGGAATTCTGGTCCCCCGAAACTTGGTGGCGATGGCGGCGGAGATCGAAATTGCTTCTGGAGAAAAGGGTTCTGGAATCAGGGTTTCCGCGACGGGAGAATAAATAGGAGGCCAAGTAGGGCACCAGAGGAGGTGGGAGCCCCCCAGGCGGCCCCCCGGCGCGGCCAGGGGTGGGGCCGCGCCATCAGGGCGCCTGGGGCCCCTCTGGCCCCCCTCTGGCCCCACTTCTGGCACATGGAAGCTTCTGGAGCGCTGATTTTTTATATATTTTTCCCGGAATTTTTCTGGCAATTTAAGTAATGGGAAAACCTGAAATACAAAAACAGCAGAAAATAGAAACTGGCACTGGGGTGCACTGAGTTAATAGGTTAGTCCAAATATGATCAAAAGTGTATGAAAGTGTATCAAAAGCATAGCAATATCACCCAAAACATGCATGGAGCAAGCAGAGATTATAGATACGTTTGGGACGTATCAACATCCCCAAGCTTAATTCCTGCTCGTCCTCGAGTAGGTAAATGATAACAAGCACAATTTCTGTGGTGACATGCTACCAAAGAGTCTTTCACAATCACATGACAAATGCTTATTGAGATAATGAATCTTTAGTAATTAAGTTGCCTCATGAGAATATCACAAAGAACTGAAAGTTTACAATATGATACTGAAACACCCAATAGATTTGTAGTGAGCATGGTGTGCAAACATGACAAAGTGATACCTCGCTTGCCCCCTTTAGTGAAGCAAAACATAAATGCAGGAGCACCTCCGAAGTTTAAGTGACGACTAGATACAATGATTTCAGAATAAGCGATATCACAATCATGCAGAAGACAATGGTACTTTGGGACAATGCACATTACACGACAATGCACATTACACTCAGAATGACAATCATGCTCTCAATAGTTGGTGCTTTGAAGAAAGAAGGTGGAGACTCTCGAACCGTGGATTTTGATGGCAAGGTTGAAAACCCGTGGCTGGAAGCAACGACTAAGCAAGTACCAGAGCTCGTGGTTTTAAAAACAGAGATAAAAAGCTTTTGGGAGGTGCATAATTCGTCAACGAATGCTAGTAGATAACCCAAATACTTCTTATGCTGGACAAGTTTCGAGGAACGGCTCCCACGCGGGGACGATCACATCCCCTTAATCTCCTTTGTTTATCACTGCCAGAGTTTCCTGATTTCTCATGAACAAAGCGTGAAGGAGGGTTTGTTTGTTGCTATTATCTTTTGTGAGCTGGGCGAACTCATGCCAGTCCCTCCTCGTATTAGGGGTTTGCAGATTAGACATGCAATCCCGGGGTAAAATTTGTCCAACATAAGAAGATCATGAATTACCTACTACTTCCTCATGAGCTAAAACAGAGGCACAAAAGAGAAATGCTTTTGAATAATTTTGAGATGGTACAAGAAAGTCTTCGTTAGGAATGGCAAGTAAATACCATATATAGGAAGGTATGGTGGACTCATATGGCATAACTGGTTTCAAGGATTTTGGATGCACAAGAAGTCAGACCGCATAGTACAGGTGAAGGCTAGCAAAAGACTGGGAGCGACCAACTAAGAGAGCAATGACGGCCATAATCATGCAGAGCGACAAAGCAACATTGAATCGGGCATGGAAGTTATATCACTACTCAGAAATTAAAGATCATCAAGGCTTGATAGACTTTCTTTACAGTCTTAAATATGCGTGAGCATATGCCAAGTCAATCAAAATAAATTCTTGGAGGAAGATATCACTAAACCATACCACATCATAGGCAAACAAATCATGCTGGTACTTCAATAACACATTAAGAACCCCCAGCTATTTGAGACTAACCATAAGAAAACATGAACTACTAAGCACCATTATGCACATAGCATTTTTATCATAGACATACCAACCAGTGCCATAGAAGCCAACTCTCTTAACAAGATAAGCATGATAACTCAAGAGAGTTCCAGAAGCAACAACCTAAACAAAAGCTCTTAAAAAGATAAGCATAAAAACTAAGAGCTAATCATGACAGCAGCTATGAAAAGATAAAGAACACACACAAGAAGATACGCATGAAAGCCTATGTTGTGTTCTACAGTGGAGTGGAGCGTGTTTCTCTCCCAAACAATGAAGGCTAGGATCCAACTTGTTAAGAACAGCAAGTAAAACTAAATAAACTAAAAAGAAAAGAGCAAGACGCTCCAAGCATAGCACATAACGCATGAAGTGATAAAAATATAGTGGAACGAAGGACGAACTGATAATTGTTGATGGAGAAGGGGATGCACGGGGGCATCCCCAAGCTTAGATGCTTGAGTATCCTTGGATATTTCTTGGGGGTGCATGGGGGCATCCCCAAGCTTGAGCGTTTGACACTCCTGAATCTTCTTTTATCATCTTCCCTCGCACACTTGAAAACTCCCTTCATACATAACTCATCATAATCTGATTAGAGAGGTTAGTACCCACAATAAAATATTTTTTCTCTACTAGAAACAAAGATATTCTTGAAGGTCTACTGTTTCTCAAGATCGCCAAAAAGTTTTTGCAAAGAAAAAGCAAGCTTAAGGTCTGCAAAACGAAGAAAAGGCAAAACAGGGCAGAATCTGTGAAAAACAGACCAGCAGGTAGTAAATAATTTTTTTGGGGTACTTCTGCAACTCAAATCAAAAAACTCAGAACGGACGCTCGAAAGCCAATTGTATAGAGCATGCTGTCAAAAAAATTCAGATCAAAAAGATGATCTGAGGATTTTATTCGAATTTTTCTTTCCAAGGACAGAATCTGTTTTCTGGACAGCATGTCACAACTTTTGAACTTTCTTGCAATCAGAGGCTAAAATTGGCACAAAGCTGAAAAATAAAGATACAATGATGTTGCTACAGTAGTAACAAACATAAAGACCACTAAAAACTGAAAGAACAAACTGAAAGCAAAGATAACAAGGGTTGTCTCCCTAGTGCTCTTTCTTTATAGCCATAAAGATAGGCTTAAGACTTTAATGATGCTCTCGTAGGAATAAGAGTTGAAGAACAAAAGAGAGCATCAAGAAGCAAATACCAAACACATTTAAGCCTAACATGCTTCCTATGCATAGGAATATTGCAATAGAATAATTCATTGAAGCACAAAGCAATAAGCATAGGAAGACAAAACAAGTGCAGCTTCAAAACCTTCAACATAAAGAGAGGGAACTTGATATTATTGAAATATCTATAAGCATATGTTCCCTTCTCATAATAATTTTCAGTGGGATCACGAATAAACTCAACAATATAAGCATCACATAAAGCATTGTTACCATGATCCACATGCAAAAAGGTACTCTTACTCTCCACATAAGCATAATCTTTCTCATTGGTAATAGTGGGAGTAGGACTATCATAAACAACTTGAACACTATAGATTAATTGTGTATTAGGAAGATGGTGTTCAACAAGGGAGTAATTCCCTCCATGATTATGACAAGTTTCATAAGGATAATTTCTCTTTATGTCATAGGTACCTTTATAATCACTATAGATTGGAGTTATAACATCATCATAGTAGAGAAGAGCATTATCATTGCTAGCAACTATATTTGTAAACATGTTGTCTTTATTCTTACTAGCAAAAGAATTATCAATTATCACATCACTAGTGGGTAAAGGATTTGCAATCCTATCATCCCCAAGCTTAGAGCTTTCCATATCATCACTTTCAGAGTTGGTACCAAAAAGATTTTCAAGATCATAAGTAGCATTATCATCATTTTCCCAATCACAATAAGTAACATGCATATCATAACCAAAATCATCTTCAATAGTACCTACGGACGTATCATCAAGATGATAATTAAGGCAATAAACTTCACCTTCTTCTTTAAACTTACAACCGTTAGGATAAAAGTTGATGGGAGGAATATGCTCAGGCCAGGTTGATACCCATTCTTCTTCCTTCTTGCTCCTCTTCCTCCTCCTCTTCTTTTTCTTCTTCTTCACCTTAGGAGGGAGTGGTTGGAGATGAAGCTTCTCCACATATCCTGGTTTATCATTAGAAACAATAGGGGAAACTTGGGAGAAACTCTCCTTTTTATTAGCAGAAATATAAGAGACATTTTTATACTTTGGTAAAGTTCCCTCCTTTCTAATCTTACTTATGTAATCATTTTTATGGAAATTAACAACACAATAGAGATGGCAATTTTGCAAAGTGTTTTTTATTCCTATGGCATTAACATCTAGCCAAGAAGTCTTTTCTGATAACTCTTCACACATCAAAAATAACATAAGCTTATCATAAAGATCAGGGGTGATCATGTTATCACACAACTGGTTAACAGTTATGTTTTGAAAGTGCATGCATTGAAAATTAAAGTGACCCTCTATACATCAAAGTTCACAAGTAAAAGGATAAAGGTCACACAATTCTCTAGAAAATTCATTTAAATCTTTGACCCAAGTGATTTTTCTTTCATGCTTATGTTGCTTACAATACTTCTCTTCTTCAATCATAGGCCTTTCACAAGGTCTATCCACTCCACAAAAATTAACATGCTTATATAAAACTTCATTTTTAGGAATTGGATCATGCATGTTGCAATCATCATGAACAATTTCATTTTCTTTGCAAATCTCTTTAAAAGGTTCATGATGCTTGATCCAATCCTCCTTAGGCATATTAAGATGTGAAGCAAAAGATTTGAGGAAATCAACAAGGAGTTGAGAATCAAGCCCAAACTTAGCACTAAACTTATTAAAACTTGTAGTTTCAACAAAGGACTTAATGCAATCATACTCATAAATTATACCTGACTCTTTACCTTTGTCGATCTCCCAATCTTCAGTGTTGCGTTGAATTCTTTCAAGGAGTTCCCATTTAGCATCAATCTTTTCGTTTGTGAAAGAACCCATAGAGGAAGCATCGAGCAAATCTTTATCCTTTCGAGAGAGCCTCGCATAGAAATTAGTAATAATCATATCTTTGGGGAGCCCATGGTTAGGACATTTTAGCATTAACGTTTTCAGTATCCCCTAAGCTTGAGCTATGCTCTCTCCGTCATGAGGATAGAAATTATAAACATAATTCCTATTCTCATGGACTTCATGAAGAGGATAAAACTTGGAGTAAAAGAGAGACTGGATCTCTTCCCAATCCAGCAGGTGAGAGTCATCTAGTAGCATATACCATTCCAATGCTTTTCCTTTCAGTGACAAGGCAAATAATTTCCTCATGACTCTATCTCTTGTCAAACCTGAAATCTTAAACAACTCACAAAGTTCTGTAAGTTTCAACAAATGAATACTAGGATTGACTGTCCCATCATAACAATCATTCCTAATTATTTCAATTATCCCAAGTGGTATTTGGAACGGGATACATTCAGTAGGTGGAGGAAACTTCTCTACCACGGGTGTGGTAAAGCGGCCTTTCCCAAGCAGCGAACTAAGAGTGCGGTTTTCCATAAACATAACTAGTGAAACTAAAAACAAGAAACGAAAAGATTTAATTGCAAGATCTAAAGATATACCTTCAAACACTTACTTCCCTGGCAACGGCGCCAGAAATAGCTTGATGTCTACACACGCTTCTATTCTTGTAGACTATGTTGGGCCTCCAAGCGCAGAGGTTTGTAGGACAGCAGCAATTTCCCTCAAGTGGATGACCTAAGGTTTATCGAACTCAGGGAAGTAGAGGTTGAAGATGGTCTCTCTCAAGCGACCCTGCAACTAAGATACAAGAAGTCTCTTGTGTCCCCAACACACCTAATACAACTAGGAGTTGTATAGATGCACTAGTTCGGCGAAGAGATGGTAAAATATGGATGATAGGAGTGGCAAAGCAAAGTAATATAAATCTGTAATAAAAAGTGCAGCAAGCAAACAAGTGGTAAACGTGAGCACAAATGGTATTGCAATGGTGGAAACAAGGCCTAGGCTTCATACTTTCACTAGTGGCAACTCCCAACAACATTAACATAGTCTAATCACATGATATTTCCCGTAAAACATGCAATGGAGATGCACTCGGAGGTCATTCCTTTGTGGTCAAGAGAGGACGAGAATTATGTAGGGCTACAAAAGCACACCTCAAAGTTCGTAGTTCTCAATCTATGGATTTCACAATGTCACCGCGGCCATCCAAAGAGAGTACCACAATCACCACAACATATCTCCAAGATAGTCAAAGACAAGCACCAAGAGACTCTCAATCTTCAATCAACACACAAAAGAGGAAATCACTCATGAAAATATTCTTCTAATCCATGTCCAATAGACCGCTGTCACCTTGGTCTCGGGGATTATACTAGATAAAGACAAGTGAGTACATCAATTCAATACATAGAGGAAGGGGAAATATCATGGGATCACCCTAGATTAACATAGCCTATGATCACAACGAAGATCACATCATGGGAGAGAGAATTGACCACATAGCTACTGGTAGAAACCTCAGCCCCGAGGAGGAACTACTCCCGCATCATGGAGGGAGGAAGCAACGTCGATGGAGATGAATCCGGGGCACTTCCCCGTCCCGGCAGGATGCCGGCACAGGAATTCTGGTCCCCTGAAACTTGGTGGCGATGGCGGCGGAGATCGGAATTGCTTCTGGAGAAAAGGGTTCTGGAATCAGGGTTTCCGCGACGGGAGAATAAATAGGAGGCCAAGTAGGGCACCATAGGAGGTGGGAGCCCCCCAGGTAGCCCCCCGGCGCGGCCAGGGGTGGGGCCGCGCCATCAGGGCGCCTGGGGCCCCTCTGGCCCCCCTCTGGCCCCACTTCTGGCACATGGAAGCTTCTGGAGCGCTGATTTTTTATATATTTTTCCCGGAATTTTTCTGGCAATTTAAGTAATGGGAAAACCTGAAATACAAAAACAGCAGAAAACAGAAACTGGCACTGGGGTGCACTGAGTTAATAGGTTAGTCCAAATATGATCAAAAGTGTATCAAAAGCATAGCAATATCACCCAAAACATGCATGGAGCAAGCATAAATTATAGATACATTTGGGACGTATCACCGTGACGGTGCTACACTTGGGAGAACACTAACTATTTGATATTTTTGTGAGAGATCACCCTAATAAAAGCGACTACCGCGCAATCAAGAAGGGTGAAACATAAGGGATAAACATCTTAGGCAATTCATAATAGCATGATGTGGTATAGCCCTTTCTGACGGAGAAGTCTTTCATTTCTTCGTCTTCGGCATTCGCGTCGGTGTTCACCTTCGCGAAGATTGCCACCACCGTGTCGATGCATCATATAATATTGCTATCTCTATAGCTAATAAAATAATGCATTACACAAGGTTGACACGTAGGTCATTTAAAATGCAATCATATGGCTCCAGCCCTCATGCCAAATCATGACACGCAGGTCATGTTAATCAATTTACATCATATAGACATCTCATACATAATCAAATTATTATGAGCACTGCTATACCACATCATATGCACATGCAAACCCTCCTGCAAAACCAAGTTAGACGTCTCTAATCGGTTCATGCAAAAACTTGTTTTTCGTGGCTTCTAAGGTTTCGAAACAAACCAAAGCTACCAACGTCCATCATCAAGCATGATTATCCATGTCGCCAGATTAACATTGGGGGGTGTATGAAACACGAGATAATAAAATCTCGAGCCCCATACTGAACTTCGTCATACGCATGACCCCCGTGCAGATCATATCTGCATTGCCCTTTCATCTGCTAAATTTCATCTTTCTTTTTAACTACGGTGGAATTCAATGAACTGTTAGCACTTCGTTGATCAATCAGGATCGCAAATTGCCAGAACATTGAAACTCCACCATACTGTTATCAAGATCAGAAATATGCAAATTCCATGGAAGCAACAAGAACATCGGGTTACAGATTTCATTTGTCACCCGCATAAATAATTTTCAGCAATATATCTCATCTACTACCTAATTATATTATACGATACCCATACATCTCTATGTATTCTAGATCGCAACCTTCATCTATGCATAGCACGGCTCATGATGCCACTGTAAGGGAACGCGACGGAAAACAAAAAATTTCTAATCTAGGCACCAGCCCAGGACCACTATGGAGACTGCATACATGGTTTGATCTTTTTCGTTACCGACTCGTAGCGCAGCGGAAGTAGAGTCGATGAAGAATGGCGGTGCATATCCCCATAGCTAGGATTTACAACCTCCCAACCGCGAGGATGTATACCCTCATCCGCCCCACGGACAGCCCTCTGGGAGGCGGTCGGACAGTCCCTCGGACAGTGTCGCGGACAGCCCTTCGGGAGGACCCTCAAAACTCAGACGGTCACTCGGATAGCCCTTCGGGAGGCACTCTCAAAACAGCCCCTCGGGCAAAAGGATCGAAACTATGACCTCTCTACGGGGTTGCACACATACTGTGTCATCCATCCGGCACGGCTTCGCCGTCCAGAACTAGTTCCTGCCGGAACCCAGACAGCCTTTCGGCTCTACAAAACTATTTCGTTGGGAGGCTGAGAGAAGCAAGATCATTGCAATGGCATGTATGTGAGAAAGAGTGAGTGTGGAGGGCTTCCCCTTCACCTCTATTTATAGGAAATCCCAAGGGGTAGGGTAGTTTAACACAAAAACCCAAAATGCAAATGAATGAAGTCCTTCCTCAAGGGCATAAGAGTGAAACCAAGGAACAAGAGGGGCTCCAAGGTGGAGCCCCAAGTGTGGCCGGCCACACCCCTTGGGGGGGGCCATGAGGGCCTCCAAATCCATCCATGTCATCCCTAGATCTTTTGGGCAAAGCCCCAAAAGGTGGCTTTCCATAAAATATTCCAAAAAGCACTTTCACTATTCACGACGACATTTTTCAGCGTCCGTTCGAACTGAGAATATTTATGGGCTTCGAACATTTCTATTACCCACTAAAATAATTTTCAACGCGTTCTAGAACAATTCCAGTTTAGTGATTTCATCTGCGAAAAGCATCTGAAGCGGTTTCGGCAGCTCTGGAACATTTCCGGTTTTCATCCCCGAAAATTCCCAGAAGTTTCCAGAATGATTCTGGCACCCTCCAAGAATTATCAGGCATGTGCCGAGACCAATTTGACTTTATGGTATCCTCTGAAACAACTTTTCAGTATCACCGGAACTCATCCGGTGACCTCTCTCGTCGGAACTTTTCCGTTTTGTCCGAAACTTTTTCGGCGATTTTCTCTCAGACTCCCTGTCTAGTATTCAACACATAGATGACCCTTAAGAGTGTGACCCTATAGGTTTGATGAAGTATAGGCATGAACCGGAACCCCTTCCGATCAATGATCAACATCGGAGCCGTGGACACCCATATTGACCCCTATACCCACACGAATGAATATTCGAGTGAACCCCTAGTTGACGTGTGTTATTCATGTTGCTTCGTGATATGTTACGAATACCCGAGGTGAGACATGTTGGCATCCCTGTGGATCAACTCCTTGTCCACAATGCCATTTACCTCGTTACCGGTATTGTACTCTTTTCTCGTTCCGTGTTCCGGCATCCCGGTGATCAAATCACCCTTTGTATGGCCAGATGATGATGGATACCGTAACACCGAGAGGGCCCAGAGATATCTCTCCATCGACGGAGGAGCAAATCCAATCTTGAGCTATTAAGTTACTTCACATACCTTTCCATGAACCCATAAGCTGCCGTAATAGCCACCCATTTACGGATGACGTTTAACAAACCCCAAAGTTCATGAAGCAAGCATGAAGAAACTCGATACTTTCATGGTCCAAGGAATTATGCAAACATAAACTTCCTGTGTTATTAAGCATTAACTTGTGACAAATGTATCTCATAGCATAACATCAATTCGGGTCGATTCAACACAAATGTTCCTCTAACATTGTGCCCTCAAAGTTGCTAGCATAGACATGCCCATGATCAGGAAAACAGAACCATCATGCAACACTTGAGCTAGTCTTAGAGGCCAAACTAGGAATACATTTTATCGTTTATTATTCCACACGTGCATATGAGTCTTCCTCCGAGCCTCGTTTTATTTGCAGACTCGAGAACCATAGCAGTTATAGCATGGAACATAAACCTAATTTTGAACAGGGAGATAATCAATAAAATTTATTATTGCCTCTAGGGCATATCTCCTACAGACGGATTGGTGCCATCGGCGATTGTGGGAGTAGCAGATGAGATAAGCTACAGGATGGAGGGGAAAATGCCATGCAGGACTCGTCGGCCGTGAGGGTTTATATAGCAGGCCGGTAAGCATTGGAATTTTGGGGGATTTCACCGCGTTGGGCGGGAAACTTGTGCGGGAACCTACACGATTGAGTGGAAACGGACTCACCACTGTTTGGCCAAAAGAACGCCCCCGCGCGCAGCTCAAGCTTGTGCTCAAAGTCGTTTGCGGCAGCGGGGTGACAAGACATGCGAGAGGAGGACGAAACGACACATACACATACGGTTATAAAAAACATTTATGATTTAATTACCTACTACCCCCGTCCTGGTTTATAAGTCGTCTATATATTTTTGTGCCAAATTTTGACTAGATATTTAACTAATAAAATATGAATGCATGTCGCCAAAGATTATATCGTTGGATTCTTATTTGAACATAGTTTCCAATTATATAATTTTTATAATATGCATTAACATTGTGTTGGTTAAATTTAAGGTCAAAATATGGCGCAGAATATAAAGGGGACTAATAGACCAAGACGGAGGTAGTAGCACAAGGCCGCTCTCTACGCAGCGACACAACTGTCGGTCGGCTTGTAGACGACCATTCCCTCCATGTTCAACTGCTCTATGCATGTGGTTCCTCGCGGTTGAGGCGGCCGTGGCGCGCTCTGCTCTCGTGTCCCTCCAGGTGCTCTGCCCTCGTCCCTTCATGCGCGCTGCTAGTGTTTCAGGCCGGCGCATGATCACGTACGTTCGTGTTGTCATTATGCATGCAGTTGCACCGGGTGTGGCTCCATGATGCAGTTACCCGCTGCAAAAAACTGCCATGCGGACGTGCCGAGAATCCAGGCCGCCCCGCCCCCATTTATTCCTACGGCCATTTACCTTCGTCTCTCGCGCCACATGACACAATAAGCACACTCACGACGACACATACAGAAAGGACATCCAGTGGCGCTCCCCGTGGCTCCAATGGCGCTCCTAGCGGCCACCGACGACAACGGGGGCAGTTCACCACGCATCACGTAGTGGACACCCACATGAGCGGGAAGGCCCTCTGGGTGGTGTACACGAGCGAGGCAGTCTCGGTGGAGAGCTCCATCCATACTATGGAGAAGTTTCTTGTTGAGGACAAGTACCAAGTGGTCGGCTTCAACCTCGAGTTCACCAGCGGTCGTGCCAGGCACGATCAGCAGGTTTCCGTCACCCAATTGTGTGTGCGACATGACGTCCTCGTCTACCACTACCACCTGGCCACATGGCCTTGCGAGCATTTCTCCGGGTTTATCACTAGCTCCGACTATAGTTTCGCTACGGTGGACACCACCAACGATCTAAAAGCGCTCAAGATTTCGGGTTTGAAATGCCAGAATCTTGTCAACATGCAGGACCACTACAAGGTCTGGGGCAGCGACAACAACAAATATAACTCCCTGGTTGACCTCGCCTCGGCCATCATTGACCCCTACTACATGAAGATGAAGGATGAGACTAAGGAGGACAAGAACGCATGACACAGTGTGTGGCATCAGTGACTGGATGGACAACACGTCAAGTACACGGCCAAGGACGCGTACACAAGCTACGAGATGTATAGGAGGATCGTTGACATAAGGAAGTGTCTTCTTCCTGCCCCAGTCGAGGGATCGAGCCATAGAGCAGTGGCGGGAGCGTCACAAGAAGTAGATGACTAGACGATCGTTTCTCCTAGTTTAGAATGCATGCAATTGTTTATTCTGGCTGCCCGTTTCTGTTGTTGTGCCTCATCGCAAACAGTTCTTCTAGATTAACCGTTTTCCAGGCATCGCACACGCAACTCTAATCTGAACCGTGATTGATGTCACCGCCATCGCGAATGTTTTGGATATTTTTTGACGGTTTTATTACATCATCGTTTGTGATTAATGCATCGAACATAGTTTCGTCGTAGGGTCTCTGATTGGACTGTCGCGTTTGGACCAACCTGTATTAGTGTAAGGAGAGGAAGAACGAAGAAGAGAACACAAAGAACTCCAAGATCTAGATCCAAGGGGCTCCCCTCACATAGAGGAGAAAGTGATTGGTGGAAACGTACATCTAGATCTCCTCTCTCTTTTCCCTCAAGAACTAGCAAGAATCTGCGAAGGGATTGAGAGATAGAAAGCTCGAAGAAGGTCAACAATGGGGGAAGAACATGAGCTAAAAGGATAGGGACCATTGGGGAAGAAGGCAACTTAAATAGGCACCCCAAATCCAACCGTTATGCCCACAAGTCGTGCTCAAGCGATACTACCGCTTGGCGGAGCGGTACTACCGCTAAGCACGGACAAAACAGCCCAACAAGACAGAAAAACACGAGCTGTAGTTTTTCCAGAGAGGTAGTACCGCTCAGGGGAGAGGTAGTACCTCCAGCGGAGGTACTACCTCTTATAAGAAGTACTACCGCTCGCTACTACCGCTCTACTACCGTGAAATTCGTGACGAGTTCTAGAGGCATAAATATTAGCAGCAGAAGTAGCTAGCCGGTAGTACCACCTCTACTACCACTCTACTACCGCTTATAGTTGAAAACTCACCCAAGCAAAACAGAAGGAAGCTCCAAACTGAAGCTGCTATAACTATTGCATATGAGCTGAGAGCATCTCCAACAGCCGCGCTAAACAATGCAAATAAGCTACCATTTTTGAATGCATTCACATATTTTGTAGTGTCAACGATGATGCATACATGTCAACTATGGGTGTTGGCTCCAACAATTCACATTGGTCTCAAACCAATGACATGCACTTTGAGGACCATGAGTTCGAGGTGGACGAGGATGGTGAGGGCATTGTCGATGCACCGAAAGGAAGAGCGGGCAACTACACCAACGCCGAAGACATTTTATTGTGCAATACTTGGTTGCAAGTGTCGAGGGATCCATCTGTTGGAGGTGATCAAAGTAGAGATGTGTATTGGAACCGGATGAAGGAACACTATGATGTTCGCAACATGAGTGGAATTGACAGCTTCGAGCGATCTCTGCATTTTGAACTTGGTTTGCATTTTGAACTTGGTTGGATGAACTTGTGGGCATGATTTTGAACTTGTGGGCATGAACTTTTATTCATCAACTTGTTTGTGTGAAATTTATATGCCATCTTCATTGCATTTTGAATGTTTGAAAATCTATTTTGTGTTCAAAATGCAACATATGGCATGCGCCGGCGAGTCGCGCGCGCTGCATTTTTGCGCGCTGCTGGAGCGGCACGCGCGATGCATTTTAGCGCGGATGCTGGAGCTAGCGCTGCCCGCCACGGCAAACCGGGCGATGGGCGCGCGGCAAAGTAGTTTTTTACGCGCGGCACGTTCGGCGGCTGTTGGAGATGCTCTCAGAATTTAGCAAATTCAAGCTTGTTGATTAGAAGACGACAAGTACTATCCAAATAGCAAAATGTTATAGCAAGAAGAGGCAGTAGAAAAATGGCAGTGATATAGATACGTGAAACCTCTGTGAATGAAGAACCGGTATAAACTCCTACACCGAAAGCGTCATAGAAGATGCATGTGAACTCCGTTTTCGATGAAGTCGAGCTTGTCATGAAGATGACCATAAGCTCTAAAACTCACAAGGAGAAACACCAATAAGAACCAAGAATGATGATGCAAGGATGCAATGGTTTGAGCTCTCTACGAACGATACGATCAAGGTACTCACTTGAGAGCCTCCCTTGATAGTACGTTAATCGATCCTATAACCGGTCTCCCAACTACAACGTGAGACCGGTAAAATAGAAAACCTTTCAAGGGCAAACATTTTCCTTGCGCATAATCCACTTGAGTTAGATGATGATGATCTTGACCTCCTCAAGTTGCAACACCTTTCTTGATTGAGTTGGCTCGGTGAAGACTAGTAGATTGCTCCCCCTACTCCGCTATGGTGAGCTACACTTCGGCACATCTTCACAAGTCCATTATCACCACAATGGACGGTAAACTTCAAGCATATGATCTCTTCGTGATGCTGCACTTGAGCTTGCACACCGCAAACTTGATGACCACCACTTGATGTCATCCTCTCCATGGGTTGTATGATATATTCCTCTTAACGCAAGCCCATGGAAACATACCTAAACCCACATGATCTCGCGGGCGATAGGCGGCTGTCCGGCGCTCGGGTTTGGGGCGGCGTCTTGGCGCGCAGCGGAGGTGGTCTTTGGCGCATGGCGAGGCTTATGGTCGCGGTGGCGGGTGCGCGGTTGCAGGCACGCGGTCGCGGTCATTCGCGCTTGGGCGGTCTCGATCTGGGACCTCGCGGGCGGCGGCTGGCGCGGACGGGCGACCGACGTTCGGCTTGGCGTCGGCTGTGGCCAGAGGCTGGGACGCCGGGCGGCGGCCTCGATCCGGGCTCCGTCCGTGACCTCGGCGTGGACGGCGCACGTGGTTGGGCCAGCTCTCAGCTCTGTATGTGAGCGCGGGGCGCAGATCCTTGGCCGGGCGCGGCGGTGACTGTGTGTGGCGGGCGCGGTGGCTGGTGGGGCGCGGCAGGCATGGCATCTCCGGAGCTCGAGGTATGCTGCGGTGCAGGGCCTACTCGTCTGCCCTGCTGCTTCGCTAGAGCTGCTCCGATCTGGATCTGGCCTTGGTGGTTCTGATCTTGCTGCTGCTCCTTGCGATGCGATGGTTGCTTCGGTGGTGGTGGTCACTATGGTATTGCGGTGGTGGACGGCGGCTATGGCCAGGGGGTGGTGTGTGCCTGGGCGCGGTGGATCGTGGGATCCCGCGGCTAGGGTGAGGTCGGCCTCAACAGGGGTGGTGATTTGTGGGCGGCGGTCAGTGGGGGTGGTGGTCTCCGGGAGAAATCTTTGCTCCGGTCTTCATCGGAGCCGGCGACGGCGGCGCCCGCGGGTGTCGTGATCTTTCTTGGAAGCGTCGCCATGGAGGTGCTCCTCCTCCTCACGGCTTTGGCTCCGGAGGGAAACCTTAGATCCGCTGGAACGGGCGATGGAGGCGTCTTCGCGTCTTTCTCGTCCTTGGGGGCATCGTCTCGGAGCCGGCTACGACCGAGAGACTGGTGGATTGCGACATCTTCGTCGTGGATGGTGGCATCTTCGTCGCGTGGTTTGCTGAGGCGGGGCGCTGGTTTCTGGTTGGCAACGATGATGGCGTCGAAAGGAGCTTGGGTCGCAGCTTGGACTTCGGTAGTCGGTTCTTCCCGGCGTGTCCGAGGTGCTCTGTCGTGGGTTGCTTGGTTGCTTTGAAGTCAAAGCTGCGGTGGAGCGGATCCAGGTGGTGACGATGACAGGCGCTCGGTGGTCGTTTGCGGAGGGCACGGTCGGCGCAAATCCTGCATATTTTCCTTGTGAGGCTCGCCGTCAAAGTCGGAGATGTCGGTTGCTTGCACGTGTGGCTATCTGGTAGCATGTTCCGTCGTGGTTGTGTACCGTGTCGGTGGCCAGGATGGCTGGTGGTGCCCATGTCATGTGGGTTGGGTTGTATTGGTTTTAGCCCGGTTTTCCGTCAATTAACCGGGCAATTCTCTTGTCCTTAATTAATGAAAATGGCAAATATTTTGCCTCGTTTCAAAAAATAATTAACCTCACATAGAACTCTCACGTAGATCATGGGTTAGTACACAAAGCGTAATGGACAATGCTTACCATACCATGGGATCACTTGATCCCTCTCGATACATCTTATATGCTTTGTGTGTTGATCAACTTGATTTGCTCTTTGACTTAGTCTTGATTAACCTCTCAGATGACCAATCTTTAGATAATTTCTTGAATAACACTTTGGTCATCACACGCTCTCCTTGAAACCAACAAATGAACTTCAAGAAAAGCTTATGGACAAATCCTTCAATCTCTACTCCTAATGGAGCAGTTGGTAGTCTTTGTTCCAGGTTTTTTTTCGTCCCACCTCGTCTGGTTTTTTTTCGTCCCACCTCGTCTGGTTTTTTTTCAACCGGTTTTTTTCGCTACAATTAACCCACCCCAACCCCACCCCACTCACCTCACGCAGTCGGGTTTCGTTTCCCCCCTTACGTCCCCGATTCATGCATGACAATCAATTCTTTCCAAACGCAATAATGCATGCCAATCAATTCTTTCCAAACGCAATCAATTAACTTAAGGTAACCAGACACAATCAATTCATTCATGACGGTCATCAATCTCGTTTCCTCTTTCGGTCAAACGGTGATAAACGTTGATTTTTTCACCCTTCCAATAAAAACTTCCTTAATATTTGTAAACTTTCCTAAGCAGGCACGTCACAAACGAGCAGGTATTGATTTTCGTCCGATTTATTTTCGTCTCACCTTCCATCATCATATCCTCACGTTGATTTTTTTCACCCTTCCAATAAAATCTCTACTCCTAATGGAGCTGTTGGTAGTCTTTGTTCCAGGGTTTTTTCGTCCCACCTCGTCTGGTTTTTTTCGTCCCACCTCGTCTGGTTTTTTTTCAACCGGTTTTTTTCGCTACAATTAACCCACCCCAACCCCACCCCACTCACCGCACGCAGTCGGGTTCCGTTTCCCCCCTTACGTCCCCGATTCATGCATGACAATCAATTCTTTTCAAACGCAATAATGCATGACAATCAATTCTTTCCAAACGCAATCAATTAACTTAAGGTAACCAGACACAATCAATTCATTCATGACGGTCATCAATCTCGTTTCCTCTTTCGGTCAAACGGTGATAAACGTTGATTTTTTTCACCCTTCCAATAAAAACTTCCTTAATATTTGTAAACTTTCCTAAGCAGGCACGTCACAAACGAGCAGGTATTGATTTTCGTCCGATTTATTTTCGTCTCACCTTCCATCATCATATCCTCACGTTGATTTTTTTTCACCCTTCCAATAAAAACTTCCTTAATATTTGTATAAACTTTCCTAAGCAGACATGTCACAAACGGACAGGTATTGATATCACGTTACAAACAAAAAAAAAACCATTTTCATGGAAATCAATTTAAAATCCTAACTTTCCTAATGCATCGATTCTTACCATTCCTAATCTATCTCTACTCCTAAAATCTCGATACATATCGTTATTCGTTTCGTTCATTTATTCCCACCCTTCCATCAATCGAGCCCCACATGCCCCACGTTTTCTCACTGTCCCCATCGATTTTTCTCGGTCCATACCGATACCCCACCCCCGGAAGGCAGTGTGACCGAAAAACCGGTGGGACCGCCATTGAAACCCTAGCCACCGCACGTCTACGCTTTTGCCCCTCGCCTTTGTCTGATCTAGATGGAACACGGTCGAGGGAGAAGATGAGGGAGAGGAGGATGCATGCCTCCTCCAAACCTGTGCACCGCTGCACCGATGGACGTCTTGTCGGCCCCAACCTCGACGATCCTTCTCTCCATGCGCCACCGCTTCCTTTGCGTTGCAGCCGCCCCACGATCTCCACCACCGCAACGGCATACGAGGCCTTCCCACATGTGGCAGATCGATCTGAGACCCATGGCTGAGGACGCCGATGCGCCCCACCGTGTAGTGCGCGGGGCCTCCACCTCGCCTTCCCATATTCGTCTCTCAGTCGGTGGCAGCAACGACTGAGAGCGGCGCTGCTCCTCACCTATGCTCCAGCCGCCGCACTCTATCCCTCCTCCACCAGAGGAGCAAAACAAGCGGCACCATACAAAAGGAGGTGGGTTCAACTGGCAGAGTCGTGGGCGAGATTTCGTGCGAGCAGACGGAGCAGCCGTTGAGGTCGTGGTGAACCATGGCCAGAGCCGGAACAAAGAGCTAGGGAGGAGATAGGGAGGAGGAGGTGAAGAGGATCGTGGAGTACATGGAGCTGCCGGTGGAGGCCACGGTGCACATCGGCAACCTTCCCTATGACGTCAACCGTGAGCACAGGTCTCCCTCTTAGCTTGCTACCTCTTTGCTACTGCAGTCAGTTAGCTGCTCCTCTTTATGCACACACACATTTTGGAACTGAGAGACAATTACGTGAAGCGATCTGGTCTGAATTCTACTGCTCCGAATTTCGTACCTTCATCAATTGGGAAATCAAAAAGTGGCAAAGGTTATCTATATCCGTTTTAAGTTATTTACACTATATTCAAAAAGTGTGTGCTATGTAAACTGAGCAAATATTTAGAAAGATTCAGCATTGCTGTAGCATGGACACTTGTTTGATGTCGTATCCATCTTTTTATGATTCTTGTATTTTTTTATTACTATCATTTCTTTGAATTCTTGTTATTTTATATTTGTTTGCAGGATAAGACATGGTGTATCTTGCCCAGTAAATATCGATGCAACTTAAGAAAAGATCAGTCGGTCTGTAGCAAGAATTGGTAGCATGCAAGTTGTAATTTTTTAGATGCTCTGAAGAAATCATGTAAGATAGCAAGGTGGATTTTACATCAATATGTTGGTAATTATTGTAAATGTACCAGAAGGGGAATCTCTCTTCAAAAGTCTAACAGCTAGGCCTTAGACCTTCAGAGAGAGATTCAAGGAAGATAATGGACAAGTACATTGGTATGAATAGAAATATGATCGGGTCATTGATTATAACAGAAAATGCATACAAATTATCAGTTTTCCTGCTAAGCCATACTATTATGCTACAGAATTAACATAATTGGTTACAGACCAGTGGGCTACACATTAGGTTAGTATTCTTCTACTATCTCATGCCATTTTTATTGTTAAGAAATTGTTGTATGTGTATATATTCTTTTTCTTTTACACTAACACAAGAGTTTCGTGCTTTCAGGTATGGTGTGCCCCCCCCCCCC
>LR738712.1:160279795-160354955 GCA_902687465.1 Secale cereale
GGGGTCTCCTCTTTGGCGGTTAATGTGGAAGTACGATGGGCGTCATCTGGTTTTAAAAAAGAGGGCTCGGGGGAAACCAAGGGGGAAGGGAGGTTTTTGTAGGACTGCATATTAGAGATAACATGGCAGATTTGGAGGAGCCCGGACTGTCATGGTTTGATTTTGGGGAGCCCACTGGGCGCCCATTTGATGTCTCACTGGGTGCCCGGTTGATGCCTGAACACGTCCGGGCGTATGAATGAGAAATGAGATTCGACCTTTCAGATAATTTTAATCATTTGTCTGTTTCATTTATATACATTATAGCCCGTAGCAACGCACGGGCGTTCTACTAGTTAGTCCATAGGATTTGTCATCAATTAGCAAAACCGAACATGGGGCACCACATATTTTTTTAACAGTTTTTATGAATTCTCGTCATGGCTAAGTGATCCATGAATCTGAATATAATTTTTATTATTTCTGATGTTCGTTGTACTATCATGATTGAAGATGAATAGGTTGAAAGGCAAAGAAAAGAGAGTAAGAATTCTCCAAATTCCTTTGCCCAACGCGTGCCCTAGTGAACTTGCAAACAAGAAACCCAAATGCGAGACCACCTAAAAAGGGAACATTTTGCGGTTAACAAGTCCTCCAAGATTGTTTCCCTCTTTGCCTCGTAGCCGCGTTTCCTAATTTAGAGGGTTACCTGCCAATCTTTTCATATCAACGGTTATCTGCCCCCCGATCTCGATGTAGCAAGAAACATCATCTTCAAGCATTCAACAGCCTGGCCCCAGTCTTCCATGTCATCCGCAGCGCCATCTCTCTGCTAAAAGGAAAATCTCTACTTTCTTTCCCTGCGGCTGCGGAGCCGACGAGAGGAAGAGGGGGCTCAGCTCAGCTGGGAGCAGGCAGGCAGAGTAGTCGAGTAGAGAGAGAAAGCTACTACTACTCCAGCAGCTAGCTTTATGGCGTCTGACCCCTGCCTGTTCGCCATCAATATCTCACCCTCCGCCCCCCTCTCTCTCTCTCTCTCCTAATAACTCACTCTCATCTTCTCTTCTGCTGTCTGTCCCAGCCAAGGGCCCAACCCATTTACCCGAAGGAGTGGTGGTCCTTCTCCATCCTCCTGCTGTCTCTTGTGGTCAACCATGGCAAAGGCTCCTGCCTTTGCTGGGTTTGCCATTGGCATTTCGGGAGTGGCGACGACGATGGTTGCTGGTCTTGCTAAATGAAGTTGGTCTGATGAGTTGCTCGCCGCCCTCCTCTCTCGTTCTCCATGCTTTCTTTCAGGTTCTTGCTACAGAGGGAAAGAAAGAAAGAAACAGTCCAGGGTTGATCTGAAAGAGATCACGCTGATCTGCTACAGGATGCTGATTGATGCCACTAGTATCCATCAAGATAGAACAATCAAACTGTTGCGCGTTGATTGAGTGGGCCAAGGTGCTGCTCGTTCGGTCATCCTTGTGTGATTGTGTGCCGTGACCCCGTGTGTGTGCGTGCGGTGCGTGATCGCAACATTTCCTTCTTCGGGGCAAAATCAGATCGGGGCTTCTGTTGTGTGAGCAGTGACCATGGCGGCAACGGAACAAACGTGCCTACCTGTACAGGCTTGAAGCGTCGTCTCAGATCGTGGGCCCGCTGGTAGGAGGGGGAGCAGCTAGTAGAGTGTCATGTCATTTCAAACGGGAAAATGGGAAAGGGGCCTCTCTGTCCTGCCTCGCTGCTGGAAAGGGCAAAGTCACAGGAGTTGGTGAAGGCATTGATTCCGGCAGTAACTACTACTATCATCCACCCAGCCATAAATTTGGTCGTCCCAGGAGCTGAAGCCCTTAATTGGAAAATAAAATCTAATGCTTTCAGGTTTCGAAAAAATCTGAAACAAAATACACACGCACATATAGAAAAAACATTTTTATGCAAGCTATGCAAAAATGACAAAATGACATATTTATAGCACATGTATTATTCACTATAAAAGTACAAGAATTTTTAGGACAACTCACATCAAAACGTTTTCGTGAGGAAATTTCACACACATCTAGTATACATCCATATGTATGTGTGTATTTATCTTCAGTTTCTTTTTTTAACCCAAGAGGTTGTTGTTTTTCTAATAAATCGGGCATCATGGAGCCTCGGAGCAAAAATCCATTCTCATTAGAGCTTGCTACAGAGCCAACACTTTTGACACGATACTCAGCCGACGTTCGCATCAGGCCATTTGTAAAGTTGATGCTAGCCTATCTCATGGTACAGAGTTTGTGTCGGCTGCACATCGGGCATATAGTGTCGTGTGCGTATCAATTTCGTTCTCATTATATAGAGCGATCATAGGCAGACTCGATATACATGTGATTATACATGATGACAATAACATATAACACTCCTCGTACATCAAGGTCATCTCCAATCCGCACTATGAAAGCCATCCAACGTGATTTTGTATAGTATCGGTCCATGGCGCGGTTCGAATGTATTTTCTTCCGTAAATCGGGGACAAACATGGGGGATCGTTTCTAACCGCCCCGGCCCACCCAAACCCCCTCTCTCTCGCCCGCGCGCGCTTTCCGCCTAAAGCGGTGAGCGCCGCTGCACAGCATCAGTGCCGGCATTCATGCCCGGCCAGAGCAGATGCTACCGTTCACTAGCGCTGGCATTGAAGCGGCACGTTGGCTGAGAGAGTGAAGCCCGCGTCGCAACCCAGTGCAGGCGACTGCTCCGCGTTCAAACGACACGACAACAGCTCGCTCGTACGTCTGCCGCACACAATAATGACACGCGGTTGCCGAGATGGCCACTCCATCGTCACCCGTTCGTCCCTCTACCATCCACCATTGCTATGTAAATTGTTATCCCGGCCATAGTCGTAGTCATCAGCCTTCGATCCCTCTCTGCGCCACTCCCACCATGGATTCCTCCCGCGCCAAAGCTTTCTGGGATGGGCTAACATAGGACCAGAAGAAGGAGATGACCGCCATTGCTGCCGGCAGGCAGCCGGAGGACGATGACAACCAAATGAAGGACGCGATCGACGACGAACTGGCGCCACCCTCGGCGGTGCATTGCATCATGACCATCGGTGAGGCCCGTGCCCATTAAATGAACATGGTGCGGGTAGAGCAGATGGAGCCATTCTGAGAGGCGCATGTCGATGTCACCCACAACCACCAACTCCTCCAGGAGCACCTGCATGCGGAGGAGCAGCTCGCCGGCGACAGGGTGGTCACACCGGACGCGGACCTGGCAGAGTAGGCGGCGATGCTCGACTCCTACTGCTCCGCTTGCGAGATCCGCCTCGCCCGCTGGCAGTGGTGGAACTGGCGTCCGCCTACAAGGAGTGCGACGAGGCGGACGAGGCGATGTTCGGCGAGACCACGACAAGGACGACATCGCCGGCTCCGCCAAGGCCGCACCCCGCCACCACGACCATGAAGCCGGCACATCTGTAGGCGCCGTTCGCATCGAAGAAAAGTAGTGCATGGTAGATCGCCGTCGCTCAGGTTCCAAGAAGGCCAATGCTCTTCCCCTCCCGTTGACGCACAACTTGCTAGGTTGAGCATCATCAACCGATTAGTCGCTCGGCGGTGATGTGAAGGCGGACAACAGTTCCCAAAGCTACGGAGGCAGAGCTGGAGAGCGCCGAGGCGGAACTGGAGAAGATAAAGCTTCCGTTCTCGGGGCTCATGGCCGGACACGGAGAACAGGCGTTGGCGATCATAAATTAGATGTATTAATTACACCTCGAGAGCCGGACAAGCACTGCTTAGTTGATTTAAATTTAATGAAATTTGTCATGTTTATATGAAATTAATCATGTTTATATGAAATACGGCATGTTTATATGAAATATGTCCGTATTTGCATGAATTTCATCCGGTTTGTTAAAAATAATATTTAAAATGTATGCGGGTAGCATTGGACCGCGACCTCCCATATCCATGTCTGCGGACTAGTCCTTCATTGTCTCCGAACAGATGCAAGAGGAAATTTACGGATCACCGTTGAAAATGCCCTAAGTTGGTTATAAAATTCCCTATTGTGCTGAGAATTAACTAGTGGTTGGATCCTTACGAGGGTAGTGGTTCCTAACCCACCATAGATTAACTTTGTCTAAAAAACAAAGATTAACTCTCGGGTTTGACACTTTAGTGTTTCGTTAATGTGGATTATTCTTTTAATGAGAGGTGACGTTTACGTCGCAACGAGTTATACATGACGACTTCGTCAATCTTCAAACTTCGAAACTTCAACCCGATTTTTGATAGGCATTATGTGAGGGCATGTGTGGTGGCGGTGTGAGTGTGTTTGTGTGTGCGTCTGCATTGTTCGTTGTTTTTCACAAGAAAAACATTTGCTATTAGATTAGGGCATCTCCACTAATGAAACGAGTAGTCATTTCTACTCCCTCCGTTTCTAAATATAAGTTTTTTTTAAAAATTTCACTACAAACTACATACATATGTATATACATATATTTTAGAGTCTAGATTCACTTATTTCGTTTTGTATGTAGTTCATGATGAAATGTCCAAAAAAATTATATTTAGGAATGGAGGGAGTATCTATCTATTCTCTCTCCTCTTAAATCACCATTTTTATTTTTCCCTTTCTAGAGGATTCATACGTTATACTATTTTCCCTGTGCAATTCTCTCCTTTTGATACTATTCATCCTCCTAGGCATAGAAACAGCTCAGACACTCCCTCAGGGCAAAATACGTTGAATGAGGGTCTTTTTAACACATGATACTATTTATTCTTCTAGGTCATGAATTTGTCTTTTTTATACAGATTACAATTCAATGTATTTCATCCTGAAATTTTAAACATACACATAATATCCTTGTTTACTTGCCAAAAAAATCAGATTTTTTGAAAACCATTTTTTTTTAATTTTAGTTTTTTTAAAGGCCTCCATGGAGGCCGAGAGCCAAACGGCTGTTCTCATCAGTTCTTCTCTGTATTCTTTTACCTTCATTGTTATGTTGCTTTGTGGCGCCTGTAGAGATGAGCTCTTGCACGACAGTTCACTCTTTTTCAGAGGAAAGGCATGCATAGACACACCATTACCCACCACAAATTTAACATGTTTTCGGTACACCTCTCTCACCTTCACTAAATCTCGCCAGAATTGGGAGCCAGTGGAGGCCGGGGCAAAGACAAGACTAAAGTTAGGGAAATATTTCGCTTTCAAGATGGCATACCATAAAGTACAAGGCCTGGATGTCATTATCCACCACCACCATTTGATAATTAGGCATTTGTTCATAACCACCATATACGACAGTTCACTCTCCTCGTGTTTTCTTATCTCTCTGTGAAAAGTGCCACATAATTGAACTATTAGCTCCTTATTATACTTGATATTATGTGTATAAATGAATTTGAGTACTAGGAATTTTTTTTTTGACACATGCAATACATGTATTTTTTAATATCACACTAAATTATTTAATCATCTTTCAAAATTCAAACGTAGATATTATTAGAAGAAAGATAGGATAGTTCAACATTGATATACTAGTATGAATCAACATGATATTTACCATGACCTACATGGCCACATGCTCCATTCATTCTAAAATAATTGAAGATCTATGTTTTTCCTAAATCAAACTTATTTTAGTTTGATCATGTCTATAGAAAATATACTAAAATCTCGAACACCAAATTAGTTTTAGGGATTCTTTATAAAATATATTTCGTACTAAGCGTATTTGGTATTTTAGATCTTAGCATAGTAAGTTGGTTTAAACAAGTTTGACCTATGACAAATCTAGAATTTCAATTATTTTCGAATAGTGGGAGTAATATTTTATCGTTTCATGCATGTATCTCGCAATCTTATGATTGCCGCAGTTGTAGCTTTTTTATAATGTAATTAGGAAAATTCAATACCATGTTTGATTTTATATCTTGCTTTGTGTAGTTTTTATCTTAGATGCTTAAAAAGAAAGTATTGTTCAAAATACTTACAAGCATAAATCGTGAGATACTGGAGATGCTATAATGGGTAAAAAGTCCACCTTTATGCAAGTCCTTCAAAATAATTTTGGATGAACGACTTGTACTTCCTCCATATGGGTTTATAAACCGCCCTCCCCCCTCCCCCCTCAATGTGGTTTCAGGATCTCTCAAAGACATTGGTTCCACATTCAAGTTGTGATTTCAGGATCTCTCAAAGACATTGGTTCCACACTCAAGTTCATAACATAACCCCTCTTAATAGTACAATGTTCTCGTAACTCAAATCAAAGATAGATATCATAGATTAAAATGACTTGTCTTCTTCTCTCATGTTGCATAGAGGGTCTAAACAACAAATGCTTCCTACATATTGTACTAACACATGATCATACATCTTGTAAACTTGGTTAATCCCCTAATTACATCACATTTATATCAAAAACCACCTAGGGGCTTAAATTCCCTTCCGCAAGGCAAGTTCCAGGTAAGTCCCTTGCAGGCACCTGGCTCGAACGACTTTTCGGTGCACTTCTACTGGTGAAACTAGGTCGTAAAGGCTACAGTGGTGGCGTTGGTTAGGCTATTATTTGCCACTGGGCAAATGCCACCCGAGGCGAAGTCCACCATGATTGTGCTAATTCCAAAATCATGTCAATGGGAGATCCTCAAGGGCTTTCAGCCTATAAGAGTATGCTCAGTCATGTACAAGATCGTAGCAAAGTGTCTCGTGAATACAATATGACCAATCCTTGTAGAAATTATATCTTTTAATCAACGCGCCTTTGTTCTCAGACAGTTGATTGATAACCCACAATTGTAGGGGGTATATCGTAGACTTTTCGATAAGTAAGAGCGTTCAACCCAATGAGGAGCAAAGGTATTGGTTTGTGGAAAATGGCAAAATATCATTGTAAAAGCTGTGAAGAGTGTTTGATGGATTGTTTGAAAGTAAGTGTAAATGTAAACAAAGTAAATAGTGCTTCCTCTAATCCAAAATAAGTGCCCTAGTTTTGAACTAAGGTTAGTTCAACCTTAGTTCAAAATGGTGACACTTATTATGGATCGGGGGGTAACAAAAGTAGGAAAGGTGCAGCAAGTGGCCCGGTCCTTAAACGCGCTAAGAACAAATCGGTTGTATTACCTATATGGAGCAAAGTGTTCTCGAGAACACATCGGAATTTCATCCCAGTTACTTTCATCAAGATTCATTGAGTTACTGTTCATTATTCTGATAATTTGTTGTGGTGTGAAACCTAAGATAAGTTGTTGTTCTTACTTGAACAAGCAACCTATTTATTATTATACCTCTATGCAAGCATCCTCAAATACAAGAGGGTAATTAAGATAACAATCTAACCATAGCAATAAATTCTAGGGTTTCGTAACCCCTCATGCAACAGTTCATAAACTTAGGGTACGGTAATATCTATCATTTTAGCCACCCAACCATAATCGATCTACTCAAAGAATGATGTTCTCTAGGCTCTTATAGATGAAGTGGTGTCCAGTCGACGTTTGCACAAGACCACCAGAGAATTACACGACAACACAATATCAAAACATTGAACTAGATTCAGCTTGATAAGATTACTAGTAACAAGATTTATCCCATATCTTGCTTTGTGTAGTTTATATCTTAGATGCTTACAAAGAAATTATTGTTCAAAATACTTACAATCATATATCGTAAGATATTGGAGATGCTATAAAAAGTAAAAGTTCCACCTTATATGCAGGTCCTTCAAAATAATTTTGGATGAATGACTTGTACTTCCTCCATCTGGGTTTACATAAGTCCCCCCCCCCCTCGATGTAGTTTTAGGACATTGGTTCCACACTCAAGTTCATAACATAACCCCTCTTAACAGTATGGTGTTCTCATAACTCAAATCAAAGATAGATATCATAGATTAAAATGAATTGTCTTCTTCTCTCATGTTGCATAGAGGGTCTAAACCACAAATGCCCATTCATATACATACTTGACTAACACATGATATACATCCTGTAAACTTGGCTAATCCCCTAATTACATCCCATTCATATAAAAATCGCTTAGCGGCTTAAATGCCCATTCACAAGGCAAGTTCCGGATAGCCCCCTTGAAGGCACTTGTCTTAGACGGCTTCCCGATGCAATTCTACCGGTGAAACTGGGTTGTAAAGGCTATAGTGGTGGATGCGGTTAGACTATTATTTTCCACTGGGCACATGCCACTTGAGATGAACTCCACCATGATTGTGCTAATTACAAAATCATATCGATGGAAGACCAGCATGGACTTCCGGCCTATAAGATTATGCTCAGTCATGTACAAGATCATAGCAAAGTGGCTCGTGAATAGAATATGGCCAATCCTTGTAGAAATTATATCTTTGAATCAAAGCGCCTTCATTCTTGGATAGTTGATTGATAACCCACAGGTGTAGGGTTTCTATCATAGACTTTTCTATAAGAGCGTTCAACCCAATGAAGAGCAGAAGAAATTGGTTTGTGGAAAATAGCAAAAGATCAGTGTAAAAGCTGCAAATAGTGTTTGATGGATTGTTTTAAAGCAAGTGTAAATTCCAAGAAAGTAAATAGTACTCCCTATGATCCACTAAGGTTGAACTAACCTTAGCTCAAAACCAGGACACTTATTTTGGATCGGAGGGAGCAACACAAGTTGCAAAGGTGCAGCAAGTGGCCCAATCCTTAACTGCCCTAAGGAAAAGTTGGATGTATTACTTATATGGAGCAAAGTATTCTCGAGGACACACGGGAATTTCACGTAGTTACTTTCATCAAGATTCATTGAGTTATTGTTCATTATTTTGATAATTTTTTGTGTGGTGAAACTTATGATAAGTTGTTGTTCTTACTTGGACAAGCAACCTATTTATGATTATACCCCTATGCAAGCATCCTCATATACAAGAGAGTAATTAAGATAACAATCTAACCATAGCAATATATTCTAGGGTTTCATAACCCCTCATGCAACAGCTAATAAATTTAGGGTATGGTAATATCTATCATTCGACCACCCAACCATAATCGATCGAGTCACACAATGTTGTTCTCTAGGCCCTTATAGGTGAAGTGTCGTCCAGTCGATGTTTGAACAAGGCTACTAGAGAATTACACCACAACACAATATCAAAACCTTGAACTAGATTCAACACACGACTTTCTAGTAACAAGATTTATCCCATGTCCTCGAGCACTTAACAAACTACTCACAACACATCATATGGATCATAATCAATGGAGAAGAATATATGATTAACAATCTGAACATATTAATCTTTCACCGATAAAACCTCTAACCATCAATTGTAAGTAGCAATCAACACTAGAAACTACTCATTCTAAAACAAACACTAGAAACTACTTTAAGCAAGGGGTCTATGAAGAAGTTATAGAACAAAAAGATGGGATGGAGTGGGTTAATGGAGATGACGGTGTTGATGAAGATGTTGATGGGCGAAATGATCCCAATGATGACCAGAGTGTTAGTGATGATAATGGCTCTGAATTACCCCTCTCGCAGGGATGGATCTCCAGTAGAATCAGTCTGTCGAAGGGCAAAAGTGCTCTGCCTCGGCTCCGCCTTGTAGACGATGGCGGGAAAATCCCAAAAAAATCCAGGCAAGTTTTAGGTCAAAAAGGAATTTACGATCGATGGGAGTTGAAAGGCTGCTGCGAGGGGCCCCACACAGCCTATGGGACACGTAGCCCTGCCGCGTGGTGGCCCTGTGGCCCATCTTATTGGCTTCAACTCTTTTGTTTGGGAAAAAAATCAATAAAATTTCTACGTCCTTTGGAGCCCAAGAAAAATACCTTTTCTTTTGTCCTTTGTTTTCCCCTGTTTTCTAGCTGCCTAGCATTTTTCTTATAATTTTCCTCTTTGTCTGTTACATGCAAATTTAATGGAAAAGGCATTAGAATTGAGCGATAATGTGCAAAATATCATTCATAAAGAGTAAATTATAATAAGAAATAGTGATACAAAATGGACGTATCATTGATCACTCATTTTTTCGAAAAGGAGGTTATCCCCCGGCCTCTGCATCAAAAAGATGCATGTGGCCAATTTATTAATAATCAAATAGTTCAAATAAAGTCTCCAAGTCTCGACAAGCAAAAGGGCTCATAGTGAGCTAAAAAGGAAAAAAACGGGATAGCCACAACCGGTGGAATATAGATAGATAGAAAACTAAACAACTATCATATTACATGACCGCCATCCAAACCGGTTGAATATAGCCCGCGCTAAGGTCTCCCATCGGATAGATCCAGTAACCATACACTCCCTGGCATTCATCGGAGTAGCGACCACATACAGATCAATCTAGTGGCCCGGAAAATAACTTGCAAGAAATGAATATGTGTTGGCTATTGCATTAAAGAAGAAAAGAAACTAATAGAAGTCCAAGACGCGGAATGATAGTAAAAACCAAATCATTCCTGCAGTTCCATATAGCCCACAAAAGAGCACATACTGTGACATAGATATGTTTCACCATGTCTGTCTCGACTCCATTTAGCCACGTACCAAATAACGTGTGGATGCTATTTAAAGAATTAATGTTAAAAGCTATATGAACAGAACGCCATAAAATTTTGGCCATAGGAAAATCAAGAAAGAGGTGATTGATAGATTCATCATTATCACAAAAACTACATCATCGAGATCATGTCCAGTTTGCCAAATTGTCTTTAGTGAGAATGACTTGTTTGTGGACAAACCACATGAACACTATAATCTTCAAAGTCACTTTGACTTTCCAAATATGCACATAACGAGGGATAGAGCCAGTGTTGACAATATCCAAGTACATGGATTTAACCGAGAACACTCCATTCTTAGTTAGTTTCCAGTACGACTGATATGGCTGTTGAGAAAGGGTAACATCCATTAATCTTCGCACAAGATGGAGCCACACTTCCCAACGGTTACCCGCTAAAGTCCTTCTGAATTGGATATTTATAGGATTGGAATGTATAATGTTGCAACGTAAACATCTCTACGTTGAACAATATTATAGAGAGAAGGATATTGGATAGCTAGAGGCGTCTCCCCTAGCCACGTATCCTTCCAGAATCTCATGGAAGTACCATTTCCAACTATAAATTTTGTCCTATGGAAGAAGGCTGATTGCACAATCATTAGTCCTTTCTAGAATGGCGAATCGGTTGGTCTGACCATCACCTAGGATAAGGTTTAGAATGAAGGTACTTATTATGCAGAATCTGGGCCCATATGGCATCGGTCTCTACAGATAGTTTGTACAACCATTTTCTTAGCAGGCATCTGTTCTTCACCTCTAAATTTTCAATGCCCAGACCACCTAGGTATTTTGGCCTACAAATAATATCCCATTTGACGAGTCTGTATTTTTGTTTTACCTCGTCACACTGCCAGAAAAAACGCGATCGATAGAAGTCCAGTCTTTTCCGAACCCCTATAGGTATCTCAAAAAAGGACAATAGAAATATTGGCATACTCGTGAGCACCAAATTGATGAGAATTAGTCGGCCTCCATATGACACAAGTTTGCCCTTCTAGCAACTTAGTTTCTTTTCAAATTGATCTTCAATACACTTCCATTATTTGTTCGAGAGCTTGCCATGGTGAATTGGTATGCCCAAATATGTAAAAGGCAACGAACCCACCCCACATCCAAACAGTTATTTGTAAGCTTCTTGTTCCTCCTTAGCTTTCCCAAAGCAGAACAAGTCACTTTTATGGAAGTTAATCTTTAATCCCGACAACTGCTCGAATAAGCATAACACAAGCTTCATATTTCGTGCTTTTGCCAGATCATGTTCCATGAAAATGATAGTACCATCGGGGTACTGTAAAATAGACACCCCTCCATCCACTAGATGCAGGACGAGACCAGCTACTTGGCCATTTTCTTTAGCTCTACCTATCAGAATTGTCAACATGTCCACTACTACGTTGAACAAGATAGGTGACATCGAATCTCCCTATCTTAGACCCTTGTGTACCTGGAAATAGTGACCTATGTAAGGCCTGCTGAAGAAAAGGCCACTTAACCTTATTGTACGCTTTCTCAAAATCCACCTTAAAAACCACGCCATCTAGTTTTTTCATGTGGATTTCATGGAGTGTTTCATGTCGGATCACAACTCCTTCTAGGATGTTTCTGTCCGACATGAAGGCCGTTTGATATGGGTGTACCACACTGTGCGCAATTTGCATCAACCTGTTAGTCCCAACCTTTGTGAAGATTTCAAAACTGACATTAAGAAGACATATCGGTCGGAACTGCTCAATCCGAACCGCCTCTGTCTTCTTAGGGAGCAACGAAATCGTTTCGAAATTCAAGTGAAATAACTGCAAATGTCCAGAAAACAAATCATGGAACATTGGAAGGAAATCACCCTTAGTAATATGCCAGCATTTTTTATAAAACTCAACCGGAAAACTATCCAGCCCAGGAGCTTTATTATCCTTCATCTGCGAAATCGCCTCAAACACCTCTTTCTCCGAAAACAGGGCGGTCAAGATGTCATTCTCATCCGTTGCAAGTTGAGGGATATCCCCAACCATTCACTCATCTAAGGACGCAAAACTATCCTCAGGAGCCCCAAACAGTTGTTTGTAATAATTGGAGATGTACAATTTTAGGTTCTCGTGACCCAAAATCGTCCCCTCATCTTGCTCTAGCTGAAAAAAAATTCTTCTTTTGATGCTTGGATTTCGCAATCATACGAAAGAATTGCATATTATCGTCTCCTTGGATGACTTTTCGCACTCTAGCTCTTAGCACCCACTTCATTTCTTCCTCTCGAAGCAAATCTTTGAGTCTCAGCTCCACTTCCACTTTAGCCTCCCGCTCTGTGGTATCTCAAATGATGGACTCGGCTTCTAAATCTAAGGCATTTATAAGGTTAAGGAGCCTTTCCTTTTCAACCTTATAAACATCACTCAAATGTTTCGCCCAACCACGTAGGAACTATCTTAAATGTCTAATCTTATTCTTCCATCTTTCTACATGCGATCTCCCTCCTGAATCCTTTGCCCACTCCCGTGCTACTAGATCCAAGAAACCTTCTATCTCAAACCATGTTAAATCAAAAGAGAAAATATTTTTATTTTCCACATGAGTTGCCTCCCCCGAGTCAACAAGAAGCGGGGTGTGATCAGAGATCGCTCGCGAAAATGCTTGGACCGTCACCAAAGGAAACTTCTGCTCCCATTCCACACTGGTGAGAACACGATCCAACTTCTCATATGTTGGATTTGGTAATGTGTTGGCCCAAGTAAAATTTCTACCAGAAAGTTTGATCTCCCTGAGATGTAGGCTTTCGATGATTGTGGTAAACATAAACGACCATCTGTCGTCAAAATTATCATTATTATTTTCGTCTCTCCTTCTTATAATGTTAAAATCACCCCAACCAGAATTGGGAGTTGTTCATCTCCGCAAATACGAACTAGGTCAGCCAGAAAATCTGGTCACCCCAACCAGAATGCGCGGCTCCATACACTGCCACCAGTGCCCATTGAAACCCATCAACCTTTGATCTGACACGAAACTTAACCGCAAAATCTCCCAAACAACATTCCGAACCTCCAACATTTTGCACTTCACCCCAAGTAAAATCCCACGGGATCTTCCTCTTGGGGGAAAGCAATGCTAATCAAAATCTACTCCTTGCGATAGGGTGCGAAGAAACTGAGAAGTAAAATTGTCTCGGCCAGTTTCCGAGCGGGCAATAAAATATAGCTTGTGCTGCACCGAAGCATCTGCCAAAAACCTTTGTTTAGCCAAGTCTGTCAGACCTCTACTATTCCAAAAGATTCCTTTCATTTATCATCATGGAATTTTTTAGCAGTCCGGATCCTAGTACTCCTACGCACAGCCGAGGCCGAATGGATCTTCCGTTTCCACTTGCGCTTAGGCTTGTTTTGCTCATCAACTCGGTCCATACAACCGAGCTCAGTGAGCTCACATGCCTCTAGATTAACGTGAGTTGGGCCCCTCTAAGAAGAGAAACCCTCATCCTCCTTTGACTCGGTGTTAGAGGGCGCAAGATCCTCACATAGACTATAGAGCACTCTAACACCCAAAGCATCTATTTCTGAATCATTTAAAGGTTTTATAGCTGCTAAGTTACGAATCACCTCAATAGCTCTCTCCACCTTAAGATCAAGTAAGTCATTAACAGATTTAGCAATTTCTTTGCCATTACTACCTAGAGAAACTCCCAATTGATTTCCATTGTTTATAATGTCGCCCTCAGAAAAATGCAAAATAGAATTGGAAGTATTGACTAACATACCTGTAGTGACCTCAATGTCACGAAGCTTGGCCGCCCGCATGGCGCGCCCCAGTTGCAGGTCATCAACGCCAGGCTGATCCTGGAGATGGCTGCTCATCCGCCGACCTTCAGAGATGGGATCGGGGATCCCTCCGAAGGCGATGGTCTCATCCCGCGAAGGCCCACTCGGGGTAAGGAGCACAAAAATTATTGTGCCTACGAGCTGGATTTATCTAAAACGTATGATATGGTTGATTGGGACTTCCTGGGAAAAATAATGCAAAGGTTGGGTTTCGCTCCCCAATTGGTGGATTGGATAATGTCATGTGTGATCCTGGTGAGCAACTTGGTTAAATTCGACGGAACCCTCCTTGACTCATTCGTCCCGACCAGAGGTCTATGCCAAGGTGATCCACTCTCATCCTTCTTGTTCATTTTTGTTGTTGATGGTGTTTCTACACTCCTACACCGTGAAGCTGCCCAGGGTACCGTGAAACCACTCAAAATCTGTTGAAAGGCTTTGGGGGTTACACATTTGCTATTTGCATGTGACTGCTTGCTCTTTTTCAAGGCGAAGGCAACACAAGTAGCTATAAGGAAAGAAAGGTCCTCGCAGTATATGCTAAAGGAACGGGGAAGTTATTAACCCCCACAAGTGTTCCATCCTTTTTAGTCTAGTGTGCCCGACTACTATTCAGGAGGACATTAAAGGTACTCTCCAAATAAGTCATATCATGTTTGAAGAAAAATATCTTCACCTCCTAACACCAGAGGGTAGATTGAGTAGGAAAAAAATCAAAGAGTTTGGAGGAAAAAAATACATTAAGCATGGGGGGGGGGGATTTGTGAACAAAATTTTAAAAATAAGAAGTTATTTTTTTCAAAAAATGCTTGTGTTTTTGAAAATGTTTTCGAATAATTCAAAAATCTACATGGTACATTAAATATAGGGCTACAGATAATATCCCGCTATGTACTTACAAAATTTGCGCTTCCATTAATCACAATCTATCAACAACTCTATTGTCTATCAACACGTGCATGGTACTGTGACATCGAGGGTTCAATTCCTGGCACCAGTGCCTCTTCGGATTTTTTTTGCGCTATAACATGTTACTCGTTTCAGTGTCTGTCATGGGCAGGCCCAGTCGCGCAGTCTCTTGTGCGCCGGCGAGCTATTGGATGCAATGAGCATCCAATAAGAGCTCCCCTATCTATGGGCAGTTGGTGTGTTTGTTGTGATGATCCATGGTGGAGCTGGGCTAAGCCAATCAATATGTGCATCAAACCAAGCAGGTTGAGTCGTGAGGCTAATGTGGTATGTATGCTCTTGTTGGGCATGGGAATGCAGAGAGGCGTTGTCGGAAGATGACGTGGAGCTTAATGTTGAGGGAGTGTCTATGTATCGCCTGCTCCGAGATCAAAGGAGGCCTCGCCTTAAGGGCGCCCTTCCGTCGCTACTATTAGGCCGGCCCAAGTAGCTTCCTGGAGGTTATGTTTCTTATATATAATTTAAAAGAAATATTCTAAACTATTCTAAATACATATATTCCAAAACCTTAAAATTACTTTAAAAAGTTAAAAACTCAACTTCTTTAGAATAGTGTAAAAATCATGTAGTATAAATAAAAGTTGATAACATTCAAAAAAGTGTTCACAACATTTAAAAGTTGCCAAAACATTTCAGGAAAATGTTTATAAAATGTAAAAAATGTTTATGTACTTGCAAGAATGTTTCATACCACTTTAAAAATATACATTACATTTTAGAAAAATGTTTAGGGTTTTCAATAAAAACTCTTCATGACATTTTAAAAGTAGTTATATACAATGTGGTATGTATGCTATTGTTGGGCTTGGGCTTGCCAGGGAGGCGCTGTAGGAAAATGACGTAGAGCTTAATGCTGAGGGAGCAGCTATGTATCGACTGTTGCAATAGCAAGTTGTACGCATTCCCAGAACGCCGTTGTGTACTCGGCCATGGTTGTAGCCTGCTTTTGCTCGAGCAGCAAGCACAAGTGCAGGTTGTACTCCGACGACACGTCCTGGATGTCGAGGGGGCATGCACGCTCGTAGATGCACCGGCCATGCATGGTGCCCCCATGTTTGGTTTTGGTAATTGATGACAATCTCTATGGACTAATGGTTGCCTTGAGTTATATTTGAAGGGTTTGTCCATAGGCTTTTCTTGGAGTCCATGTGTTGGTTTCAAGGAGAGTTTGTGATGACCAAGGTGCTATTAAGGAATTATCCAAAGATTGGTCTTGTGAGTGTTGAGCTTATTGCAAGCATGTCTTGAAGAAGAAGAGTGTGCTATCATTCATGTTTACCTTCAAGACATCATCCAAATGAAGAGAGTTGGAAAGATTCAAGGTTGATCAAGACTAAGTGAAGGAGTGAATCAAGTTGATCAACACACAAAGTGTAGAAGATGTACCGAGAGGGATCAAGTGATCCCATGGTATGGTAAGCATTGTCAATTACGCTTTGTGTACTAACCCATGGCCTTCGTGGGAGTTCTTTGTGGGGTTAGGTTGCGGTGTGCAAGTTCAAGTGATGCATCACAAGGAGATCAAGTACTTGAAGCTTGCTGTCCATTGTGGTGACAATGGACTTGTGAAGATATGCCGAAGAGTGTCTCACACATAGTGGAGTATGGGGGAGCAATCTACTAGTCTTCACCGAGCCAACGCAATCAAGAAAGTGTTGGGGAACGTAGTATTTTAAAATTTTCCTACGATCACGCAAGATCTATCTACCAGATGCATAGCAACGAGAGGGGAGAGTGTGTCTACGTACCCTCGTAGACCGGGAGCGGAAGCGTCAAGTGACGCGGTTGATGTAGTCGAACTTCTTCGCGAACCAACCGATCAAGCACCGAACGTACGGCACCTCCGTGTTCAGCACACGTTCAGCTGGATGACGTCCCACGAGCTCTTTATCCAGTTGAGCTTCACGGGAGAGTTTCATCAGCACGACGGCGTGGTGATGGATATGATGTATCTACCGGCGCAGGGCTTCGCCTAAGCACTGCAACGGTATGACCGATGTGTGTTTCTGTGGAAGGGGGCACCGCACACGGCTAAAACAATTCAACTTATGTGTCTTTGGGTGCCCCCCTGCCCTCGTATATAAAGGAGCAAGGGGGGAGGCCGGCCGGCCCCTTGTGGCGCGCCTAGGAGGTGCAATCCTACTAGGAATAGGATTGCAATCCTATTCCTAGTAGGAACTACCAAAAGGGAGAAGGGGGAAAGGAAGGAGAGGGAGAAGGAGAAGGAAAGGGGCGCCGCCCCCCCCCCCTCCCTCCTTGTCCAATTTGGACCAAGGGGTGGGGGGCGCGGCCCAGCCCTGTCCCTCCTTCTCTCTTTCTCCTACGGCCTATTAAGGCCCATAGCTTCCCCAGGGGTTCCGGTAACCCCCCCGGTACTCCGGTAAATTCCGAAACTTTTACGGAACACTTCCGTTGTCCGAATATAGTCGTCCAATATATCAATCTTTACGTCTCGGACATTCCGAGACTCCTCGTCATGTCCATGATCTCATCCGGGACTCCGAACTACCTTCGGTACATAAAAACTCATAAACTCATAATACCGATCGTCATCAAACGTTAAGCGTGCGGACCCAACGGGTTCGAGAACTATGTAGACATGACCGAGACACATCTCCGGTCAATAACCAATAGCGGAACCTGGATGCTCATATTGGCTCCTACATATTCTACGAAGATCTTTATCAGTCAAACCGCATAACAACATACGTTGTTCCTTTTGTCATCGGTATGTTACTTGCCCGAGATTCGATCGTCGGTATCTCTATACCTACTTCAATCTCGTTACCGGCAAGTCTCTTTACTCGTTCCGTAATACATCATCTCGTGACTAACTCATTAGTCTTTTGCTTGCAAGGCTTATTATGATGTGCATTACCGAGAGGGCCCAGAGATACCTCTCCGACATTCGGAGTGACAAATCCTAGTCTTGATCTATGCCAACACCACAAACACTTTCGGAGACACCTGTAGAGCATCTTTATGATCACCCAGTTACGTTGTGACGTTTGATAGCACACAAGGTGTTCCTACGGTATTCGGGAGTTGCATAATCTCATAGTCATAGGAACATGTATAAGTCATGAAGAAAGCAATAGCAGTAAAACTAAACGATCATAGTGCTATGCTAACGGATGGGTCTAGTCCATCACATCATTCTCCTAATGATGTGATCCCGTTGATCAAATGACAACTCATGTCTATGGTTAGGAAACATAACCATCTTTGATCAATGAGCTAGTCTAGTAGAGGCATACTAGGGACACTCTGTTTTGTCTATGTATTCACACATGTACTAAGTTTCCGGTTAATACAATTCTAGCATGAATAATAAACATTTATCATGATATAAGGAAATATAAATAACAACTTTATTATTGCCTCTAGGGCATATTTCCTTCAGTCTCCCACTTGCACTAGAGTCAATAATCTAGCTCACATCACCATGTGATTTAGTACCGATAGTTCACATCGTTATGTGAATAACACCCATAGTTCACATCGCCATGTGACCAACACCCAAAGGGTTTACTAGAGTCAATAATCTAGTTCACATCGCTATGTGATTAACACCCAAAGAGTACTAAGGTGTGATCATGTTTTGCTTCGTGAGAGAAGTTTAGTCAACGGGCCTGTCTCATTCAGATCCGTATGTATTTCGCAAATTTCTATGTGTCTACAATGCTCTGCATGGAGCTACTCTAGCTAATTGCTCCCACTTTCAATACGCATCCAGATTGATACTTAGAGTCATCTGGATTTAGTGTCAAAGCTTGCATCGGCGTAACCCTTTATGACGAACTCTTTATCACCTCCATAATCGAGAAGCATTTCCTTAGTCATCCAGTTACTAAGGATAATTTTGACCGATGTACAGTGATCTACTCCTGGATCACTATTGTACCTCCTTGTCAAACTCATGGCAAGGTACACAACATGTTTGGTACACAGCAAGGCATACTTTATAGAACCTATGGCTGAGGCATAGGGATTGACTTTCATTCTCTCTATATTTTTCTGCCGTGGTTTGGCTTTGAGTCTTACTCAACTTCACACCTTACAAGTCAGGCAAGAACTCCTTCTTTGACTGAACCATTTTGAACTACTTCAAAATCTTATCAAGGTATGTACTCATCGAAAGTCTTTATCAAGCGTTTTGATCTATCTCTATAAATCTTGATGCTCAATTTGTATGCAGCTTCACCAAGGTCTTTCTTTGAAAAACTCCTTTCAAACACTCCTTTATGCTTTCCAGAAAATTCTACATCATTTCCGATCGACAATATGGCATTCACATATACTTATCAGAAAGGTTGTAGTGCTCCCACTCACTTTATTGTAAATATAGGCTTCACCGCAAGTCTGTATAAATCTATATGCTTTGATCAACTTATCAAAGCGTATATTCCAACTCCGAGATGCTTGCACCAGTCCATAGATGGATCGCTGGAGCTTGCATACTTTGTTAGCACCTTTAGGATCGACAAAACCTTCTGGTTGCATCATATACAACTCTTCTTTGAGATATCCATTCAGGAATGCAGTTTTGACATCCATTTGCCATATTTCATAATCATAAAATGCGGCAATTGCTAACATGATTCGGACAGACTTAAGCATCGCTACAGGTGAGAAAGTCTCATCGTAGTCAACTCCTTGAACTTGTTGAAACCCTTTCGCAACAAGTCGAGCTTTGTAAACAGTAACATTACCGTCTGCGTCGGTCTTCCTCTTGAAGATCCATTTATTTTCGATGGCTTGCCGATCATCAGGCAAGTCAACCAAAGTCCACACTTTGTTCTCATACATGGATCCCATCTCAGATTTCATGGCCTCAAGCCATTTTGCGGAATCTGGGCTCATCATCGCTTCCTCATAGTTCGTAGGTTCATCATGGTCTAGTAGCATGACTTCCAGAACTGGGTTGCCGTACCACTCTGGTGCGGAACGTACTCTAGTTGATCTACGACGTTCAGCAGAAACTTGATCTGAAGTTTCATGATCAACATCATTAGCTTCCTCACTAATTGGAATCACTAGAACAATTTTCTGTGATGTACTACTTTCCAATTCAGGAGAAGGTACAATTACCTCATCAAGTTCTACTGTCCTCCCACTCACTTCTTTCGAGAGAAACTCCTTCTCTAGAAAGGATCCATTCTTATCAACGAATATCTTGCCTTCGGATCTGTGATAGAAGGTGTACCCAACAGTCTCTTTTGGGTATCCTATGAAGACACATTTCTCCGACTTGGGTTCGAGCTTATCAGGTTGAAGCTTTTTCACATAAGCATCGCAGCCCCAAACTTTAAGAAACGACAACTTTGGTTTCTTGCCAAACCACAGTTCATAAGGCGTCGTCTCAACGGATTTAGATGTTGCCCTATTTAGCGTGAATGCAGCTGTCTCTGATGCATAACCCAAAACGATAGTGGTAAATCGGTAAGAGACATCATAGACCGCACCATATCTAATAAAGTACGATTACGATGTTCAGACACACCATTACGTTGTGGTGTTCCGGGTGGCGTGAGTTGTGAAACTATTCCACATTGTTTTAAATGAAGGCCAAACTCGTAACTCAAATATTCACCTCCACGATCAGATCATTGAAACTTTATTTTCTTGTTACGATGATTCTCTACTTCACTCTGAAATTCTTTGAACTTTTCAAATGTTTCAGACTTGTGCTTCATCAAGTAGATATACCCATAGCTGCTTAAATCATCGGTGAAGGTCAGAAAATAATGATACCCGCCGCGAGCCTCAACAACTTTATTGGTCCACATACATCAGTATGTATGATTTCCAACAAATATGTTGCTCGCTCCATTATTCCGGACAACGGAGTTTTAGTCATCTTGCCCATGAGGCATGGTTCGCAAGTACCAAGTGATTCATAATCAAGTGATTCCAAAAAGTCCATCACTATGGAGTTTCTTCATGCGCTTTACACCAATATGACCTAAACGGCAGTGCCACAAGTAAGTTGCACTATCATTATTAACCTTGCATCTTTTGGCTTCAATATTATGAATATGTGTATAACTACGATCGAGATCCAACAAACTATTTTCATTGGGTGTATGACCATTAAGTCTTTATTCATGTAAACAGAATAACAATTATTCTATGACTTTAAATGAATAACCGTATTGCAACAAACATGATCAAATCATATTCATGCTTAACGCAAATGCCAAATAACATTTATTTAGGCCTTACACTAACCCCGAAAGTATAACGAGTGTGCGATGATGATCATATCAATCTTGGAACCACTTCCAACACACATCGTCACTTCACCTTTAACTAGTATCTGTTCATTCTGCAATTCTCGTTTCGAGTTACTAATTTTAGCAACTAAACCGGTATCAAATACCCAGGGGTTGCTATGAACACTAGTAAAGTACACATCAATAATCTGTATATCAAAATATACCTTTGTTCACTTTGCCATCCTTCTTATCCACCAAGTATCTAGGGCAGTTCCACTTCTAGTGACCATTTCCTTTGCAGTAGAAGCACTTAGTTTCAGGCTTGAGTTTAGCTTTGGGTTTCTTCACGGGAGTGGCAACTTGCTTGTCATTCTTCTTGAAGTTCCCCTTCTATCCCTTTTCCCTTTACTTGAAACAAGTGGTCTTGTTAACCATCAACACTTGATGCTCTTTCTTGATTTCTACCTTCGCCGATTTTAGCATCGCGAAGAGCTCGGGAATTACCTTCGTCATCCCTTGCGTATTATAGTTCATCACGAAGTTCTACTAACTTGGTGATAGTGACTAGAGAACTTTGTCAATTACTATCTTATCTGGAAGATTAACTCCCACTTGATTCAAGTAATTATAGTACCCAGACAATCTGAGCACATGCTCACTAGTTGAGCTATTCTCCTCCATCTTGTAGGCAAAGTACTGTCAGAGGTCTTATACCTCTCGTCACGGGCATGAGTATGAAATACTAATTTCAACTCTTGGAACATCTTATATGCTCCCTGGCGTTCAAAACGTTTTTTAAGTCCCGGTTCTAAGCCGTAAAGCATGGTGCACTTAAACTATCAAGTAGTCATCATACCGAGCTTTTGTCAAAACGTTCAACGTCTGCATCTGCTCCTGCAATAGGTCTGTCACCTAGCGGTGCATCAAGGACATAATTCTTCTGTGCAGCAATGAGGATAATCCTCAGATCATGGAACAATTCCGCATCATTGCTACTAGCATCTTTCAACTTAGCTTTATCTAGGAACATATAAAAAATAAACATGGAGCAACATCGCGAGCTATTGATCTACAACATAGATATGCTAATACTACCAGGACTAAGTTCATGATAAATTAAAGTTCAATTTAATCATATTACATAAGAACTCCCACTTAGATAGACATCCCTCTAGTCATCTAAATGATCACGTGATCCAAATCAACTAAACCATGTCCGATCATCACGTGAGATGGAGTATTTTTCAATGGTGAACATCTTATGTTGATCATATCTACTATATGATTCACGCTCGACCTTTCGGTCTCCAGTGTTCCGAGGCCATATCTGCATATGCTAGGCTCGTCAAGTTTAACCCGAGTATTCTGTGTGTGCAAAACTGGCTTGCACCCGTTGTATGTGAACGTAGAGCCTATCACACCCGATCATCATGTGGTGTCTCAGCACGAAGAACTGTCGCAATGGTGCATACTCAGGGAGAACACTTCTACCTTGAAATTTTGTAAGGGATCACCTTATAATGCTACCGTCGTACTAAGCAAAATAAGAAGCATAATAAGATAAACATCACATGCAATCAAAATATGTGACATGATATGGCCATCATCATCTTGTGCTTTTGATCTCCATCTCCAAAACACCATCATGATCACCTTCGTCACCGGCGCGACACCTTGATCTCCATCTTAGCATCGTTGTCGTCTCGCCAACTATTGCTTCTACGACTATCGCTACCGCTTAGTGATAAAGTAAAGCAATTACATTGCAACTGTATTTCATACAATAAAGCGACAACCATATGGCTCCTGCAAGTTGCCGATAACTTTACAAAACATGATCATCTCATACAAAAACGTATAACTCATCATGTCTTGACCATATCACATCACAACATGCCCTGCAAAAACAAGTTAGACGTCCTCTACTTTGTTGTTGCAAGTTTTACGTGGCTGCTACGGGCTTTAGCAAGAACCGTTCTTACCTACGCATACAAAACCACAACGATGTTTCGTCAAGTATGTGTTGTTTTAACCTTCACAAGGACCGGGCGTAGGCACACTCGATTCAGCTAAAGTGAGAGAGACAGACACCCGCCAGTCACCTTTAATCAAAGAGTGCTCATAACGGTGAAACCAGTCTCGCGTAAGCATACGCGTAATGTCGGTCCGGGCCGCTTCATCTCACAATACCGCCAAAGCAAAGTATGACATGCTGGTAAGCAGTATGACTAGTATCGTCCACAACTCACTTGTGTTCTACTCGTGCATATCATCTACGCATAGACCTGGCTCTGATACCACTGTTGGGGAACGTAGTATTTTAAAATTTACCTACGATCACGCAAGATCTATCTACCAGATGCATAGCAACGAGAGGGGAGAGTGTGTCTACGTACCCTCGTAGATCGGGAGTGGAAGCATCAAGTGACGCGGTTGATGTAGTCGAACTTCTTCGCAATCCAACCGATCAAGCACCGAACGTACGGCACCTCCGCGTTCAGCACACGTTCAGCTTGATGACGTCCCACGAGCTCTTGATCCAGTTGAGCTTCACGGGAGAGTTTCGTCAGCACGACGGCGTGGTGACGGATATGATGTATCTACCGGCCCAGGGCTTCGCCTAAGCACTGCAACGGTATGACCGAGGTGTGTTTCTGTGGAGGGGGGCACCGCACACGGATAAAACAATTCAACTTATGTGTCTTTGGGCGCTCCCCTGCCCCCGTATATAAAGGAGCAAGGGGGGAGGCCGGCCGGCCCCTTGTGGCGCGCCTAGGAGGTGCAATCCTACTAGGAATAGGATTGCAATCCTATTCCTAGTAGGAACTACCAAAAGGGAGAAGGGGGAAAGGAAGGAGAGGGAGAAGGAGAAGGAAAGGGGTGCCGGCCACCCTCCCTCCTTGTCCAATTCGGACAAAGGGGTGGGGGGCACGCGGCCCAGCCCTGGCCCTCCTTCTCTCTTTCTCCTACGGCCCATTAAGGCCCATAGCTTCCCCAGGGGTTCCGGTAACCCCCCCCCCCCCGGTACTCCGGTAAATTCCGAAACTTTTACGGAACACTTCCGTTGTCCGAATATAGTCGTCCAATATATCAATCTTTACGTCTCGGACATTCCGAGACTCCTGGTCATGTCCGTGATCTCATCCGGGACTCCGAACTACCTTCGGTACATCAAAACTCATAAACTCATAATACCAATTATCATCAAACGTTAAGCGTGCGGACCCTACAGGTTCGAGAACTATGTAGACATGACCGAGACTCATCTCCGGTCAATAACCAATAGCGGAACCTGGATGCTCATATTGGCTCCTACATATTCTACGAAGATCTTTATCGGTCAAACCGCATAACAACATACGTTGTTCCTTTTGTCATCGGTATGTTACTTGCCCGAGATTCGATCGTCGGTATCTCTATACCTAGTTCAATCTCGTTGCCGGCAAGTCTCTTTACTCGTTCCGTAATACATCATCTCGTGACTAACTCATTAGTCTTTTGCTTGCAAGGCTTATTATGATGTGCATTACCGAGAGGGCCCAGAGATACCTCTCCGACATTCGGAGTGACAAATCCTAGTCTTGATCTATGCCAACACCACGAACACTTTCGGAGACACCTGTAGAGCATCTTTATGATCACCCAGTTACGTTGTGACGTTTGATAGCACACAAGGTGTTCCTACGGTATTCGGGAGTTGCATAATCTCATAGTCATAGGAACATGTATAAGTCATGAAGAAAGCAATAGCAGTAAAACTAAATGATCATAGTGCTATGCTAACGGATGGGTCTAGTCCAACACATCATTCTCCTAATGATGTGATCCCGTTGATCAAATGACAACTCATGTCTATGGTTAGGAAACATAACCATATTTGATCAATGAGCTAGTCTAGTAGAGGCATACTAGGGACACTCTGATTTGTCTATGTATTCACACATGTACTAAGTTTCCGGTTAATACAATTCTAGCATGAATAATAAACATTTATCATGATATAAGGAAATATAAATAACAACTTTATTATTGCCTCTATGGCATATTTCCTTCAGTAAGGTGGTCCAACTTGAGGAAGTCAAGATCGTATACATCTAGCTCAAGTGGACTTTGTGCAAGGCAAAGGTTTGCCCTTGACAGGTTCTCTATTTTACCGGTCTCATGGTGGTAGTTTGGAGACCGGGTTATAGGATCTATCGTCGTACTATCAAGGGGGGCTCTCAAGTGAATAGCTTGATCATATCATTCGTAGAGAGCTCAAACCATTGCATCCTTGCATCATGTTTCTTGGTTCTTGTTTGGTTCTCTCTGTGAGTCTTAGAGCTTATGGTCGTCTTGATGACAATCTTGAGTTCATCGAAAACGGAGTTCACATGCGTCTTCTATGATGTTTTCAGTGTTGGAGGTTTTACCGGTCTTATCCGAGGAAGGGTTCTCACCATTTTCTTATGGGCCTTTTATAATTTGCTTCTTATTGATATTTCTTTCAAGATTGTGTTAGCCCTTGTCGCTAGCTTTCCAACAAACTTGGTTTCATCGAATTTGGAGTCCGTTTGCAAAAGTTGTGGCAGTTTTGGTGTTCTGAAAAGGCTGCAGCGGTACTACCGCGAATTGGAGCGGATGTAATTTTTTACTACCGCTCCAGAGCGGTACTACCGTGGCTCCTACAACGGTAGTACCGCTCCGGACCAAAAACTCGTCCCAAGTCATGCGGTGGTAGGCCCGAATGTAATTTTTTAGTACCGCTCGCAAGCAGTAGTACCGCTACCCTTAGCAGTAGTACCGCTACCCCTAGCGGTAGTACCGTGAGGTCAAGCGGTACCACCGCTCCGATGGTTCTTCTGGCCTTTTTGCCTCCTCGCTGTTGTTTTTCAAAGGGGTACTACCGCCCTAGCGGTAGTACCGCTCCTTGGAGCGGTAGTACCACTCTGTGCGGGCTGTGAGCATAACGGTTGGATTTTTCCCCACCTATAAAAGGGGGTCTTCTTCCCCAATGAACCTTATCCTTTGAGCTCGTGTTCTTCCCCCATTGTTGACCTTCTTCGAGCTTGCTATCTCTCAATCCCTCCATGGATTCTTGCTAGTTTTTTGGGGAAAAGAGAGAGGAGATCTAGATCCACATTTCCACCAATCACTTTCTCCTCTAGGTGAGGGGAACCCCTTGGATCTAGATCTTGGAGTTCTTGGTGTTCTCCTTCTTGTTCTTCATCTCTTTTCCCTCCCTAGCATTAGTTTCTTTGGTGGGATTTGAGAGAGAAGGACTTGGGCACTCCGTGTGCCCTTGCCATTGCATTTGGTGCATCGGTTTGAGTTCTCCACGGTGATACGTGGAAGTGAAGTTTGAGAAGCTTATTACTCTTGGGTGTTTGGGCACCCTAGAGCTTGTTCCTCTTGGGTGCCTTGGCGCCCTAGACAGTTGGTGTTGTTCGGAGCTCAATCATTGTGGTGTAAAGCTCCGGGCAAGCGTCGGGGTCTCCAATTAGGTTGTGGAGATTGCCTCGAGCAATTTGACGGGTAGCGGTGACCGCCCCAAAAGGTTGCCAAAGTGTACGGGTTCGGTGACCGCCCCCAAGGGTTGCCATTTGTACGGATTCGGTGACCACCCTCAAGGGTCCCTTAGTGGAATCACGGCATCTTGCATTGTGCGAGGGCGTGAGGAGATTACGGTGGCCCTAGTGACTTCTTGGGGAGCATTGTGCCTCCACACCACTCCAAACGGAGATTAGCATCCGCAAGGGTGTGAACTTTGGGATACATCATCGTCTCCGCGTGCCTCCGTTATCTCTTACCCGAGCCCTTTACTTATGCACTTTACTTTGTGATAGCCATATTGTTTCTTGTCATATATCTTGCTATCACCTAGTTGTTTATCTTGCTTAGCATAAGTTGTTGGTGCACATAGGTGAGCCTAGTTATTGTAGGTTTTGTGCTTGACAAATTAACAGCTAGGTTTATTACGCATTTGTTCGAGCCTAAACCGTAATTATTTTAAAGCGCCTATTCACCCCCCTCTCTAGGCGACATCCACGATCTTTCAATTGGTATCAGAGCCTCGTCTCTCTTTATAGAGCCTCGTCTCTCTAGAGAGTAAGGATGTCGACTAGGGGTTTAGGATTCTCTGACACTCTTAGTTTCGATGGCACAAATTTTGATGGTTGGGTAATTCGCATGCTTAATCTCTTTACGGTCATGGACCCAAATTTAGAGCGAATTGTAGATATGGGTTTTTCTCCTCCAAAGGATTCCCAAAGAATATCTTTAGAGGATGAGAAAAACTCTTATCTCAATGCTCAAGCTTCTAATGTGCTTTTCGATGCTTTGAGCAATGTAGTTATATTTCAACTCATGCCGTTTCGGGATGCTCATGACTTGTGGACAAAGCTTCAAGATAAATATGGTGTGTCCAAGAATTATGGGAATGATTGTTCTCCCTCCACCTCCAGCCGTGTTGTCTTCTCAACTTCTTCTACTTCACCTACATGTGGTTTGCCACAAGGTAATGATATGGTGAGTAGTGTTGGTCATTGCAATGATGATAGTATGCTTATTGTGGATGATCCTTCATCACTATCTTATTGCAATGCATCTTCTTTGGACTTTAACACTTCGAGCACCCTACATGTTTCACATGCTTGTGTTGATAGTCCTTGCATATCATGTAGAAATTGCTTGACTAAAACTCATGATGATATGCTTGCTATATCTTGTTGCCATGATAAAAATGCATCTATTTCCTCGAATTGTTGTGCTAATAATGTAGAGGAAACCCAACACCCCATGGAACAAGATGTAGTCTTGAATGGTGCTTAAAGGGATCCTACATCATCATCTATTGCGTTTTGCCTTATGGCTAAGGCTTCAAAGGTATCTCCCACTTTGAATCCCAATATATCTTGTGATGACAATGATGATGACAATGATGATGATGTTGATAATGATGAAGAGAATGATAATGTTGCCTCCTTAAAAGTTAAGGGGGAAATGATTTTTAAAGCTCTTCATAAGAATAAAATTGCTCGTTCCAACTTCATGGAAATCATGTCTATTGCCATTGAGGGCAAGAAATATATAGAGGAGTTGGAATCTCATTTAGAGGAGCATGAGGTCACCATTGAAAAAATGGAAGGTCATGAGCGTGATTACGCTAATGAGATCGCCGACCTCTCGCAAGCTCTTGAACTTGAACAAACCACCAAGGAATCTCTTGAGGAGACTTTTGCTCTAGAACTATCTAGAATAAAGGAATCCCGTGATAGAGCTCTCGAGGTGGCTAATGATTTTGAAACTAAAAATGAGAAGCTTGAAGTTGCACATGCTAAACTCCTTTAGGATTTTGAGCACCTCGAAAATGGCTCAAGGGTCATTAAGAGTGAGCTCATCAAACTCACCGAGTCTCATGCTCAACTTAAAGCTTCATATTCTAAAGATCTTGCCAAGTTGCCTTCTCCTCTTGCTATTATTCATGATGCTTGTGCTACTAACTCTATTTCTAGTGAAGCATCCATTTTGAAGGAGAATGTTGAGCTAAGGGCTCAACTTGAGTTGCTATCTAGCAATTATGGGAGATTGGAAGAAAGTCATGTAAAGCTCACAAGCTCTCATGATTATCTTCTAGTATCCCATAATGTGCTAAAGATAGCTCATGAGGCTATGATCATCAAGGTAACATCTAGTGAGTCTCATGTGGTCGCTAACACTACTTTTAGTCAAAAAGCTATATTGCCATGTGCTAGTCCTCGTAATTCATCTATGCATAACATTGGTACATCTTGTGATGAATTGCTTTCCTTGCCTTGTTGCTCTAACAATGAAGCCTATACTTCCTCTAGTACTTGTGTTGATACTAACCATGTAGAGGAAATCAAAGAGCTCAAGTCCCAAGTCTCTTACTTGAAGAAAGACTTGGAAAAGTGTCATGAAGGGAAGTACACACTCAACAATATCTTGAGTGTGCAAAAATCCCCCAATGACAAAGGTGGACTTGGATTCAACTCCAACAAGAAGAAGAAGTCCAAGAGCAACAAGAAGAAGGGCCAAGAACAACTCAAGAATTCGGCCAATATTATTTGCTTCAAGTGCAAAATTGAAGGGCATCATGTTAGATCTTGCCCATTGAAGAAGAAGGTCATTAGTGACAAGCAACAAGGGAAGAGGCCACAAGTTCAATCTCGTGCTCAACCGCAAGTCGGAGAAAGGCCGCTTCCCAAGAAGACTCATGGTAATGCTTCTCATTTTGAGGAATCAAATGAGAAGAAAGTGAAGAGTAGATGTTGCTACTTATGCCGTGAGAAGGGTCACCTTGCTTCTTCATGCACTAGTGGTAACTTATCAAACCCAATTATTATCGATGATGTCTATTCTCTTGGGAAGGATAAGGTTGGCAATGTGTTTGCCAAGTTTCTTGGGACTCAAAGTGGTGTCAAGAAAAGAACCATTTGGGTAGCCAAGCCTATTGTGACTAACCTCTTAGGACCCAACTTGGTTGGGGACCAACTATCTCAAACTTGATCAATAGGTGTTTTGGAGGGCATTGGAGACTTGGCTACATTATGAAGAATTAAGGGGTCTTCATCATTCATATTGTCTCAAGCCAAGTCATTCAGATTATCAAGTTTCTATCTTATATCCAATGTTCCTCCTTGCGGTAATTCGTGCTTAAATTGTTTACATTGAAAGTTACTTGCCCCTTTGCATGTTTTGATTTTGTTCCTTGCATGTGTTTGTATATGTTGTGTGTCCAATTTGCGTATCTTGAGAAATCAAGTATGTGTATATTGGTTTGCACATCATGTATGTGTGTGTCGTGCGTTGAGCCTTTGTGCATCTTGCTTTTATCTTAGTTGGGTCTTGTGAGAGATTGATGGAACATCCCATTTTTAGAGAATGATGTGCTTTGTGCACCTCAGAATCCTATAAATGTGTGTACATGAGGAATACCATCTAGTATTGATATTATAAGATTATCTAGTCTCTATGAGGTATGTCTTCTCATGAGAAATTCAAATTCTAAATGTTCCATTAATCATCTCTTGTTGGTTCTCTTTTGCATCTTGGTAAGTTTTTCATTGGTATCACATTATGGGGGAGTAATATTCCATGTGCATATTACAAGCCTAGAAATGTGTAAATTTGAGATATTGTCACCTAGAGTTGATAGTATAAATTATGTTGTTCCTAGGTGGCATGTTAGCTCTACAAGTTGCAAATTTGGTTTTGTGTTTGGTGTTAAGATGATGTTGTATATGTTGGCAATCTACCACCGGGAATTAGTTCCAAATACCTCTTGTCTTTGACAATTGGTAATCATTTATGTGGTGGAATTTATTGATCATCTTCACATTGTCCTTTGGTTTTATTTATTGCCAATATTGTATTAACTCCCATTGTCTTCTGTGTCACTTGTGGATCTTGTTGTTTTCTTGATCTTGTCTAGTGTTTTCTAGATATAGTGAAAGTGGTGATCCCATCTATGCATTTTGTATTCAAATGCAAATTCTCTATAATGCAAAACTCTTGGGAGAGCTATCCTATTTTCTATAGAACACTCATCGTGTGATCCTTTTCAAGTGTGTGTTGGTGGAAGGCAAGCCGTTTATTTTTGGTACTTTGTGCCATCATGAAACTTTATAGAGGGCTTGGTGTGTTTGGAACCATCCTCTCTTTTGGGAGTTCGATATCTTTCTTTTTGAGTGTGTCAATGGATATCTCATTCCTTGATGTATCTTTTAATGATATCTTCCAAGTGATGATTTCTCTATTTGGTATCCTATCTTCACTTGGTATTTATTTTTCATTTGGTATCGTTTCTTGAAAGTCTTGAGCATGCATATTTACTTCATGTAGTTTCTTTGGCATGTTTTCTTTCTTTGACCCAATATATAGTGTAAACTTCACCGAGTCTCAATTTGGATGAGATGTGCATGAAATTAATTTTCATATATATAGGCACATATGTATGTGGAGTTTGTCCTATGTATTTGTGTTTCTAACTCTTTGGTCACAATGAGTTTAGGTACCATTGTGTTTATGTGGTTGTTTTAGGAACAATTGGAGATGCATTGGATGCTCAGCTCATTCAAAGGGAAGGTTGTGTCACCATGTGCTTATTGGAGTCAAGCTAGGATGATCAATGAACTACTGTCTACCTTCAATTGGTATCTACTACATCATTCCAATGGTATCTCGGTAACAAGTATCATCATCTACTTCATGCACAAATTTCTTGCATCAACCTTGTGTAGGTTGTATCATGGCATGTAATTCATTCTTTCTAGTGATACTTGTTTCCTTTCTCAAAGCATCCCAACAATGATCTCTTATTGCTAGTTGTGATGTCTTTGATGTTCGTGTGGTTGGAATTCATTTGTATACAATAAGACCATATCTAGCCATGTGCTATGCTTTCAAGCAAATATCTTATTGGTATATTTATGACTTCCTTGTGGATATCATTTTCTTTCCATTTTGTAATTATTTCGTGTGTACATCCTTCTTGTGGATTGATATCATCATGATTTTCATCTACCTAGAATCTTATACAATTGAGAGAAATTACATATCTAGTAGATATCCTTTTCTTTCACGTCCACCTTCCCTTTCTTGTATTATTTCTTTGGTGGCTCCCTGAAGGTGTGTGTCTTGAGTGCAGATCTTATATCGTTGCATCTTGATGCACTCTTTTGTGGTGAAGATCATTTTCCTCATGCTTGTCTTGACAAAGCTTGCCATTTAATTGGTATCCCTCGTCTTGATGAGGCTTTCATTTTCTATCTTCACCATGGGTTGTCACAAGCTTGGTTAATATTTCTCTTTTTAGTGAGCTTGTGAATCCATTTGCTAGGTGTGTGTGGGAAGGACATGTCATGCACCTTGTATCTCAACTATTAAAGACTATGTTGATGCTTAATGCTCATCCTTATATTAGTCTTCTCAAGTGCTTTGCCATGACTCACACACATCTTTTTGGTTGAGCCTATTTCCAAGTTGCATCTTTTATATGTTGCTCAACCATTTGTTTCTTGCAAGTGCTAGGCTTTGTTTCCTTCATGCTCACTTGCACTTGGTGTGAGTTTCTATTGACTTTGGGGGAGTGATGATCCTATTTTGTGCACTTGGCATCCTAATGAAAATATTCTTAGGAGTGCACAAATTATGGGAAGCTTCACCAGTGTCTTTAGAACACTCCATTGCTATGTCGTGAGGTTCTATTGATCTTGGGAGAGTGACGATCCTATTTTGTGCTCGTTGTATCCAAATACAAAACTAAATTGTGCACAAATCATGGGGAGCTTTTCTAGTTTCTCTAGAACACTCCCTTGCTCATATCATAATATAGTTTATTCATGTGGCAGGTAGGATTTTTGGTCTAGTTGGTTCAATTGGTATCTTTTGATAGCTTGCTTCAATTGGTATCCTTTGATTGCTTGATTGTGTGTCTCTCCCTTTGTTATGCCTTTGTGGCATATCATTCTTTTGCAATATTTGATCCTAAATATAAGTTGCCTTCCTCCAAGTTTTTACCGTTGGATATGTGTATTGCATTCCACTCCCTTGTTGAGAAATACACAACTTATGGAGGAACACATTTTATATTGGCCTTCTAAGCTTTTCGCCCATTTTGGCAATCGATGCCAATGGGGGAGAAGTTTCAGAGAGTTTTGTGAGGAAGTTTAGAGAGTTGTTTCCTCCCTTATTGCTTTGGTTTTGTTCCTAAGCTTTTGCATCTCATGTGCATACATTATTGTTGCATGGTATGATGATGCATAATTCCTTATTTAAACTCTCTTGAAAGTGATTGTCATCAATTACCAAAATGAGGGATATTGAAAGAACATGCGGTGCCCCCATGTTTGGTTTTGGTAATTGATGACAATCTCTATGGACTAATTGTTGCCTTGAGTTATATTTGAAGGGTTTGTCCATAGGATTTTCTTGGAGTCCATGTGTTGGTTTCAAGGAGATTTTGTGATGACCAAGGTGCTATTAAGGAATTATCCAAAGATTGGTCTTGTGAGTGTTGAGCTTATTGCAAGCATGTCTTGAAGAAGAAGAGTGTGCTATCATTCTTGTTTACCTTCAAGACATCATCGAAATGAAGAGAGTTGGAAAGATTCAAGGTTGATCAAGACTAAGTGAAGGAGTGAATCAAGTTGATCAACACACAAAGCGTGGAAGATGTACCGAGAGGGATCAAGTGATCCCATGGTATGGTAAGCATTGTCAATTACGCTTTGTGTACTAACCCATGGCCTTCGTGGGAGTTCTTTGTGGGGTTAGGTTGCGGTGTGCAAGTTCAAGTGATGCATCACAAGGAGATCAAGTGCTTGAAGCTTGCCGTCCATTGTGGTGACAATGGACTTGTGAAGATATGCCGAAGAGTGGCTCACACATAGTGGAGTATGGGGGAGCAATCTACTAGTCTTCACCGAGCCAACGCAATCAAGAAAGGTGATCCAACTTGAGGAAGTCAAGATCGTATACATCTAGCTCAAGTGGACTTTGTGCAAGGCAAAGGTTTGCCCTTGATAGGTTCTCTATTTTACCAGTCTCATGGTGGTAGTTTGGAGACCGGGTTATAGGATCTATCGCCGTACTATCAAGGGGGGCTCTCAAGTGAGTAGCTTGATCATATCATTCGTAGAGAGCTCAAACCATTGCATCCTTGCATCATGTTTCTTGGTTCTTGTTTGGTTCTCTCTGTGAGTCTTAGAGCTTATGGTCATCTTGATGACAATCTTGAGTTCATCGAAAACGGAGTTCACATGCGTCTTCTATGATGTTTTCGGTGTTGGAGGTTTTACCGGTCTTATCCGAGGAAGGGTTCTCATCATTTTCTTATGGGCCTTATATAATTTGCTTCTTATTGATATTTCTTTCAAGATTGTGTTAGCCCTTGTCGCTAGCTTTCCAACAAACTTGGTTTCATCGAATTCGGAGTCCGTTTGCAAAAGTTGTGGTAGTTTTGGTGTTCTGAAAAGGCTGCAGCGGTACTACCGCGAATTGGAGCGGATGTAATTATTTACTACGGCTCCAGAGCGGTACTACCGTGGCTCCTACAGCGGTAGTACCGCTCCGGACCAAAAACTCGTCCCAAGTCATGCGGTGGTAGGCCCGGATGTAATTTTTTAGTACCGCTCGCAAGCAGTAGTACCGCTACCCTTAGCAGTAGTACCGCTACCCCTAGCGGTAGTACCGTGAGGTCAAGCGGTACTACCGCTCCGACGGTTCTTCTGGCCTTTTTGCCTCCTCGTTGTTGTTTTTCAAAGGGGTACTACCGCCCTAGCGGTAGTACCGCTCCTTGGAGCGCTAGTACCGCTCTGTGCGGGCTGTGAGCATAATGGTTGGATTTTTCCCCACCTATAAAAGGGGGTCTTCTTCCCCAATGAACCTTATCCTTTGAGCTCGTGTTCTTCCCCCATTGTTGACCTTCTTCGAGCTTGCTATCTCTCAATCCCTCCATGGATTCTTGCTAGTTTTTTGGGGAAAAGAGAGAGGAGATCTAGATCCACATTTCCACCTATCACTTTTTCCTCTAGGTGAGGGGAACCCCTTGGATCTAGATCTTGGAGTTCTTGGTGTTCTCCTTCTTGTTCTTCCTCTCTTTTCCCTCCCTAGCATTAGTTGCTTTGGTGGGACTTGAGAGAGAAGGACTTGGGCACTCCGTGTGCCCTTGCCATTGCATTTGGTGCATCGGTTTGAGTTCTCCACGGTGATACGTGGAAGTGAAGTTTGAGAACCTTATTACTCTTGGGTGTTTGGGCACCCTAGAGCTTGTTCCTCTTGGGTGCCTTGGCGTCCTAGACGGTTGGTGTTGTTCGGAGCTCAACCATTGTGGTGTAAAGCTCCGGGCAAGCGTCGGGGGTCTCCAATTAGGTTGTGGAGATTGCCCCGAGCAATTTGACGGGTACCGGTGACCGCCCCCAAAGGTTGCCAAAGTGTACGGGTTCGGTGACCGCCCCAAGGGTTGCCATTTGTACGGGTTCGGTGACCACCCTCAAGGGTCCCTTAGTGGAATCACGGCATCTTGCATTGTGCGAGGGCGTGAGGATATTACGGTAGCCCTAGTGGCTTCTTGGGGAGCATTGTGCCTCCACACCGCTCCAAACGGAGATTAGCATCCGCAAGGGTGTGAACTTCGGGATACATCGTCGTCTCCGCGTGCCTCGGTTATCTCCTACCCGAGCCCTTTACTTATGCACTTTACTTTGTGATAGCCATATTGTTTCTTGTCATATATCTTGCTATCACCTAGTTGTTTATCTTGCTTAGCATAAGTTATTGGTGCACATAGGTGAGCCTAGTTGTTGTAGGTTTTGTGCTTGACAAATTAACCGCTAGGTTTATTCCATATTTGTTCGAGCCTAAACCGTAATTATTTTAAAGCGCCTATTCACCCCCCCCCCCCTCTAGGCGACATCCACGATCTTTCAGCCCGCACTGCCCCCGCTTCTTGATTGAAGTTGAACCACCACCTCCACATGGTGGATTCTCTGGAACACTGAGATCTCCTCATTGACCGGATAGTGCAAGTGGTGCACGGTAACACGGAGAACGCCACCGGCGAACACCTCTTGTTGGCTCGACATTTCGTCGAGCACTTGGTAGGCAAGAAGTGGGTGGTGATTCTTTTCTTGGCTCTGCAGTAATGGATTGGATGGCGCGACACTCCACTCCAAGCCGATCCAATTGAGCCCAGGGATTTTGTGTGACTCACCAAAGCAAATCACACCCAGCGTAGTGGATGTTACAGAGCTGGCCGAGAGAGTTGAGGAACACACAATGGAAGCAAAATTTTGATGAAATTTTGTGGCTCCGATAGCAAATTGTCACGACCCCATCATGGAAGGATCAAGATCGGACAAATCACCTGAGTACCTTGGTATTTTTGGATAATTTGAGGAGAATCAAGGTGAGAAAACAGAGAAGGGGATGAGGAACTAGAGAACGAGTGGTAAGAAAGCTCCATACTTCATTCATTGTCAAACCCTATTTGGCGCTGCAGATGCCATTATTATTGCTTCTGCAAACCGGCCCCTGCAACCGCGTTAGCTGGGCTCAGAACGTTTCATTCACCTCCACGCCATTTTCGTTCGCGGGCATCAGCTCGGAATCTAACGGAGGATGTCCTAATTCATTGCGAACTTTGATAACCACCCCGCCACGGGAACTTGACATGCTATGTTCCATCATTTTTTGCCTTATCAATTTTTATTTCATTTTTTCTGTATTATTTCTGTTTTCGTTTTTCTTTTTCCTTCTTCCTCGATCCTCGTTCGATGATTTTTTGAAATCCATCCACATTCTTTTAAAATTCATGAACTTCTTTCAAATTCAATGAACTTTTTTATACTTCAATGAACGTTTTCAAATGCAATACACTTTTTTCAATTTTGATGAACTTTTTAAAAAATTCAACGAACTTCATTCAAGATCGATGACTTTTTCCTTGAATTTTTTGAACTTTTTTCGAAATCGGTGAACTATTTTTAACACTTGATTAACTTTTTTTCCAAAGTCGATGAACTTATTGCCAAAATCAATGAACTTGTTTCGACACCGATGATTTTATTTCAAAAATGATAAATTTTTTCCCAAATCGGTGAACTTTTCTTAAAAAAATGATGAACTATTTCTCGAAATCGATGAACTTTTTTTATGATTGTGAACTTTCGTCTCAAAATCGATGGAAGTTTTGAAATTCATGATTTTTTTAGATAAATAAAAAATCTAAGTGATAAATAAAATAGCACGGCCATACTGGTCCATAGAAAGTTAGTGCTATTAGAATCAGAAATGTCCAAAGGTGGTGGTGGTCAATGAAGCTCGAACAAGCATGCTGTGGTGTAAGTTCGATTCCTGGTAGAGCGTTTTCCTGTGGAGCAACGCTCCTTCGGGGCCTATGTGCTTACTCTGGATTTTATTTTATTTTTGTTTCTGAAACCAAAAAGGCACGGTTTTGCTTTCATGAGAAGCACAGTTGTGCTTTCGTGGAAATGAAAAAAACTTGTTTTATTTTTGTTCTTGCGAGAGGCACGCACGTGCCTCTCGGAAATGAAAATAAATAAATTCTGTTTGTTGTTTTGCTTCCACGAGAGGCGTGGTCGTGCCTCTCGGAAACAGAAAAAAATGTGTTTTTTAGTTTTTTTCTTTCGCGAGAGGCATAGTTGTGCTTTCGTGAGAGGCATGGTCATACCTCTTTCAGAAAGAAAAAGAAAAAACATGCTCCCGGTTTGTTTTTTTCGTCAATTTTTTGTGAAAAAAGGTCATCAAAACCTATTAACAGGGGATTTAGTTTGAAGATGTCGACGCGAGGAATACAATGGTGAAAATGGTTCGAGATTTGGATGCATGGTTTAAGAGATAAAACATTTTGAATAAACGAATATTTGAAAGAAAAAAATCATATTGCGACTAGTGACGCGCATGTTTTCGGTTTTCCTGGCTATTTTTATTCGCTGCAGATTGCCTTCGCTGGCCGGCTCAACAAAGCGCTGCAGCGGGCGCCGACAACTGTTTGGGTGGTTAAGGCGCAACTCCCTCATTCGAGAGCAACTAGTTAACGAATGCCACTTGACGCACTCTCAGCCATTCACCACGTTTTGCGCTCTGACCTTACCTTCGGATTTTGTTTTTTAATTTTTCCGCACGCGTTTTTTGGCTTTTTGAATTGTTTTTTTCGGTTTTCTCGAAGTTTTGGTTTTTCATCGATCTTCCTTAGCTTTTCGAAAAAAAAATATCAAAAAGAATTGCGAAAAAATGCGTTTTTTTTTCTTTTACAAGAGTCGAGGTTTTTCTTTGGTGAGAGTCACGGCCGTGCTTCTTAGAAACGAAAAAACGTGTTTTCTGTTTATTTTTCTTTCGAGAGTCACGGTTTTGTTTTCGTGAGAGGCACGGTTGTGCTTTAGCGAGAGTCACGGCCGAGCCCTCTCGGAAACGAAAAAAAACGGGTTTTCTATGTTTTTTCTTTCGCAAGAGTCACGGTTTTGCTTCCACGAGAGGCATGATTGTGCTTTCACGAGAGTCACGGCCGTGCCTCTCGAAAACGAAAAAAATGCGTTTTCTGTTTTTTCTTTCTTTCGTGAGAGTCACGGTTTTGCTTACGCGAGAGGCACGGTTGTGCTTTCACGAGAGTCACGGCCGTGCCTCCTCGACAACGAAAAAAAACACGGTTTCGTGAGAGTCACGGCCATGCCTGATTCCGCCCTCATTGATGAGACCTCCAATGTGACACATTTTGCGTCTAAACAGGAGCTTGACGCACAAGGGCGACGCAGAACTAGGCCGGCCCATCGAGCGAAAGCACATTGACGTAATAAAACCCTAAAAAACAAGTAGCCTACGACCTCGCTCACAAAAACCCGCAGAACACGGTAAGCGAGCCACTCCACCACAAAGCTAAATACTTAGGCAGGGAGATCCGATATCCCCTTATCTTTTCTTGTTAGCAGCGGAGGGCCTTTCGTGCCTACTTAAATCCGTTCCTCAATCGTCAGCTTTTGTGGGGGGTCAGGTGGCTCCGACAGCTCCAGTTGTCAACCATCTACTCTTTGCTGATGATAGCCTGCTGCTTTTCAAGGCAAGTACTGAGGGGGCACAAGTGGTGTCAAACCTGCTAAATACTTACTGCCATGCTTCGGGCCAAAGAGTGAACAACAGTAAATCCTCGATATTCTTCAGCAAAGGGTGTCCACAAGTGGTTTGTGATGGTATTAAAGATTATCTCAATGTGCATGATGAGCAACTAACTGACAGATATCTGGGCATGCCAACGGACGTGGGACACTCAAAGAACGGGACTTTCAAATTCTTGAGGGACAGAGTGTGGGAGAAAATCAAGGGTTGGATGGAGAAGTTGCTTTCATATGGAGGAAAGGAGATGTTGATCAAGGCAGTAGCACAAGCCATTCCGGTTTATTCCATGGCCTGTTTCAGGTTGCCGAGAGGTATTTGCGAAAGTATCACTTCAATGATAAGGCAGTTTTGGTGGGGAAGTAAAAGGGGGAAGAGAAAACCCTGCTGGGTGTCATGGGACGTTTGCACAAAACCAAAACATTTGGGAGGACTGGGTTTTCGAGATATAGAAATTTTTAACCTATCCCTTCTGGCAAGGCAAGCATGGAGAATTATCCAGGATCCATTATCTTTAAGTGCGAGAGTTTTGAAGGCAAAATATTTCCGACAGTCTCGTTTCTGGAGGCCGAGTTGGGTAGTTATCCCTCACAGATATGGAGGGCAGTACTGGACGGGAGGGAAGCTCTTGCACGAGGAATCATTAGAAGAATTGGGACTGGAGAATCAACGAGAGTGTGGGAAGATAATTGGCTGCCAAGATCGGGGATGAGGAGGCTGATGCTTTCTTTGGTGGATGAAAGACCTATCTGGGTCTCGGAGCTGATAGATGTTTCATCGGCAACTTGGAATGAAGAGAAGGTACGAGCAACTTTTGTACAGATAGATGCGGATATCATCTTGAGGATTCCACTCTGTACTAGTAGAGTGGAGGATTACTGGGCATGGGGAGAGGATACACGAGGCTTATTCTCGGTTAGATCGATTTACAAGTTCTTGGCGGGAGCGAGAAGGAGCAATGAAGAGTTGTTGCAGTCTGTTGGTGGTCGGGTTAATTTCTCAGAAGACGAGAGGGCTTGGACCTCTTTGTGGAATCTGAAGATACCATCAAAGATTAAAGTTTTCCTATGAAGACTATGCCACGAGACTATACCCACAGGGGATCTATTACATCATCGGAATATGTCAACAACTAAGATCTGTCCTTTTTGCACGGCAGAGGACAGCTGGAAGCATGCGCTCTTAGACTGTGTGATGGCGAGGAGCATATGGTCTTTAAGCTCTGAAGAAGCGGTGGAAACCATGCTTGAAAATCTGTCAATGAACGCCAAGAGCTGGCTGTTCACAATGCATGACGCGTTATCGCATGAGAATTTTACTCGAGTAGTGGTAACATTGTGGTCAATCTGGCGAGCACGACGAAGAGCAGTTCATGAAGATATTTTTGAGAGCCCTTTCGCGACAAACAGTTTTATCAATAACTTTCTGAGAGATATTAAGATCATGGACAAAAATACTTCAGTTCGGTCCAGGAAGGTGACTCGACCAGCAGCGTGGGTGCCTCCTCCTGAAGGATATGCGAAGATAAATACGGATGCGGCTGTAGCAACAGAACGATCCTTTGGAGTGGTTGCGGCTGTGTGTCGTGACGATGAGGGCAATTTCCTGGGAGCATCTGTGTGTGAGGTAAAGTTCATATCAGAAGCGGCCACTTTGGAAGCAATGGCGATCCGGGAGGGCCAAGCACTGGCACAAGACTTATACATAAACCGGATTCATATTGCATCGGATTGCAAGACGGTAGTCAGAGATATCCTTGAGAAGAATTCCAATTCGGAGTATGGGGCTATAATTCAAGAAATTTTTTATCGAGCTAGTCTTTTTAATTCTTGTAATATAGCTCATGAGTATAGGAGCTCGAATTTCGAGGCTCACAATCTCGCTAGGCATGCTTTAAATCTCGGTTTTGGACGCCATGTTTGGTTGGGCCAACCCGGGGATCTGGCTTTCTTACCTGTAAACACTATGATCACTGAATAAAGCCTGGCGCTGATTGTTTCAAAAAAAAAAAAAAACTCCACCACAAAGCTGCTGTCAAACATTAAGGCGCCAAAGAATTTAAGAACAGACAGCAGGGTTGAGATTTGGAAAAAACATTTTAGAAACATTTCTTGATAATTATGAACAATTTGAAATACCGCAAATAATTTTTGATATTACAAACTATTTTTCTGAAAAAATGTGAACTACTTTTTTATCCGAATTTAGAAAAAACATGAACATTTCTTTTTGCAAAACCTAACAGTTTTCTAAAATATGATCAATTTTGTACTGTAGCGCCTGGAACTGTATCTGCCTTTTTTTAAAATTCCGAACAATTTTTCAAATTTGCGAAAAAAATCTGAATTTATGAACAAATATTGATACAGGAACATTTTTTAACTTCTGAACAAATTTTGAATAGCAAGGGCATTTTCTAAAATTTTGAACAATTTAAAAATGGGAACATTTTTCGTAAAAGGACGAACATTTTTATAAATTGTGAACCAAAATTGAAAACAGGAACATTTTTTGAACTCCTGAACAATTTTTGAATAGCAAAAACAGTTTTTAAATTCTCGAACAATTCTGAATTTCTGAACAAAATTTTATAACGGGAACATTTTTCGTAAAAGCACGAACATTCTCTAATTTCTGAACCGAAATTGAAAACATGAACAATTTTCAAACTTCTGCATATTTTTTTGGAAAAGCACACACATTTTTTAAAAAGCGAACGTTTTTTTGAATTTCTGAACAAAATTCAAATGAGGAAACATTTTTTGAAATTTTAAACAATTTATGATAAATGCAAACATTTTTTGAAATTTATGAGCATTTTTTAAATTTACGAATATTTTTCCAAAAACACAAACATTTTTAAAAAAAGAAAAAAGAAAAAAGAAAAAAGAAAAAAGGAAAGAAAGAAAAAAGGAGAGGAAGAAAAATAAACCATGAAAAAGAAAAAAGAAAAGAAAACAGAAAAAGAAGAAATAAAAAGGAAAATAGAAAACCAGCTTAAGGAACCTTCTAGAAGGTTCCCAAAACCGATAAAAACCGTCTGGGAAACTTCTAGAAAGTTCCCAAAACCGAAACTGCCTACAGTGGGAGATGGGCCGGCCCAGCTGATCGCTCCCCTATGCGTTCGCTCGACATTTTGACGCAACAAGCGTCCAATAGGAATTTCCCTCATTGATCTGCAACCTTAAGCGCCCGAACGTGAGATATATACTCCTCCTACAAGGCCCACACGAGGATACCCCTTGGCCCATTGTTATAACACACAGGTAGCAACCACACGGTGACAGCCCATAAAAGTGGTGCTACTGTTAGCTCGTTTTTTTTTCATTTGGTTCATATTTTCAAAAAACAAAAATACATAGAAAACCAACTTCATCCAGGTTTGATTAATACACATCCCTTGTTTCCACGCAAAAAGAAAACGCTATTAGTATGGCACCCTTTGCAAATATTGACCATGAATTGCATCATCTTATGATACACAGATTTACGATGCTTACACTAACATGAGGAGGAACTTTAGGACAACTGTTGAAGAAATTCATAATGCAGATTGTATCCGCTATCAAATCAGCTGTATTGATTTACATCTGGAATCAGAGGGATGTTGCAGCTGGCAAGATGTCAAGGAATTCTGTGAAACTAGGATATTTGGGCTCCCAACCGATCTCAGCCCGAGTTTTGGAATTATCCATCCTCTTCCCCAATGGACCGTCTGTACCTGAAGCCAAGGAAGATGCAGACTTTATAATCGTGTGTGCAATAAAGCCCCCAAGAAAAACAGCTAGACTAAACAACTAACCTGTGAAGCCCTCAAACTTGCCGTCAAATTTCCCGCTCATGTTAACACGGTCCATTATTTCTTGCCTGCAAAGCCCCCAAACTCATCTCAACACACTTGCAAGGCAGAGCAAAACTGAACTTAGATGAGCAGGCGTCGAGCTGAGAAAGATGAAGGTTGTAGTGACCTGGACAGAGGTTGGTTGTCACAGCCCACAAAGACACGCCCGCGAAGTCTCCTCTTCATGATGGCAATTCCAAGCGAAGCAGCATCCTGCAAATAGCACAAGTAGAAGTTAAAAAACATATCCCTGATATACCATTTCACCCACATGTAATCAACAGAACAGACGGTCATGATAGAATTTAATTATGTCAACAGAATGATAAGCATGGATACCATTCTGAGCATTTATTTAAATTGTAAAGAGGAATGAAATTGGGCAAGGATGGCGTTCTAGAAGATCTTACTTCATAATGGATCATACTGATTATGAGATCTGGTCGTGCATCTACAGTTCCTTTTGACAACCAGAAAACATGAGGACCTTGATCCTTTTTGTGTGGTAAGTCAAGGAAACAAACAACACTGGTTCTCTCCACTCTGATGTATTAAGAATTTGAAAAAAAAATTATGTTTAACAATGCTTGATGTTTGCAATAAGTAGCCTCATTGTCAGGATATATAAAGCCCTGCTAGCCTCAGGGCACAGCCTCCTGCCTCGAGAACGACATTTTCTGCTTTTAGAAGGACGTCAGTCCGAGGACTCCTACCGATTGGCACACAAGGAGAATCCTACAAAAGTGAAATGGAAAATCAAGATAGTAGGAGGTAATACCAGAGCATCACCAAAAAGTAAAAGCTTTCAACAAACTTCAGCTTACTTAACGACTAATTTATCATTTACTGCAATATTTTTCTTACAAAAAAGAATAAACAGATAAGAAAACTTTGATTCTTTAGAATACGCAGTTTAGATTAGATTTAAACTTATACCTCGCCACAAAATCCATTGTCATTGCAGTCATACACGGCAGTACTTGATGTAAACAGGAAAGAGCCTTCCCCACTCCAGTTTGATGCAGCAACTCTGCACATTTTTTCTGAAATAAGATATTGTACATGTCCTTCTTACACTATTTGGTGTTTGCTCAACAAAGATGCATGCAAGTGCATGTCATGTTTTATTGTAATAATATTATTGCCTTTGCATCAATAATTCGTCTTGGGTATGTATTAATATGTAGAAAAAATATCATTGATCACTCCGAGTATCCTAGCAATCAATGGGAAATAAGAATGCCTAGTGCGGGTGTTAGTAGTTTCCATCTCCCATGTATTATCATTGCAGTATAAATCACTATTGAAGCTAGCAATTCTCATACATAATCTTATCACGTTTATAATAAAACGATCTCAAATGGTGCATTATGTTGATATAACAAACTAGAGATGCAACTACAAAAGCATATATTTGAGTGAGAAGACATAATGGGGAAAACACCTCTGCTCAGACTCCTAGAGGTCGAGAACATTCCCATCTTATGTTTCTCAGTTTGTGATAAATCTGATATATAAAGGTACGCATTCGAGGGAAGGAACCTTCCCGTTTCTCCATTTAGTAGTGTAAATTATGCTAAAATAGATAGGATTCATGTATTTGTCCACAGTACCATGCGACGATGGTGTTAACAACATTATCTCTCACTTCCTACTAAATATCCAAATTTTAATACAATGTTCTTTCTATGTATGTGACTTTAATCTTTTCAGCATCTTGATTATTTCAAGGTATATATATTACCTTAAGCCTAGACTAATTTATGTTTATTAAGTTTGCAACATAAGCTTCAGTTTTCACAAATTTCTGTAGGAAGGATGGGAAAACTCAGAATCAAATTTCCATATAACAAAATGGATGGAGGTACGAAAGCAACCCTCAGCCATGTTTTTGCAAAAAAAAAAAAGCATAGTCAAATTTCTCAGTGTGTCCATGTGCAGTTCCTGCAAATAGTGCATGCCCCATCCATCTCTTTCTCTTTGAATTTAATTTCATCCTAGAGAGCAGTATAACACAAGGATTATGAATCCAAATTACTACCACGTCTTATATTTAGTTACAGAGGGTGTACCTATTTTCTTCCATGGGTAGGATCAGATAAAGAGAAAACAATCATGCATGACTTCGTAAAAACAACCGAATGACATATATGGCATCTCTAAATAACATACCATCTGTCCATCTACACAGATTCGAAAAATACTCGAGCTCCTTCTGAACAACTATGATTAGTGACAATAACAGATACTTTTGTATTTTCAAAACATATGAATATGAAGTCCAAAAAACTATATTCATGCGTAACCACACACCATATATACTTCCTATATCCAGAACATTTGCTAAGCACACAACTATTTTCTAGATGCATGTCGCCAAACATTATAAGCATGCCGATTTGAAGGATCATTTTGTTATCAGGATAGATCCCGCCGTGATGTACCATCATATACACAAAATAAATATACCGCAAAATTAAGTTAACTGTATCTGAAAAAACTTCCGGTTTATTCTTAGATGAAAAAACGATCAAACACTTTGCTTACCTAAGATCCCCAGGGTAATCATCCGTGCGATATGGAGGAGCACAGAAAATAACGTATGGAACTTTCTGATCAACTCTGGGTCCCTTCAGGGAGGGAATTATCCCAATTTTAGTTAGTTCACTGTGATGATCTGTGGTTGCAGTCTGGCCATAAATTTTGCAATCTGGATGCTCCTGTAAGATATATTAAAGCTATGCTTGATTATTATTTTTACCAATATTTACAAAGCAGAGAAAAACAAAAATATATTATAAGCATACAATTCTCATGTTTTGCAGACAGAAAAGATACATATGGTGGGTATCAAATAAACTAGAAAGTTATCGGTTTTCAACAAAAATATCTTCAGGATTTACAAGTTCCAATGCCACCGGAGAAATAATAACATGCTATGAGGAACAAATGCCCTTTAACTAGAAACCGGACCTGATTTGAACATGACAAATTATTTTCTTTCATTAGCTCGGAAAATTCAAATCTCAACAAAATAATCATTTCATTAGCTCAACATGGTATGAGGAAAGTTCTTGATATTTCAAAGATAACAGGCGAGCCACTTAGCGAGGAAGATACTTCTCCTACCTGTCGCCATTTCTCAGCTACGATTCGACCAAGCACACCAGGCCCGACAATCAGCAAGTCATTCTGACCAACACTCTCCGATGTGGACACCGTGACCCCTGCATCATGAGATACTCCTGCTGTCATCAAGGAAAATGATACAAGAAAAAAGAGGATATATTAAAACAGGCGCCCTATCAATTAGGGGTGCACGTGGAGAGTCATGTGCAACGGAACTAAACTGAAAAGGGTGCTGACGACGGCTTCTCCTTAAAGTGAATAAGCATCTACACCTAAAGATAGGACCCCAATAGCCAGCGAACGTTCCCTGGGAAGCATGGCATCTGCGAACGTTTTTTATTGCAAGTTCTTCGAAAGCACATGGCAATTTCTCCAGGAACACATGGCAACTTCTGCAAAGAAGGGATTTTGCTGTGAAGCGTGTTTGCCTGAAAGAATTGTCATGCTCCCGCAAGCGAAAAATATTCGCAAATGCCATCCTTCCCAGGGAACATTCGCTGGATAGCATGCCCTTAAAATAAGAACATAGCCTAAACAGCCATTAAAATAAGCATCTAGTCAATGTTTATCATGAGAATTGCATCGGGGAGCCCCCTAAACCCGGAATCCGTTTGGCGCATTGGGCTATTTCTTGCGTGCGATGTTCCAACCGATCTTCCTGGTCTGGAATCTAGAACTAGTTCTGGCGATTTGCTGAATTCAGCACATTTCTACCTAACCGAGCCCACGCCCCTTCCCGATTTCAACAACCCTGCCTGATCTAGCACGCCATGCGCTTCACAGTTGCATCCCGATTTTGGCTAGGTCAAGATAAAGGTTCGAAAGTACTACTAGTTGCGAGAAAAGCACGTACCGAGGGGGGCGGTGGAGGCCATCGGGAAGCGGCAGCGGGATGCGAACGCTGGGGATGCAGCAGTCAATGGGAGAGGATATGGTAGCCGGTAGTGGTAGGTCGACGCCATGGTTTTGTAAATTGAGTTTCTGGCCTTTCTGGGACATCGGTGTACTGCTATGGGACAGGTGGCCAGTGGCGTCACGCGAAAAACAACATCGCTAAATTATTACTACTAGCAAAAGAGCCCGTGCGTTGCAACGGGAGAGAAAACATAACACACGCTCTTAACCCAACAACCATCACTCAATACCAAAATAGGTCAATCTCCTTTATTTTTGCGAGGCATCATATTTGCATGTTGCCGCTTATCCTCCTTCTCTCCGTCGCCGGCGATGGCCTCGGCGTTCAAAAAAAAACGTGTTTGAATATGGTTAATCCTAAGGCGTCTCTCTCCCTCTCTCCTCCCTCTCCATCTCTCTCGCTTTCTCTCACTCTCGCGATGAGAAATCTGTTATTTTCCCCTGCACATTTTTCATAGGTATGCATGTGTAGTTATCGATGTTTTCTTTTCCCTATATGGTTATAGTGGGATGTTTATTTACAATTCGGATCGCCGCCGGTACGAAATAAAATTGGATCTTGCGCTATAAATTATAAGTTTGCTTTCAAAACAATATTTTAAAAATATTTAACAGGTAAAATTAACATCATATTTAGATTCCACACATTTTTCTAATAAATTTTCATAAATAATATGTGAAAATTGAAGTTACTGTTTAAAAGATACGTATAATTTAGAAAATTATTTGTTTGACTTAAATATATTCGAAAATAATATTTAAAAATACTTAACAGGTAAAAATAATCTCATATTCATATTCTACATATTTTTCTAATCAAATTCATATATAACATGTTCAAATCGGAGTTACGATTTAAAAGATATGGATGATTTAAAAAAGCATTTATTTGACTTAAATACGATCCGTGCATGAATTACCTAAAACATCAGGGGGGTTTTCAAAAAATGTAAAATAACGGTTCGGGTGTGACTTAAATCCAGACTGCGGTTTGATTCCAGGAAAATACAGGGACTTTTGTCTAAAATACCAAAAAACAATTCGTTTTAACTTAAAATAGGACTGCGGGTTAAATTTTCTAAAGTTGATGGACTTTTCTAAAAATGCCATGATGGATGAGAAGAAACCCAATTTGCTTTATTATTAGGTAAATATAAAGATTTTTGGGTTTGTTGTACTGTCATGAGTGAAGATGAATAGATCAGAAGTTTTCTCGAAAAAAAAAGCTAGATTTAACTTGAAAACTCAAATCAAAACCCAACATCGGCTTAGGAAAGAATTTTCTTTAGTCGAAACATAAATTTTTTTTGAGAAAAAAAATGGGCAACTTTCAGTTCATTAAAATTTAAAGGAAAAGGATTAAAATTTATACCACATGGACCCACACTCTCTCTAGCTGAGCCATGACAACTGAAAAGGACTTTCTATATCAGGCCCATTCGAGCAAGGTTTTCTTTTTATATATGTATATGCTCTACGTGAGAGGAACATTGTTTCTTTTGGGACGCAGGTGCTAGAGATATGTAGCGTACAAATACGACCGCTCAAACGAATCAAACAAAATCTGGGTTCCTCTCAAGTGGCCTGAAATCTGTATTGAAGGTCTCAATGCCTATCTTGGGGGCGGGGGGTGCAGTGGCTTCTGGCGCTTGAACTGAAGGTCGACGGGGCTTAAAGGAATGGCCGGGGACGGCCGCAAGCACGACGATGGGGTGGGGGCTCTGAGAGAAGGGTGGGGCGGCGGCAGCAGGCGGCGCGATAAGAAGATTTAACATGGATCTATTTTTTCATGAAAAATAATGACAGGAGGAAGAAGACGTGACTGAACCGTTCATTTCTTATCTAACGACTCAAATTGATCCTGGCAAATCAACTAACCCAATTTAAATTTTCAGACGACTTGAGGTTAGTCAATCCTTTAACAAATAGCCCACAACCATGACCAATCAGCAGTAGATTGGTTGATAGATCATCAGCTCTCACCCACAAACAAAAAAGATAGATCATCAGCTCGCAACGGCTACAACTATGGTATGAAGAGTTTTTTTTTTCGAAATATGGTATGAAGAGGTTGATATAGTGGACGCTCACCAATTAATCCTCAAACCTTCGTAAACCCAATACCCTAAATATGCCCGTGCGTTGCAACGGGAAAAAAGCTATTAGATTACGAGATAAGGGACTTTTAGAAAGTCATTTAAAAAATAAAAACGTGATGTTCATGAAGGGACCCCTAGACGGTTCGTTATGTTCATTATTTATGAATCTGTTTTAATTTTTTTGAACATATTCCAAAGTTTAATGGACATTTTTTAAATTCCCCTAGTATTTTTTGTATACTGGATATTTTTTAAAAATTGTGAACATTTTTTATTTCCTGAAATTTTATTTGAAATCGTGATAGTTTTTTATAATACGTGAACAACTTTTTGAAATGATGATCATTTTATGATTTTCCGAATGTTTTTTTAATTCACAAACAGTTTATAATTTTTCAAGACTTTTTTTGAAATATTGTTCTTCTGGAAATCATGAATAAATTTAAAGAAGAAAAAACTAAAAGAGAAATGAGAACGTGAAAGGCAAAAGAGAAAATGAGAGGTAAAAAGTGGGCAGGCTGGGGATCGAACCCTGGTCTCTAGGGTAGAGACGCGCCAAGCTAGCCACCGGGCTCAGCGTACATTTGTGTTATATTATGGGATCTCGACCTATATAAACCAAAACCAACAATGCGATGTGTGAACCGTTTTTGCCACTTACGGGTGGCATTGGTGGGTAATTTTTGCCAACTTCGAGGGTATTTTATATGACGTACGGGCTGAAACCCAACTTTCTTTATTATTAGGTAAAGATTATTTTAACCACGCAAATGTAAACTGAGTTTTTTTTACTAACTCGCACATCCTTTTCTTTTTTCGAGAGTACGCCAAAGGCGTACCATATCTATATAGAAAAAGAGCAAAGTCATTTACAAGAAGTGTCTCCCAAATGCGAACAATTGGGCAAACACACACCCACACCAACACCAACAAGGAGAAAAACTAGGCTATTCTCACAAAATGTTGTAAACCTCCTACACCACCAGCCGCAAACTTCCAGTCAGCCAACTCGTCTAGGATGCTCCTCGCTGCCTCACCAGGTCTCAGCTGTTGGTCAACTCTGTTGAAGACCCTTGCGTTCCGTTGCTTCCACAAAGTCCAGATGGTCCCAATAACTAGAGTGTCAAAGCCCCTCTTGACCGCTCTCTGAAAACTCGCCCTCACTCTCAGCCACCAGAGAAAGGTGGACTCCCCTGCCGATGGGTCACCGATGTTGATCTGGAGAGTGTCCCAAAGAGTACACCAAACCTCTCTGGCATACGTACACTTGGACAGGATGTGATCAGTGTCGTCATGGTCCTGCAAGCAGAAGTAGCACGGGGAAGGGGCATCTTGCAGGCCGTGTCTCGCTCTTCGGTCCGAGGTCCAGATCTTGTATTGCATGGCCAACCATGCAAATATCTTACACTTCAGAGGCGCCCAAGTCCTCCAGATCCCTCTAGCCAAGGGAGGTCGTGGCAGGTCCGAGCAAAGGTTGTTGTAAATCGCTTTCGCAGAATAATCTCCCGTGGTAGAGCAAGACCAAGCAAACTTGTCTAGCACGTCTGGGTTCCTTGCCACCGTGGCCACCGCCTGGCAAAGGTGCATGCACTGTAATTGTGCCATGAAAGAGGCCTCGGGCTGGCAATCCTGGGCCCATCTCCCCTCCATCAAGCCATCGTGCACCGTCCGGGTGTTGACAACTCTAGGGTGCACCGTGTCGAGGATCAAGGGTGCAATCTCTCTAACAGCCATTCCATGAATCCACCGGTCTTTCCAGAACAAGACCTTCTCACCCGACCCAACCTCGATCCGCACCAGGCTATGAAACACTTCCCTAGCTTCCCGGTCATCCATCATCGGCAGCCCTTGCCACGGCCTCGAGGGCTCAGTCCTCCGCAACCACTCCCATCTAGCTCTCAAAGCCAAAGATTGCAGCTTTAGTTTTTTAACCCCAAGTCCTCCATTACACTTGGGTCTGCAAATGGAGTCCCAAGCCACTAAACACTGCCCGCCATTCACCTTATCCTTTCCAGCCCAGAAGAAGGATCGCATACACTTGTTCATTTCCTCGTACACCCAGGCAGGTGCGTCAGCGATCATGAGGTGGTGCAACGGCCTAGCCGGAATGACGGATTGCACTAGGATGAGTCTGCCCGGGCGCTGTATCAGACCCCTCTGCCAAGCCGGGACAAAGTGCCTAACCTGATCCAACAAGGGCTGCCAATCCGCTCTGGTAAGGAACTTGACTGCCAACTGTAGGCCGAGGTATTTGCAAGGGAACTTTGTAATGTTGCACTGCAGCAAGGTAGCCACCTGCGCCTTGTCATCGTCATTACCACGAATAATCACCGCAGAGGACTTCGTATAGTTTACGTGCAGCCCAGAAGCCAGACCAAACGCATCCAGTGCAGCTCTAGCAAAACTCAGATCCTGAGTTGTCGGTTTGAGGAACAAAGCCACATCATCAGCATAGATCGAGATCCTATGAACAGCCGCGATCCCCACCATGTCCGTAATCACTCCCTGTTCCAAGGCCTTCCTCACAAGGGCCGTGAGCGCGTCCATCGCCAAAATAAATAGGAGAGGGGAGACGGGGTCCCCCTGTCTAAGACCACAAGCTAGCGCAATGCTCTTACCCGATACTCCATTCATGATCACCTTAGTGATGGCCGTTTGAAGAAGTATAGCCATCCAGGATCTCCATTTCATACCAAATCCCTTAGCTGTCATTACCTCAAAGAGGAAGGGCCATGACAGCGAATCGAACGCCCGAGAGATATCCAACTTCAAGAACACTCCTGGTTTCCTCCTTGCATAGATTTTCCTTGCCACCTGCCTAACCAGCATGAAGTTGTCGTGCAAATGGCGCCCTTTGATGAAAGCCAACTGATTTGCCTCCACAATCGTTGGCAGAATCCTCCTTAGATGGTTAGCCAAAACCTTGGCAATCAACTTTGGCACACTATGTGTCAGGCTAATCGGCCTAAAGTCTCCAATCTCCTCAGCATCCAGTTTTTTAGGAATGAGCACTATATGAGCCTTATTCAACTTGGCCATCCCACGCCCATCACCTGTTGGGGAACGTAGTATTTAAAATTTTTCCTACGATCACGCAAGATCTATCTACTAGATGCATAGCAATGAGTGGGGAGAGTGTGTCTACGTACCCTCGTAGACCGGGAGCGGAAGCGTCAAGTGATGCGGTTGATGTAGTCGAACTTCTTCGCGATCCAACCGATCAAGCACCGAACGTACGGCACCTCCGCGTTCAGCACACATTCAGCTTGATGACGTCCCATGAGCTCTTGATCCAGTTGAGCTTCACGAGAGAGTTTCGTCAGCACGACGACGTGGTGACGGATATGATGTATCTACCGACGCAGGGCTTCGCCTAAGCACTGCAACGGTATGACCGAGGTGTGTTTCTGTGGAGGGGGGCACCGCACACGGCTAAAACAATTCAACTTGTGTGTCTTTGGGTGCCCCCCTGCCCCCGTATATAAAGGAGCAAGGGGGAGGCCGGCCGGCCCCTTGTGGCGTGCCTAGGAGGTGCAATCCTACTAGGAATAGAATTGCAATCCTATTCCTAGTAGGAACTACCAAAAGGGAGAAGGGGGAAAGGAAGGAGAGGGAGAAGGAGAAGGAAAGGGGCGCCGGCCCCCCTCCTTCCTTGTCCAATTCGGACCAAGGGGTTGGGGGCGCGTGGCCCAGCCCTGGCCCTCCTTCCCTCTTTCTCCTACGGCCTATTAAGGCCCATAGCTTCCCCAGGGGTTCCGGTAACCCCCCCGGTACTCCGGTAAATTCCGAAACTTTACGGAACACTTCCGTTGTCCAAATATAGTCATCCAATATATCAATCTTTACGTCTCGGACATTCCGAGACTCCTCGTCATGTCCGTGATCTCATCCGGGACTCTGAACTACCTTCGGTACATCAAAACTCATAAACTCATAATACCGATCGTCATCAAACGTTAAGCGTGCGGACCCTACGGGTTCGAGAACTATGTAGACATGACCGAGACTCATCTCCGGTCAATAACCAATAGCAGAACCTGGATGCTCATATTAGCTCCTACATATTCTACGAAGATCTTTATCGGTCAAAACGCATAACAACATACGTTGTTCCTTTTGTCAACGGTATGTTACTTGCCCGAGATTCGATCGTCGGTATCTCTATACCTAGTTCAATCTCGTTACCGGCAAGTCTCTTTACTCATTCCGTAATGCATCATCTCATGACTAACTCATTAGTCTTTTGCTTGCAAGGCTTATTATGATGTGCATTACCGAGAGGGCCCAGAGATACCTCTCCGACATTCGGAGTGACAAATCCTAGTCTTGATCTATGCCAACACCACGAACACTTTCGGAGACACCTGTAGAGCATCTTTATGATCACCCAGTTACGTTGTGACGTTTGATAGCACACAAGGTGTTCCTACGGTATTCGGGAGTTGCATAATCTCATAGTCATAGGAACATGTATAAGTCATGAAGAAAGCAATAACAATAAAACTAAACGATCATAGTGCTAAGCTAACGGATGGGTCTAGTCCATCACATCATTCTCCTAATGATGTGATCCCGTTGATCAAATGACAACTCGTGTCTATGGCTAGGAAACATAGCCATCTTTGATCAATGAGCTAGTCTAGTAGAGGCATACTAGGGACATACTATTTTGTCTATGTATTCACACATTTATCAAGTTTCTGGTTAATACAATTCTAGCATGAATAAAAGACATTTATCATGATATAAGGAAATACAAATAACATCTTTATTATTGCCCCTAGGGCATATTTCCTTCAGTCTCCCACTTGAACTAGAGTCAGTAATCTAGATTACAAAGTGATGATCCTCACACCCATGGTGTCCTGGTGCTGATCATGTTTTGCCCGTGGAAGAGGCTTAGTCAACGGGTCTGCAACATTCAGATCCGTATGTATCTTGCAAATCTCTATGTCTCCCTCCTTGACTAGATCGCGGATGGAATTGAAGCGTCTTTTGATGTGCTTTGTTCTCTTGTGAAACCTGGATTCCTTCGCCAAGGCTATTGCTCCAGTGTTGTCACAAAAGATTTTCATTGGACCCGATGCACTAGGTATTACACCTAGATCGGATATGAACTCCTTCATCCAGACTCCTTCATTTACTGCTTCCGAAGCAGCTATGTATTCTGCTTCACACGTAGATCCTGCCACGACGCTCTGCTTGGAACTACACCAACTGACAGCTCCACCGTCCAATAAAAATACATATCCGGTTTGTGACTTAGAGTCATCCGGATCAGTGTCAAAGCTAGAATCGACGTAACCGTTTACGACGAGCTCTTTGTCACCTCCATATACGAGAAACATATCCTTTGTCCTTTTCAGGTATTCCAGGATGTTCTTGACCGCTGTCCAGTGATCCACTCCTGGATTACTTTGGTACCTCCCTGCTAGACTTATAGCAAGGCACACATCAGGTCTGGTACACAGCATTGCATACATGATAGATCCTATGGCTGAGGCATAGGGAATGACTTTCATTTTTTCTCTATCTTCTGCAGTGGTCGGGCATTGAGTCTTACTCAACTTCATACCTTGTAATACAGGCAAGAACCCTTTATTCGACTGATCCATTTTGAACTTCTTCAAAACTTTATCAAGGTATGATCTTTGTGAAAGTCCAATCAAGCGTCTTGATCTATCTCTATAGATCTTGATGCCTAATATATAAGCAGCTTCACCGAGGTCTTTCATTGAAAAACTCTTATTCAAGTATCCTTTTATGCTATCCAGAAATTCTATATCATTTCCAATCAACAATATGTCATCCACATATAATATTAGAAATGCTACACAGCTCCCACTCACTTTCTTGTAAATATAGGCTTCTCCAAAAGTCTGTATAAAAGCATATGCTTTGATCACCTCATCAAAGCATATATTCCAACTCCGAGATGCTTGCACCAGTCCATATATGGATCGCTGGAGCTTGCATACTTTGTTAGCACCTTTTGGATCGACAAAACCTTCTGGTTGCATCATATACAACTCTTCTTTGAGATATCCATTTAGGAATGCAGTTTTGACATCCATTTGCCAGATTTCATAATCATAAAATGCGGCAATTGCTAACATGATTCGGACAGACTTAAGCATCGCTACAGGTGAGAAAGTCTCATCGTAGTCAACTCCTTGAACTTGTCGAAACCCTTTCGCAACAAGTCGAGCTTTGTAAACAGTAACATTACCGTCTGCGTCGGTCTTCCTCTTGAAAATCCATTTATTTTCGATGGCTTGCCGATCATCGGGCAAGTCAACCAAAGTCCACACTCTGTTCTCATACATGGATCCCATCTCAGATTTCATGGCCTCAAGCCATTTTGCGGAATCTGGGCTCATCATCGCTTCCTCATAGTTTGTAGGTTCATCATGGTCTAGTAACATGACTTCCAGAACTGGGTTGCCGTACCACTCTGGTGCGGAACGTACTCTGGTTGATCTACGACGTTCAGCAGAAACTTGATCTGAAGTTTCATGATCATCATCATTAGCTTCCTCACTAATTGGTGTAGGAATCACTTGAACAATTTTCTGTGATTTACTACTTTCCAATTCAGGAGAAGGTACAATTACCTCATCAAGTTCTACTGTCCTCCCACTCACTTCTTTCGAGAGAAACTCCTTCTCTAGAAAGGATCCATTCTTAGCAACGAATATCTTGCCTTCGGATCTGTGATAGAAGGTGTACCCAACAGTCTCTTTTGGGTACCCTATGAAGACACATTTCTCCGACTTGGGTTCGAGCTTATCAGGTTGAAGCTTTTTCACATAAGCATCGCAGCCCCAAACTTTAAGAAACGACAACTTTGGTTTCTTGCGAAACCAAAGTTCATAAGGTGTCGTCTCAATGGATTTAGATCTTGCCCTATTTAACGTGAATGCAGCTGTCTCTAAAGCATAACCCCAAAACGATAGTGGTAAATCGGTAAGAGACATCATAGATCGCACCATATCCAATAAAGTACGATTACGACGTTCGGACACACCATTGCGCTGTGGTGTTCCGGGTGGCGTGAGTTGTGAAACTATTCCACATTGTTTCAAATGAAGACCAAACTCGTAACTCAAATATTCTCCTCCACGATCAGATCGTAAAAACTTTATTTTCTTGTTACGATGATTCTCTACTTCACTCTGAAATTCTTTGAACTTTTCAAATATTTCAGACTTGTGCTTCATTAAGTAGATATACCCATATCTGCTCAAATCATCAGTGAAGGTCAGAAAATAACGATACCCGCCGCGAGCTTCAACACTCATTGGCCCACATACATCAGTATGTATGATTTCCAACAAATCTGTTGCTCGCTCCATAGTTCCGGAGAACGGAGTTTTAGTCATCTTGCCCATGAGGCATGGTTCGCAAGCACCAAGTGATTCATAATCAAGTGATTCCAAAAGTCCATCACTATGGAGTTTCTTCATGCGCTTTACACCAATATGACCTAAACGGCAGTGCCACAAATAGGTTGCACTATCATTATTAACCTTGCATCTTTTGGCTTCAATATTATGAATATGTGTATCACTACAATCGAGATCCAATAAGAATAGACCACTCTTCAAGGGTGCATGACCATAAAAGATATTATTCATAAAAATAGAACAACCATTATTCTCTGATTTAAATGAATAACCGTCTCGAAATAAACAAGATCCAGATATAATGTTAATGCTCAACGCTGGCACCAAATAACAATTATTTAGGTCTAAAACTAATCCCGAAGGTAGATGTAGAGGTAGCGTGCCGACGGCGATCACATCAACTTTGGAACCATTTCCCACGCGCATCGTCACCTCGTCCTTAGCTAATCTTCGTTTAATCCGTAGTCCCTGTTTCGAGTTACAAATATTAGCAACCGAACCGGTATCAAATACCCAGGTACTACTACGAGCATTAGTAAGGTACACATCAATAACATGTATATCACATATACCTTTGTTCACCTTGCCATCCTTCTTATCCGCCAAATACTTGGGGTAGTTCCACTTCCAGTGTCCAGTCCCTTTACAATAGAAGCACACAGTTTCAGGCTTGGCTCCAGACTTGGGTTTCTTCGCGGGAGTAGCAACTGTCTTGCTATTCTTCTTGAAGTTCCCCTTCTTTCCCTTGCCCTTTTTCTTGAAACTAGTGGTCTTGTTAACCATCAACACTTGATGCTCCTTTTTGATTTCTACCTCCGCAGCTTTGAGCATAGCGAAGAGCTCGGGAATTGTCTTCTGCATCCCTTGCATATTATAGTTCATCACAAAGCCTTTATAGCTTGGTGGCAGTGATTGAAGAACTCTATCAATAAAACTATCCTCGTCAACTTTGCAACCAAGTTGAGTCATATGATTGTAGTACCCAGACATTCTGAGTAAGTGTTCACTGATAGAACTATTCTCCTCCATCTTGCAGCTGTAGAACTTATTGGAAATCTCATACTTCTCAATCCGGGCATTTGCTTGAAATATTAACTTCAACTCCTGGAACATCTCATATGGTCCATGACGTTCAAAACGTCGTTGAAGTCCCGGTTCTAAGCCGTAAAGCATGGCACACTGAACCATCGTGTAGTCATCAGACCGCGTCTGCCAGACGTTCAAAGCGTCTACGTTAGCGGGAGGGGGCTTGTCACCTAGTGGTGCTTCAAGGACATAATTCTTCTGTGCAGCAATGAGGATAATCCTCAAGTTACGGACCCAGTCCGTGTAATTGCTACCATCATCTTTCAACTTAGCTTTCTCTAGGAATGCATTAAAATTCAAAGGAACGGTAGCACGGGCCATTGATCTACAACAACATAGATATGCAAAAAACTATCAGGACTAAGTTCATGATAAATTAAAGTTCAATTAATCATATTACTTAAAGAACTCCCACTTAGGTAGACATCCCTCCGGTCATCTAAGTGATCACGTGATCCAAATCAACTAAACCATGTCCGATCATCACGTGAGATGGAGTAGTTTCAATGGTGAACATCTTATATTGATCATATCTACTATATGATTCACGCTCGACCTTTCGGTCTCCAGTGTTCCGAGGCCATATCTGCATATGATAGGCTCGTCAAGTTTAACCCGAGTATTCTGCGTGTGCAAAACTGGCTTACACCCGTTGCATTTGAACGTAGAGCTTATCACACCCGATCATCACGTGGTGTCTCGGCACGACGAACTTTCGCAACGGTGCATACTCAGGGAGAACACTTATACCTTGAAATTTAGTAAGGGATCATCTTATAATGCTACCGTCATTCTAAGCAGAATAAGAAGCATAATAAGATAAACATCACATGCAATCAAAATATGTGACATGATATGGCCATCATCATCTTGTGCTTTTGATCTCCATCTCCAAAGCACCTTCATGATCACCTTCGTCACCGGCACGACACCTTGATCTCCATCGTAGCATTGTTGTCGTCTCGCCAACTATTGCTTCTACGACTATCGCTACCGCTTAGTGATAAAGTAAAGCAATTACATGGCGATTGCATTTCATACAATAAAGCGACAACCATATGGCTCCTGCCAGTTGCCTATAACTTTACAAAACATGATCATCTCATACAAAACCGTATTACTCATCATGTCTTGACCATATCACATCACAACATGCCATGCAAAAACAAGTTAGACGTCCTCTACTTTGTTGTTGCAAGTTTTACGTGGCTGCTACGGGCTTAGCAAGAACCGTTCTTACCTACGCATACAAAAACCACAACGATGTTTCGTCAAGTATGTGCTGTTTTAACCTTCACAAGGACCGGGCGTAGCCACACTTGATTCAGCTAAAGTGAGAGAGACAGACACCCGCCAGTCACCTTTAAGCAATGAGTGCTCATAACAGTGAAACCAGTCTCGCGTAAGCGTACGCGTAATGTCGGTCCGGGCCGCTTCATCTCACAATACCGCCGAAGAAAAGTATGACATGCTGGTAAGCAGTATGACTAGTATCGCCCACAACTCATTGTGTTCTACTCGTGCATATCATCTACGCATAGACCTGGCTCTGATGCCACTGTTGGGGAACGTAGTATTTAAAATTTTTCCTACGATCACGCAAGATCTATCTATTAGATGCATAGCAACGAGAGGGGAGAGTGTGTCTACGTACCCTCGTAGACCGGGAGCGGAAGCGTCAAGTGACGCGGTTGATGTAGTCGAACTTCGCGATCCAACCGATCAAGCACCGAACGTACGGCACCTCCGCATTCAGCACACGTTCAGCTTGATGACGTCCCACGAGCTCTTGATCCAGTTGAGCTTCACGGGAGAGTTTCGTCAGCACGACGGCGTGGTGACAGATATGATGTATCTATCGGCGCAGGGCTTCGCCTAAGCACTGCAACGGTATGACCGAGGTGTGTTTCTGTGGAGGGGGGCACCGCACACGGTTAAAACAATTCAACTTGTGTGTCTTTGGGTGCCCCCTGCCCCCGTATATAAAGGAGCAAGGGGGGAGGTCGGCCGGCCCCTTGTGGCGCGCCTAGGAGGTGCAATCCTACTAGGAATAGGATTGCAATCCTATTCCTAGTAGGAACTACCAAAAGGGAGAAGGGGGAAAGGAAGGAGAGGGAGAAGGAGAAGGAAAGGGGCGCCAGCCCCCCCTCCTTCCTTGTCCAATTCGGACCAAGGGGTGGAGGGCGCGCGGCCCAGCCCTGGCCCTCCTTCCCTCTTTCTCCTACGGCCTATTAAGGCCCATAGCTTCCCCAGGGGTTCCGATAACCCCCCCGGTACTCCGGTAAATTCCGAAACTTTACGGAACACTTCCGTTGTCCGAATATAGTCGTCCAATATATCAATCTTTACGTCTCGGACATTCCGAGACTCCTCGTCATGTCCGTGATCTCATCCGGGACTCCGAACTACCTTCGGTACATCAAAACTCATAAACTCATAATACCGATCGTCATCAAACGTTAAGCGTGCGGACCCTACGGGTTCGAGAACTATGTAGACATGACCGAGACTCATCTCCTGTCAATAACCAATAGCGAAACCTGGATGCTCATATTGGCTCCTACATATTCTACGAAGATCTTTATCGGTCAAAACGCATAACAACATACGTTGTTCCTTTTGTCATCGGTATGTTACTTGCCTGAGATTCGATCGTCGGTATCTCTATACCTAGTTCAATCTCGTTACCAGAAAGTCTCTTTACTCGTTCCGTAATGCATCATCTCGTGACTAACTCATTAGTCTTTTGCTTGCAGGGCTTATTATGATGTGCATTATCATGAGGGCCCAGAGATACCTCTCTGACATTCGGAGTGACAAATCCTAGTCCTGATCTATGCCAACACCACGAACACTTTCGGAGACACCTATAGAGCATCTTTATGATCACCCAGTTACGTTGTGACGTTTGATAGCACACAAGGTGTTCCTACGGTATTCGGGAGTTGCATAATCTCATAGTCATAGGAACATGTATAAGTCATGAAGAAAGCAATAGCAATAAAACTAAACGATCATAGTGCTAAGCTAACGGATGGGTCTAGTCCATCACATCATTCTCCTAATGATGTGATCCCGTTGATCAAATGACAACTCATGTCTATGGCGAGGAAACATAGGCATCTTTGATCAATGAGCTAGTCTAGTAGAGGCATACTAGGGACATACTATTTTGTCTATGTATTGACACATGTATCAAGTTTCCGGTTAATACAATTCTAGCATGAATAAAAGACATTTATCATGATATAAGGAAATACAAATAACATATTTATTATTGCCTCTAGGGCATATTTCCTTCATCACCCGCATAGAATTTCATGATAGCCGCCATGATGTCATCCTTAATGATAGACCAAGCCCTCTGGTAGAAAGCCACTATGAACCCATCCGGTCTAGGGGCACGATCTGGGGGTAACTCTTTGATCACCTTCCAAACTTCCTCCTCGGTAATCATGATCTCGAGCTCCGACAAATCATGCTGCTGCATACCCAGGAACTGAAGGTCTAATGAGAAATCCCGCGCACTATCCCTGCCAATGAGATTCTCATACGCCTGGAAGAAAAGATCCTCTTTTTGTTTTTGATCAGTTATGACTGCACCATTATTCTTGATGTGAGGGATAAAGTTTTTGGATCTGCGTCCATTAGCCACCGCTTGGAACAGCTTTGTATTTGCATCACCTTCCTTCAACCACTTCATCCTCGATCTCTGACAATCAATTGTTCGTTCCATAGCAGCCAAGCCCAACAGTGTATGCTTGAGTGTTTTCCTCAGCCAAATCTCATGTCTCGCAAGGAGCCGCAACTCCTGAGCAATATCAAGTCTATGGATAACCCAGGTGGCCACACGCATGAGAAGCTTAACATTACCAATCCTTCTCTGCCCCCATGCATGAAGATGCGCAGCCGCATTCCGTAACAGCGTATCCAGCCTCTTGTAGGGATCAACTATCTCAGGCTCACACACCCACGCTTCCTTGACCGCATAATCAAAGCCCTCCAGCTTGGACCAGAACATCTCGAATCAGAATCTCTTCTTCGTGCAGAAACCCGCGCTGGTAGTGAGAAGTAGGGGTGCGTGGTCAGACACACCAATCGCCAGAGCTTGCAGCAGGTAGTCGTTGTTGTCAAGCTCCAAGTCCACCGTAGTAAGGATGCGGTCGATCTTAGTCAAGGTTGGTGTATCCCTCTCATTGGACCAAGTGTACCTCCTACCATGCATGTACATCTCCTTTAGCTCGTGCTCGTCCATGAAATCCCTAAACATCCCCAGCACCCTTCTATTAACGTTAGTATTGTTCTTGTCAACATCGTTCAAAATCATGTTGAAGTCACCCAAGATCATCCACGGTCCCTGACATGTCAAGCGCCTACTCCTCAACTCCTCCAAAAACAGACCTTTGGCCTCCACCTCCTGCGGTCCATACACCACCGAGATCCACCAAGGATCTCCCACCTTAGTATGCACCATGCCCGTGAGGAAGTTGGTGTTGCACGAGAAGCTGTCCACCGTCAGCACCGTGCTATCCCATGCCAACAAAATGCCTCCCCTAGTCTCCATAGCCGGCAAATACACATGGCCATCAAAAGATGACCCAAGACATTGCATAACTAAAAAATGGTCCATTACATCCAATTTGGTTTCTTGGAAACACGCCAAGTTAACTTTCACCGAACTAACAAACTCTCTCACTGCCTTCCTCTTGGCCGGGTTGTTAAGGCCCCGAACATTTCAACATAGCACTTGTGGATGCATATCCATGGATGGGATATAGGTAATCCAGCACCCGCAAAGACTCCTAGTGTGCGCTCAGCACCACCGTATTTACCCCGTCCATCTCGTGGGGCTCTGGCACTCCCTTGCCAAATAGGCCAGCGATGACCCGGACATGCTGCTCCCTGAGGGGTGAGTCGAACAGGGCCTGAAGTTCTTTGACCATACCATCGTCAGCCACAATCTCATCTGGGACAATCCCCAAGGCGTGGAGAAGCACGTTTTCAGCAGGGTTCACCTTGGTGGAGCTTGCAACCTTCTTGTTCGCCCTGGTCATGCGCCTCAGGGTGAAAGGTATTGCATCCGGCCGTAACGTGGCCGCTTGGACCTCCTTGAGGAGAGGTGGTGCTAGCTTCTTGATGATGTTGGAGCAAACACTCTTCAGCTTGTTATATGCCTCTGCTTCCTGGGTTGTCATGCCCGTGGTATCCTCCCCTGTGCCATGACCCGAGAGGGCACCAGCCTCCCCGATAGCCCCAAGCACCGTCCGCGGGACGTGCATGTCGACGTTGCATGCATGATTTCCCTCAGACACGGCTCCCATCAGGTTCCCGATTGGTTCGTCAATCCCCACCAAATCAGCAAGATTCCCCGCTGGCGGGTCCCGCTGTGCAGTTTCCTCCACCACCACCAGATTCCGCAGTTCCAGACCAGTCACCAGCTCGCCATGTGTCGTGGGAGACCCGAGGCCGGTCCCGCCGCTACAGAACACACCAGGCGCTCCACAGACTCCAAGGCGGCCACCGGGCCCTCCTGATTCCCTCGGGGCTCCCTCCTGTCCAGATCCTCATGCAGCGGGGCAATCAGAACGGGGCAACTGTCCACCGTACCCACCGGATGAGCAGCTGTCCCCACCTTATCCAGGGTTGCCGCCTCCACGTTTGTCGTTTCCCCTCTGTCCGCCAGCACAGCCTCCGGCCCCACCATACCATCCTGCCGGCCGGGCTCCACTGAGACTCCTGCACCACGGGGGTCTTGTCCACCTGTTTATCATCTAGTCACTGATCCGCCGTGCGCCCAGCTCCGGAAGCTTCCAATATATACATGGACGAAGGAAAGGTTCCCAGGATGACCTGACCAAACATGACGGCCAGCCCCAAGAGAAAGTGCATGTTTTTTAGAACGTCGGTCTTTATTGATCAAGCAACAAAGGTACAAAGAGTCTCCCGAATACAATCCAGAGCATAATGAAAGATACAAGGGCTAGACGAGCCCAAACTTGACCTAGCTAAAACATGAGCTAAAACATTACAATGCCGACGAACATGATGAAAGGCCACAGATGATAGTAGGGATGGCACCCGCAGGGTATGGGTATGGGTGGAGCTATCCCATACCCTTACCCGTCCACCCTGAACTTACCACCCATACCCATACCCGTCAAGGGTACAATTTTTCCCATACCCGTCACCCGGCAGGGTATATGAGTACCCGTGGGTAAAAATACCCGCGTTTACAACACATCAATTGAGTAGAAAATAGTTGTAAAAAGCAACATATAACCATAAATTATTAATAGCAACACATTTTAAACAACAATGTACAACAACATATTGTAACAACAACACATTCTGATAAACAAAAATATCTGCCTATAAAGTGACACATGAAAATGTTAAACAACAACACATAATCATAAATAACAACACATAGGCATACACTTTAAGTTCACAAAATCATGATAAATTATAGAGATAATTTGACTACACATTAGAGTTTTACCTAGAGCGATTAGGAGGGGAAATTAATACATTGGGATATTAACTGAAACCCACTTATCTACATTTTAGATGGGTACATGGGTACGCGGGCATGGGTTATACGATCCCATACCCGTACCCTCTCTTCCTGATGGGTATGATATTTTTCCATTTAAGTACCCATGGGTAAGTTTTTATCCCATACCCTTACCCTAATAGGGTTTTTACCCACAGGGTACGCGGGTAATGGGTACCCATTGCCATCCCTGGATGATAGGCCATGAGCCAGAGACTTGACATCCGCAAGGACCGAGCCCACCACCGAGCGATCCCTAGCCGAAGACAACAAACGCTCCACCACAGAGAGTCCAGAGACGGACAGAAGAAGAGGGCTCGCGCCTGGGAGCAAGTACAGGCTTGAAAAGGTGTTGGAAGATGAGGTCGATGTAAGCCTTTGTTCTGGCCGTTGTACTCCTAGGAGGAGGAGCTACAGGTTCATTTCTTGCAGAATTGCGAGCTTCCTATATGTGCTAGATGGAAACTGTAAGAAATGTCGCATCCTGGTCCGAGCAAGAAGAGAGGAAGTCAAACAATCATTGCTTGGGAGTGGAGAACGACGACATGCGGAGGTGGACATTGAATGAATCCTTAATCTCATCCCAAACAGCTCGGGCATGGGGGCAAAATAATAGCGCGTGCTCAACACTTTCCAGCCGCCCGCAGAAGAAACAATCGGGACTTGCAGGAACCTGGCGCTTTCGGAGCTGGACACCTGAAGGGAGACAGTCATGTGCGAGACGCCAAAGGACTATCTTCATTTTATTGGGGGCTTTGATTCGCCAAAGAGCTTTCCATAACTTCTCGTCCTCCGACAAGCGTGAGCTGACACCCAGCCCACATTCACTTCTGCTCGAGAGAAAAAGTATGGTTCTTGCCAAATTATATGCCGACTTGACGATGTATTCTCCAAACCTCATGAACGGACAACGAGCGAAATCAGAGCCGCTATTTGTGTTGATAGGAACTTGAAGGATATTGTCTGCCACTCTGACCGGAAAGAAGGCACGAACAGACTCTTCATCCCACATCCCCCTTTCCTCATCAATAAGACAATGGACAGTTGCAGACGATGGGATCGGCGAGAGAGGCTGAACCAAGGCTGGCGGAGTTGAGGGGATCCAATGATCTGAAAGAATGCTCGTTTGACGACCATCACCGATCCCCCACTGAACCCCACGCTTCAACAGATCACGGCCATGAATAATGCCCCTCCAAGTGGCAGACGCAGAGCATGGAACCGAGGCATTCCAGAAGTTGCTGTTGGGGAAGTATCTACCCTTTAAAACACGAGCACATAGAGAGTCAGGCTCAATCAGCAACCTCCATCCATGTTTGCCCAAGAGCGCTTGGTTGAACAAAGTCATGTCTCGGAAGCCCATGCCACCTAAAGACTTGGGGGTCGACAGCCAAGCCCAAGACCTCCAATGCATCTTCTTCTTTCCATCCTCTCTTCCCCACCATTGGTCAGACACAATCTGCCTAAACTTTTCACAAGTAGCGACTGGAAGGTGAAAACAACTCGAAACAAAGGTCGGAATATCTTGAGTGATGGACTTAAGTAATGTTTCATTCCCAGCCCTAGAGATCGGTCGGTCAGACCATCCATGGATATTATGACATGCTCTGTCAGTCAAGAACCTGAAAGTGCTTGTTGGAGAATTGCCAACCTGAGTGGGCATACCAAGATATGAGTCATGAAAGGTCTCGTTGTGGATGCCCAGTCGGTTCTTCACCCTGTCCTTAATGCCCTCCGGACAGTTCCGACCGAAGAAGATAGATGACTTCTCTCTGTTGATTACTTGACCCGATCCTTCACAGTATGTGTGCAACACAGATTCCAATGAATCCATACTACGTTGGTCACTCTTAGCAAAGAAGACGCTATCGTTTGCAAATAGGAGGGCCTTGACGACCGTTTTTAATCCCATGTAGCTCGCCACAACACTCCTTCTGGAATAGCAGACTTGAGAAACCCTCAGTGCACAAGAGGAATAGGTAGGGGCTAATTGGATCCCCTTGCCGGATACCCCGAGAGGGTACCACGTGATCAGCAAGCTCGCCATGGACTCTGACTGCATAACGGACCTTAGTGACACACCTCATAACAGTATCAATCCATGTAGAAGCAAAGCCCAACTTCGATAGACAGGCATGCAGATAGCTCCATTCAACCCTATCATATGCTTTCATCATGTCAATCTTGAGGGCAAAGAAGGGTTGTTTAACTCGCTGCTTCTGAATAGTGTGAAGACATTCATAAGCAATCAAGGTATTGTTAGTTATCAGTCTTCCAGGAACAAAGGCACTCTGGCATTCGGAGATCACAACTGGCAGTAACACTTTCAGACGGTTGGCAAGGACCTTGGAAGCAATTTTGTAGAGCACGTTGCAAAGGCTAATGGGTCGGAAATTCTTCAAGTGTTTCGGTCTAGTTGTCTTGGGAATGAGAACAATCACCGAGTCACAGAAACCCTTAGGAATTGGTCTGCCTTCAAGAAAAACCCGAACTTCCTGACATATATCCTCTTCCAAGAAGGTCCAATGTGTCTGATAGAAGAGGGCCGGAAAACCATCAGGCCCGGGAGCTTTTGTAGGGCCCATCTGGAACAAGGCAGCTCTAATCTCCTCATTAGTGTATGGCTTGCATAGCTCGTCATTCATCTCAGGAGTAATCTTATGAGGAATTGCATCAGTGACACGATCGGCCTCATTGCTTGGTTCAGAGGAAAATAACTTGTCATAGAAACTTTGGACCATACCTTTGATTCCTGCCTGAGAATTGCAGCATGAACCGTCTTCACGCACAAGGGAGTGAATCCGGTCCGTCTGCCTGCGGGCAGAAGCTCAGAAGTCCGTGTTGCGGTCCCCAGCCTTTAACCAATCAACGTGGGAGCGCTGACGCTCCATAATTTCCTCCCTCTCAAAAAGTTCACAGAGTTGGCCCTCAATCGAGCGTTCCTCCGCCATCAATGATGGAGAGGGCAGAGAAGCCCTGATGGTGGCAATGCGCCGCTCCAAGCGCCCAATACACTTCCGAATACAACCGAAAGCCTCCTTACTCCAGGAGCGCAAAGAGCTAGCCTCATGCTTTAGATTGGCCCATGTTGCCCGAAGAGAAGGACAACCATCCCTCCCCTCAGCCCACGCACGTTCAAGAAATTCATTGTAATCCTCAGCCCGAAGCCACATCTCTTCAAAGCGAAAGCCTTGTTGGATCGGAGCTCGGTGTGGCTGTTGGATACTACCGCCAAGCAGAACCAACACTGGATAGTGATCCGAAGAAGTGGCAATAAGGTTCTCCACGCTGCATCCATCAAACAGACTAGTAAACATTCCATTAGCCACGACTCTGTCCAGGCGACATTTAACATGACAGTCAGGGTATTGTTTGTTGCTCCACGTAAACTTCGGTCCAGAAAAGCCTAGGTCAGTCAAGTTGCAGTCCATCAAGCAGTCCCGGAAGGCAGAAATCTGAGCCTCTGACCGATCTCGTGGACCACAGTGTTCATCCTGAGCCAAGACCTTGTTGAAGTCTCCACAACATAGCCACGGACCATCCCAGATTGGTTGCAAGCATCTAAGGAGCTCCCAAAACAAATGTCTATCTTCTCTCCTGGGCTCCCCATAAACAAAGGTGGCACGCCAGGCCACCCCCTCATCGATCTTCACATGAACATCAATACAACGCTTGTTGGCCGCGTTAACAGTAACCTCAGCCGAGGCCTTCAAAACAAGGCCCCCACTGAGGCCCTCTGAACTAACAGCGAAGCAGCCAGAAAATCCCAAGGACCACATAAAGTTCTTCACCCGAGTGTCCCTCATCTTCGTCTCCGACAGAAAGAGGAGGGAGGGTCGATAAAGCTTCACAAGCCAGCGAAGCTCGCCAACTGTCGAGTCCGACCCCAAACCTCGATAGTTCCAGCATAAGATACTCATTGCGTCTCGCGGGGCTGCACCACAGCGGCCGCCGGATCCGCCGATCGGTTGTTCGAGACACGTTGCTTCTTATTGGAGTCCACATCAAAATTCTGCACATCATCACCAGCATCCACCTGCCCTCCTGTCACAAGAACAAGGGCTAAAGCATTGTCATCCCCCTGCCCCTACAGCGAGGAGGAGGCAGGCGCCTTGGCTGACTTTCTTTTCTGTCCAGCAGTGCCGGTCTTCCTATTCTGAACGGAAGGAAAAAGTTCATGGCGAGAAGCACCTGTACGACCTCTTCCTCTACCACGATTGGACCTCCCTCGACCACGAGTAGATCCCCCGTGTCTACTGGGAGAGGAGACCTCACCGTCAGAGGCACCCGGACCCCCCTGAGCAATAGCACTGCCACGGCCTGGGTCGCCAGACCGAACATGCCCAGAAGAGACAGCACCCGTGGCTGACGATGAGGCCGTGCTGGACCTAGAGCCCCCTGATCTCTTCAAGTGATCATCAGCCACACAAAACTTCTTTGCCGCATATGGTAGATCTCCGTTCTCATCCCTTGTCATTGGATTTGGGCACAATACCGAGGAGTGGCCAAGGAGGCCACAAGAGAAGAAGTAAAATGGCAATCTCTCATACATAACGGAGAAGGTCTCCGTCCTTTTAAGCTTGAGAGAGGTCACTGTGGCATAACAAACCACCAGTTCCTGTACTGCAATCTCGGCCCTCACCCTCATAAAACTCCCCCAGCAGCGACCATCCGCATCCAAATCCACCTTGTAAATCCTCCCAATCGGTTTGGGAAATTCCAGTCCTAGCTTGGCCTTCATCAGCCTCGGTGGAACATGCATAATACGAGCCCAAATCGCCAAGCGGTCAAACTGAACTTGAGAGGGCAGAATATTTAGATAAAAAACTTTTAGTAACACAGCATGCTTGCCCACCATCCATGGCGAACCCTCGATCACCCTGGCACGATCGGCCTGGGAACCAAATTCAGCCACAAAGACATTGTCCCCCGAGGGGTGGAACGACAACCCTCTAGGGTTACCCCACGCCGGCCGCATAGCCGACGAGATCGTCTGGATATGAAGAGAATTGGGGGTCAACACCTTCCCCACCAGGGCACAATCCGGGGCCACCAGATCGACCTCGTCTTCATCGTCCAGAATCACTGGTTGTGCCTCAACCGCAGTCAGACGCAGCTTCTTCATCAGGTCTACCACCAGAACAGCAGAGGTCGAGCTGGCTCCCGAAGAAGGCAACCCATCCACCTCTGCCGCTTTTCCTTTCCCGGACGGCGCCGTCGCGGGGTGATGGGCCTCTAACCCCTCGTTGGTTACCCCAAGTGGAAGGTGAAAGATGCAGTGTTGTGGAAGTGTTTTCCCTTAGCAAAGATGCCAAGGATCGAATCCCCAGAGACTCCTAGGTTCAACAAGTAGGTGTCAACTGCTAACGGCGCAATTAGCAATCAACGTGGACCTGCACACAGATACAAATAACTTTGCTCCCAACGAGTACAGAGAGGTTGTCAATCCCTCCGGCCTTGTAGTTCACAAAGGATTAAAAGCAATGATAGTAGTGATAGATAGTGTTTTGTAATAGTAAATAATAGCGAAAAGTAAATAGTGGATGTGAACAATGATGGTAATATGGACCGGAGTCACATGATGTTCACTAGTGATGTCTCTCTCCCAAAAGACGATAAAACAGCTATGTGAGGTAAACGAATTACAGCTGGGCAATTGACAGGACCACGAACGCAAACCAATGCTGACTACATTGCAAGAAAGGTTGAGGTTCAAAGCATGGGCGGTACGCCAAAGTAAGTAGACCGAAACCCATCAATATCTACTACTAATCATCCACCTTGAGATATCTATCCAGAACATCTCGCTGGTATTAAGTTGCGAGTCCCATCCATAGTGTAAACTCAAAGCAACAGACAACTGCATTAAAAGAACTTTGCGTAAAGTAAACAATCCTTGCACCCGCGGGCACAAGCACCGTTGTTTTCCCCCTTGTGGCAACAGCACATCCCCTAGACTCATGTTTCTGTCACTCAAGCTAGTCATCGAGGGGCATGAACCCACAATCAAGCATAACGTTCCCTCTTGGAGTCACTACCTACTACTCGGCCAAAGCAATAAATAACAACGGAGAACATGCAAGAATTACTGATGAACATAAATATAAAAGAGGTGAATCAAATATATTACTCAAGATCAATCTGAACATAATCTCATAATCCATCGGATCCCAGCAAACTCATCATAGCAACAGCATAAGGATTACATAGGTGCCTCGATCATGTAGGGCAGCTCACGAGGACTAATTAGTGAAGCACAAGAACGGGAGGAGAACATCACATAGCTACTGGTCATGGACTCATAGTCCAAGGGAGACTACTCACGAGTCATCCGGGAGGCATCCATGGTGGTGGAGAAGCTCCCGGTGGTGATCCTCCCCTCCGGCAGGGTGCCGGGAAGGGTTCTCCTGGTGCTCCCGATCTTGGAAGCGGCGGCGGCGGCGGAACAGAGATGGGATCGCGAAAAGAAGTTCTGTTCTGAGGGTTTCGAGGGACCCCTTAAATATATGCCAAAGGGGAGCACCGGACGGGCTCCGGGGGGCCCAGGCGTCCCCCGGCGTGGCCCAGGGGGGGGGGGCCGCGCCCATAGGGCGCCCCGAGCCCCGGTGGCCCCCCCGGCTGTACTTCGGGCGCAAGGTCGGTTCCGGAACGCTGATTTTTTATATAATTTTTCTGGATTTTTCCTGGCAGTTCTCGTAACGTGAAAACCTGAAATACAAAATCAGCCGAAAACAGAAACTGGCACCTGGGTGCACTGGATTAGTAGGTTAGTCCAAATATGATCAAAATTGTATGGAAGTGTATGAATATCATAGCAATATCACCCAAAAGTGGCATGGAGCAAGCAGAAATTATAGATACGTTTTGGACGTATCAACATCCCCAAGCTTAATTTCTGCTCGTCCTCGAGTAGGTAAATGATAACAAGAATAATTTCTGTGGTGACATGCTATTAACCATATAGGACTTTTCATAGTCATATGACAAAAGCTTACTGAGACAATGATTCTATAGTAATTAAGTTGCCTCATGAGAAAGTCACAAATGACTGAAAGTTTTGCAATATGAAACTGAAACATCAAAAAGATTTGCAATGAACATGATGTGCAAATATGATAAAGTGATATCTAGCTTGCCCCCTTTAGTGATGCAAAACATAAATGCAGGGGCACCTTCAAGGTTTAAGTGATGACTAGATACAATGATTTCAAAATAAACGATATCACAATCATGCAAAAGACAATGCTACTTTGGGACAATGCACATTACACTCAGAATGACAATCATGCTCTCAGTAGTTGGTGCTTTTAAAAGAAGGTGGAGACTCAACATAAAAGTAAAAGAATGGTTATGTGCTAGAGCTTTTTATAGAAGCAATTTTGTCAACGGTAGTAGTACTTCATATGTGTCATGCATAAGACATCCTATAAGTTGCAAGCCTCATGCATCGAATACCAATAGTGCTCGCACCTTGTCCTAATTAGCTTGGATTTCCATGGGTTATCATTGCATTACATATGTTTCAACCAAGTGTCACAATGGGGTACCTCTATGCCACCTGTACAAAGGTCCAAGGAGATAAATCGCATTTGATTTCTCGTTTTTGATAGATCTCAACTTGAGGACATCCATACCGGGACAACATAGAAAATAGATGATGGACTCCTCTTTAATGCATAAGCATATTCTCATAAGAGATTGAGGATAAGGTCCAAGCTAAAACTTCCACCATGATACATGGCTTTGGTTGGCGGCCCAATGTTCTTCTCTAACAATATGCATACTTATTCAACCCACGGCAAATCACCCTTACTTCAGACAAGACGAACATGCATAGCAACTCACATGATATTCAACAAGTGTGACAGTTGATGGCGTCCCCAAAAACATGGTTACCGCTCAGCGAGCAACTTATAAGAAATAAGATACATAAGCAACATATTCTTTACCACAATAGTTTTTAAGCTACTTTCCCATGAGCTATGTATTGCAAAGATTGAAGGTTTTAAAGGTAGCACATGTAATTAATTGGAGTGGCGGTGAATACCACATATAGGTAGGTATGGTGGACTCATATGGCATAACTGGTTTAAAAGGATATGGATGCACAAGCAGTAATTCCGCTTAGTACAGGTGGAGGTTAGCAAAAGACTGGGAGCGACCAACTAAAAGAGCAATGACGGTCATAATCATGCAGAGCGACAAAGCAACATTGAATCAGACATGGTAGTTATATCGCTACTCAGAAATAAAAGATCATCAAGGCTAGACAGACTTTCTTTACAGTCTTAAATATGCGTGAGCATACGCCAAGTCAATCAAAATAAATTCTCGAAGGAAGATATTACTAAACCATACCACATCATAGGCAAACAAATCATGTTGGTACTCCAATAACACATTGGGAATCCCCCAGCTATTTGAGACTAACCATAAGAAACCTGAACTACTAAGCACCATTATGCACGTAGCATCTTTATCATAGACATATTAACCAATGCAACTGAAGCAAACTCTCTTAATAAGGTGAGCATGGTAATTAAAGAGAGTTCAAGCAACCAACTAAACAAAAGCTCTTGGAAAGGATAAGCATGAATACTAAGAGCAGAGCATGATAGTAGCTATTAAAAGACAAAGAACACACACAACAAAGATAGATATGAAAATTCTATGTTATGTTCTAGGTAGAAGTGGAGCGTGTTTCTCTCCCACATAAAGGAATGCTGAGTTCCGACTCGTTATGAAAAACTAAAAAGAAAACTAAAAGCAAGACGCTCCAAGCATAGCACATAACACATGAAGTGATAAAAATATAGCGGAACGAAAGACGAACTGATAATGTTGATGGAGAAGGGGATGCACGGGGGCATCCCCAAGCTTAGACGCTTGAGTCTCCTTGCATATTTCTTGGGGGTGCACGGGGGCATCCCCAAGCTTGAGCGTTTGACACTCCTGAATCTTTTTATCATCTTCCCTCGCACACTTGAAAACTCCCTTCATACATCACTCATCATAATCTGATTAGCGAGGTTAGTACCCTTAATAAAATAATTATACCTTGCTGGAAATAAAGATATTCTTGAAGTTCTACTGTTTCTCAAGATTGCCAAAAGGTTTTTGCAAAGAAAAAGCAAGCTCTTGGTTTGCAAACTGAAGGAAAGACAAAACAGGACAGAATCTGTGGAAAAACAGAACAGCAGGTAGTAATTGATCTGTTCGGGATACTTCTGCAACTCAAATCAAAAAACTCAGAACAGACGCACGAAACAAAATTATATAGAGAACGCTGTCGAAAAAATTCAGACCAAAAAGATGATCTGGTGATTTTATACGATTTTTTCTATCCAAGGACAGAATCTGTTTCCTGGACAGCACCTCACAACTTTTGAACTTTCTAGCAATCAGAGGCTATACTTGGCACAAATATGAAAAGTAAAGATACAATGATGATGCTACAGCAATAAACAACATCAAGACACAACAAAAGCAAAAAATTTATTCATGTGGGCTGCCTCCCAAAAGCGCTTTCTTTTATGCCTTTAAGCTAGGCATAATGCATAGAGGAATCAATAACCATCATAATAATCGGAGTTATAAATTGATTCATAAGGTTCCTCAACAAGTTCACTCTTGTTCCTTCTAGGAAAGGGGTACACACCTTTTGCCTTTCCGCGTAAGCGGATTTGTCCCTTACCTATATCGATGAAGCCTTTTACCGCTCGGAGGAAGTCCCTTCCAAGCACTATATTTCCTTGGTTTGGCTCCATGATGAAGAAATCAACCATTGCAATCCCTTTAAGGAATTTGACTGGCACATCTTTTATTCTTCCCTAGATTTCAGAAATATCTCCATTAGTGTGTTCATGATAAGACGATAATCTATCCATGTTAAATTTTAAAGAATCATGAACAATTTTTGGCATAGTAGAAACCATGGATCCAATATCACAATAAGCAAGGAAGTCTTGATTAGAGATACTAATCCTAACAAGAGGCTCCCAGTCATTATCTATTTCCAAAATATCTCTCTTATTGGGTTTGGGTTTCTCTACCTTCATTAAGTCTAGATCATCCATTCTATTTTCAATAGTAGCATGTAATGCCCCGGATGTAATACTTTCCCTTTTGGGTATATAATATATCTCCGGCTTCATCTATTTCCATTCCGGGTTCTTGTCTTTCGGGTTTTCGTCCTTTTGTTGTGTGAGTGTGTGGCATTCATTCATATCATGTAGACATGTGCATTGCATTGCTTTTGTGTTGTCGGTTGCATCCGGTTCCGCGTGTTTCTTCCCGTTGTCCGTTTCGCGTTCCGGAGCTCCCTCACGTGTCCGTGACGTCCCGTAGGCCTACTTTGTTGTTCGGGTGTTTTACGTTACCGGTGTGCCGCGAGGTTGTTGTGTGTGTTGTTGTTTTGTTGTGTGCAACCCGCCTCTCAAATCTCATCTCGTTTGGAATCCGTTGGTTTTCCCATCCGTTGTTCGTGTGGGTCCGATGTGCCTTCACTTCGTGTCCCGGAAACATCCCTACTGCAGTCTTTTATCTCCGTCTAGGCCCTTTAAATCTACCCCCGCGATCGGATCCGTCGGATCGCGATCGGAGGGCTCCTAGCGCCCCTAAACTCTCCCTAACCCTAAATCACTGCTATATATAGACCCCTAGTCTATTTTGGCATCCCTATCCCCTTCTTCTTCCTCCTCTAGATCCCCTTCCTTTTTTTTTCTCTTTCTTTCCCCAGATCCCCAAAAATACTCCCGCAGCCATCGAGGCAGCAGCGCCGACCGGGACGAGGGCGCCGATCCCCTCGCCCGATCGAGCGAAGTCAATGCCCGTTCGCACCACAACGCCGACCGGCCTTCTCCCCGTCGCCAGCTGGGTCTCCAGGACCACTTCACCGCTGCGGCCCGAGGCCACCGCGGGCCAACAGCGCGCCTCGTCGCTCCCTTCCGCACCGGCCCAACCCCGCCGCCAGCTGGCCCAGTCTTCGCCCCGCTCGCCAGGCTCGG
>LR738712.1:160366840-160541822 GCA_902687465.1 Secale cereale
AAACTAAACTTGCATAGGGAGTAATTAACCCTCTTTCTTAATCAACAACCCCGGGCCAGTGCTCCACATGAGTGTTGGTCCGAAACGAGCGGACTGCGGGGCCGCCTTGGGGCAACCTGAGGTATCTGGCATACACCTGTAGGACGTCTCATCCGGTCGTGTCCTGAGACTTAGATACGCGCGGCTACTATCAGGGTGTCGACACGCCGGGAGGATTTGCTGGATTAGCCTTACCTTAGCTCGGTATATCTTGAGCACGGGATTCCGAGGATACTCGGGTCTTCCCACCTTGGAGTTGCGACTCCGCGGATCGTGGGCTTGTAATGGGTCAAGTTGGAACACCCCTGCAGGGTTTGAACTTTCGAAAGCCGTGCCCGCGGTTATGTGGCAGATGGGAGCTTGTTAAATCCGGTTGTAGATAACTTGACACAATGTTTCAAATACACTACCAGCGTGTGTTCCGTGACTGTCAATTTCCGAATAGGGATTCGGGAGTTGAACACGGAGGGGTTATGTTTGTGGAGCTTGTAGCTAGGATCACTTCGTGATCACTTCTCGCCGAGGCCTTCTCTTCTCGCTCTCACTTACGTAAGCTAGATGCTAGTTGCTGCTGCAGACTTATTCTTTTCTTCAGCCTTTTCCTCACCTAAAGGCTTGGATAGTCTTGTTACCCGGAGACGGGATTGCTGAGTCCTCTGTGGCTCACAGTTACTTCACACACCAGATGCAGGTCCAGCTGTGAGCTATCCAGGTGATGGCACCGAGCTGGATTGGGAGTACGATGAAGAGCGTAGTCGGTACTACGTGCGCTACCCGGACGATCAGTAGTGGAGTCTCTTACTAGGATTCGATCCGCCTGTGGTTTATTTATCTGAGTTTGGTACTTTGACATTTGGCTTTTGCCCTTAGAGGGTTGTAGTGTTCTTAATGTATGATGTTTGAGACTTGTACTGTAATTCTGTGACGTGGCGAGTGTAAGCCAACTATTTCAGTTTACTATCCCCTCTTTTACATGAGTTGTGCAAAGATTACCAGACTTGAGATCATTCTAGGATGGACTTATGCCTTTAAGTCGTGCCTCGACACGTAGGAGGTATAACTCCATCCTGGGCATTACATAGCAAGTCTATCTATGACAGTATCAAAATTATGATCATAAACAAAGTAACTAGATAGACCATGTATAATTTCAAGAGCTCTAGCTTCATCACACTCTAGGAAATCTCCCTCGGCTATAATATCAAGAGAGTGTTTACACCATTTAAAAAGACCCTGGTAAAAATTCCTAAGCACAATTTTTATAGGTATCCAAGGCATAATTCTCCTATGTGCGTCAGAAATTCTGTCCCATGCCTTCTTCATATTTTCTCCGTCCCTTTGATGGAAATCTAGAACTTCTGATTCCCTCAAAGCACCATATCCTAACATGTTTAGATAAACAGATAGGACTACTAACAAGAAGGTAAAATATATATTTTTTTTGTAATTTTCTGATAAAGGATACTAAAGCAAAAACTGAAAGGTGAACTAACAAGACTAAAAAGCAAAGGTAAAAGATAGCATGCAACTCCCCTATCCTGAAGAGTGGAGTCCCCGGCAACGGCGCCAGAAAATACTCCTTGATGGGCCTCTAACCCCTCGTTGGTTACCCCAAGTGGAAGGTGAAAGATGCAGTGTTGTGGAAGTGTTTTCCCTTAGCAAAGATGCCAAGGATCGAATCCCCAGAGACTCCTAGGTTCAACAAGTAGGTGTCAACTGCTAACGGCGCAATTAGCAATCAACGTGGACTTGCACACAGATACAAATAACTTTGCTCCCAACGAGTACAGAGAGGTTGTCAATCCCTCCGGCCTTGTAGTTCACAAAGGATTAAAAGCAATGATAGTAGTGATAGATAGTGTTTTGCAATAGTAAATAATAGCGAAAAGTAAATAGTGGATGTGAACAATGATGGTAATATGGACCGGAGTCACATGATGTTCACTAGTGATGTCTCTCTCCCAAAAGACGATAAAACAGCTATGTGAGGTAAACGAATTACAGCTGGGCAATTGACAGGACCACGAACGCAAACCAATGCTGACTACATTGCAAGAAAGGTTGAGGTTCAAAGCATGGGCGGTACGCCAAAGTAAGTAGACCGAAACCCATCAATATCTACTACTAATCATCCACCTTGAGATATCTATCCAGAACATCTCGCTGGTATTAAGTTGCGAGTCCCATCCATAGTGTAAACTCAAAGCAACAGACAACTGCATTAAAAGAACTTTGCGTAAAGTAAACAATCCTTGCACCCGCGGGCACAAGCACCGTTGTTTTCCCCCTTGTGGCAACAGCACATCCCCTAGACTCATGTTTTTGTCACTCAAGCTAGTCATCGAGGGGCATGAACCCACAATCAAGCATAACGTTCCCTCTTGGAGTCACTACCTACTACTCGGCCAAAGCAATAAATAACAACGGAGAACATGCAAGAATTACTTATGAACATAAATATAAAAGAGGTGAATCAAATATATTACTCAAGATCAATCTAAACATAATCTCATAATCCATCGGATCCCAGCAAACTCATCATAGCAACATCATAAGGATTACATAGGTGCCTCGATCATGTAGGGCAGCTCACGAGGACTAATTAGTGAAGCACAAGAACGGGAGGAGAACATCACATAGCTACTGGTCATGGACTCATGGTCCAAGGGAGACTACTCACGAGTCATCCGGGAGGCGTCCATGGTGGTGGAGAAGCTCCCGGTGGTGATCCTCCCCTCCGGCAGGGTGCCGGGAAGGGTTCTCCAGGTGCTCCCGATCTTGGAAGCGGCGGCGGCGGCGGCGGAACAGAGATGGGATCGCGAAAAGAAGTTCTGTTCTGAGGGTTTCGAGGGACCCCTTAAATATATGCCAAAGGGGAGCACCGGACGGGCTCCGCGGGGCCCAGGCGCCCCCCCCCCCGGCGCGGCCCGGGGGGGGTGGGGGGGGGCGCCCACAGGGCGCCCCGAGCCCCGGTGGCCCCCCCGGCTGTACTTCGGGCGCAACGTCGGTTCCGGAACGCTGATTTTTTATATAATTTTTCTGGATTTTTCCTGGCAGTTCTCGTAACGTGAAAACCTGAAATACAAAATCAGCGAAAACAGAAACTGACACCGGGGTGCACTGGATTAGTAGGTTAGTCCAAATATGATCAAAAGAGTATGGAAGTGTATGAATATCATAGCAATATCACCCAAAAGTGGCATGGAGCAAGCAGAAATTATAGATACGTTTTGGACGTATCATGGGGGCGTCCCCGCCGCTGCCAAGCAAGAGAAGATTGCCCATGCTGGCATCAGACCCCACCCCATCACGCATCTCCGCCATCGAGAGTTCGACAAAACCCCAACCTCACACTGCCAAGGGTGGGTAGCGGTCCAAGGAGCGCCCCAAGATCACCCCGAACAGCGGCAAGGAGAGGAATCACCTCCGTCTAGAAGAGGCAGAGGAATAAGCGAACAGGAGGGGAGGAATCGGATCTGGGGATCGAAGATCACAGACTCATACATCGATCTAACCCTGGGAACCGCCTATCGCCCGTAGGTCGCAGGAGCCCTAGGAGAGAGAACATGGAGAAAGTGCATGTTTTGCTAGTTTGTGAGCTTCAAAGTTTGAGCTCCTAAATTCATGAGCTATATTACATAAATGCAAGTCCGAAGATTGATCTAGACTTTCTTTGATCACTGCTCCATAAGATGCAGAAGTGCCGTTCGTCAAGTCATCCTCCACCACCTTACAATCCGATGCAATTTGGATATTCTGAACATATAGATCTTCTGAAAGAGATTGTGCTTCCTAATAGCCATTGCTTCAAGTGTTGCTGGATCACTAATATGCTTAACAACAATGGCCGAAGCTCCGAGAAAAGTCCCTTGTTGATTCCTACAGACTGGCCCGATTGCTCCATACCTTCGTCCCATGGATACCGCTGCATCCACATTAAGCTTTGCACATCCCTGGGTTGGAGGTAGCCACCGTGACGGCCTCGGAGCTGAAGAAGTCGTTGGTCTTTGGACACGGTAACTCACTTGTTGTATCTCTGCCAAATAACTTGTTATAAAACTATTCATTGCAAAGGGAGATTGGTATATGTCTTCATAAACATCTTTGCTCCTTGCGCCCCAGATCGCCCAAGCAGTCACAATTAATCTGGTAAATTCATCCGTGTCTAATATTTCATGCAAAGTAAAGAGCCAAGCCTTCGGGCTCTCTTCCTAGCGGTGAATAAATTTTTCAACAAATTCCTCAGGCGCGAGAGCCCATATGCTCCTGGACATGGCGCATGACAAGAGTGCATGCCTCCACGTATCTTTGGTGCCACATAGCTTGCATGTATGTTGGTCGGCCATGTTCCTATGGTCTAGAACTTCTCCAGTTGGCATCGACTACCTTGCAAGTCGCCATACGAACATACGAAGCTTGGACGGGACTTGGATATGCCATATAGCGTTCCACTATTTACTCTCCAGAGCTGAAGTACATTCTTCTTCATAGATCCATCTTTCCCTACTAAGTTTCGTTCTCAAAATCATGTGATATGCCGAGCGTACAGTGAATACACCTCGGCTCTCCTCATGCCATGCTCAGAAATCAATTACACTCCTTGTGCACAGAGGTATTTTCAAGATCTCATCAACATCAAAAGGGGTAAACACTGACCGAACCAGACCTTCCTTCCACTCAGCTAAAGTGGAATCAATGAAGTCTGAGACTTTAACTGGTGGATTAGGAACTAGTGAGGTGATCGGATGTTTGAAATTGTCTCTAGGGATCCATTTATGCAACCATACATCAGTACGTTCTCCATTACCAATTCGCCCGTGCAAGTGCAACTAATCCCCTGGTGGTTTTGGTAATTCATAACAACATATAGCTCATTGAACTAATATCCATTCAAGATTAATGTTATAGAAAGTTCAATGATTGGTATGGCATGCACTAGAGATGTGGACCCCTCAAAATGCGAAGGACACATATTGGCAAAAGCTCAAGACTCTACATTTTCATTTTCGTGATCCAAAATCACATTGAGTCCATAGGAAAAGCCAATACTATTAAAAGGGGATGAGGTGTTGCTTAATTGCTTACTTGCTCAAAATGCTTAGTGATATGCTACAAAACCCTCAATCACTTTCTCATTTCCACATATGTACTAAACCTAAAGTCAAACTCGGCCCCACCGATTTGATCTATCCGGCGCCGCTAAGTTCACTTGACATAGCCAATGCCAGAAACCCTAATCAGTTCGGTCTCATCGATAGGGATCTCGATCTCACTGAGATGGGATTGCAAACTCTCTGTTTCCCTTCATAACGTTTTGGTCAAATCGACATGAGCGATCGGTCCCACCGAGTTGGCAATGCAAACTCTCTGTTTCCTTTTCGTAACGTTTCGATCTCACCAAAATGAGCGATCGGTCCCACCGAGTTTGCCTGACCAAGTCTCTGTTTGCTTATTATTGAAATCGGTCTCACCGAGATGAGGTTTCTCAACCCTAGCGCATTGGTTCCACCGAGTTGATCATGTCAGTCCCACCGAAAAGCCTAATGTTCACATTTTGAACCAGGTTGGTCTCACCGAGTTTGGTAAATTGTGTGTAACAGTTAGATTTTGTGTGGAGGCTATATATACCCCTCCACCCCATTCTCCATCAGAGAGAGAGCCATCAGAATGTGCCTACACTTCCACTACTCATTTTCTGAGAGAGAACCACCTACTCATGTGTTGAGACCAAGATATTCCAAGCCAACTACAAGAATCTTGATCTCTAGCCTTCCCCAAGTTGCTTTCTACTCAAATCATCTTTCCACCATATCCAAATCTATGAGTGAGAGTTGAGTGTTGGGGAGACTATAATTTGAAGCACAAGAGCAAGGAGTTCATCATCAACACACCATCTATTACCTTTTGGAAAGTGGTGTCTCCTAGATTGGTTAGGTGTCACTTGGGAGCCTCCATCAAGATTATGGAATTGAACCAAGGAGTTTGTAAGGGCAAGGAGATCACCTACTTCGTGACGATCTACCCGAGTGAGGCAAGTCCTTCGTGGGCGATGGCCATGGTGGGATAGACAAGGTTGCTTCTTCATGGACCCTTCGTGGGTGGATCCCTCCGTGGACCCGCACAACCGTTGCCCTTCGTGGGTTGAAGTCTCCATCAACGTGGATGTACGATAGCACCACCTATCGGAACCACGCCAAAAATCTCCGTGTCTACATTGTGTTTGCTCCCTCCAAACTCGCTTTCAACGGTGGTGTGGCGGCAATGGCGGCCGGCAACAGCTGCCGACGGGCAGCGACGGCAGAGCGTATGGTCGGTGTTCCGCGCACACCCAATAGGGACGCCACGTGCACTACACTACACCGGGGACCGCGCCACCACCGCGGTGTAGCCTCCTAGCTGGAGTTGTCCTCTTATGACGGCGGAGTGGCTGAGCGACGACGACGGACCGGTGCCATTGGCGATTGTGGGAGAAGCAGACGAGATAAGCTACATGGAGTGAGGGGAAAATGCGACGCATCACTCGCCGGACGTGAGGGTTTATATAGAAGGCCGGTAAGCATTGGGGTTTTGGGGGATTTTATCGTTGCGCGGGAACGGGCTCACCAACGATTCATTGGCTCCACCGTTTGGTCAAAAGAACGCCCCTGCGCGCTACGTAAGCTTGCGTTGTAAGATGTCTGCGGCAGCGGGGTGACAAGACGTGCGAGAGGAGGACGAAAGGCCACGTACACATACGGTTAATAAGAAAATGTTTGCGATTTAATTACCTACTATACCCCCGTCATGGTTTATAAGTAGGATTTAACTAATAAAATACGAATGCATGTCGCCAAAGATTATATAGTTGGATTCGTATTTGAACATAGTTTCCAATTTTTTTATAACATGCATTAACATTTTGTTGGTTAAATTTGATGGCAAAGTATGGCATAGAATATACGGCTTGCGACCATTTCCTGCATGTTCAACTGCTCTATGCGTGTGGTTGCTTGCGGTTGAGGCAGCCGCGACGTGCTCTGCTCGTGTCCCGCCGCGCGCGCTCTGCTCTCGCGTCTCTCTGGGTGCTCTGCCCTCGTCCCTCCATGTGAGCTACCAGTGTTTGGGGCCGGCGCACGATCACGCACGTTCGTGTGCATGCGGTTACGCCGGGCGCGGCGCAACAATGCAGTTACCCATTGCAAAAACAACCATGCAGACGTGCCGAGAATCCAGGCCGCCCGTAAAGAAATATGCCCTAGAGGCAATAATAAAGTTGTTATTTATATTTCCTTATATATCATGATAAATGTCTTTTATTCATGCTAGAATTGTATTAACCGGAAACTTGATACATGTGTGAATACATAGACAAAACAAAGTGTCCCTAGTATGCCTCTACTAGACTAGCTCGTTAATCAAAGATGGCTATGTTTCCTGACCATAAACATGTGTTGTCATTTGATCAACATGATCACGTCATTATGAGAATGATGTGATGGACAAGACCCATCCGTTAGCTTAGCACTATGATCGTTTAGTTTTACTGCTATTGCTCTCTTCATGACTTATACACGTTCCTCTCAGTATGAGATTATGCAACTCCCAAATACCGGAGGAACACCTTGTGTGCTATCAAACGTCACAACGTAACTGGGTGACCATAAAGATGCTCTACAGGTGTCTCCGAAGGTGTTTGTGGTGTTGGCATAGATCGAGAATAGGATTTGTCACTCTGAGTGTCGGAGAGGTATCTCTGGGCCCTCTCGGTAATACAGATCGTAATAAGCCTTGCAAGCAAACGACTAATGAGTTCTTTCCGGTAACGAGATTGAACTAGGCATGATGATACCGACGATCGAATCTCGGGCAAGTAGCATACCGATGACAAAGGGAACAACGTATGTTGTTATGCGGTTTGACCGATAAAGATCTTCGTAGAATATGTAGGAACCAATATGAGCATCCAGGTTCCGCTATTGGTTATTGACCGGAGATGAGTCTCGGTCATGTCTACATAGTTCTCGAACCCGTAGGGTCCGCACACTTAACTTTCGATGACGATCGGTATTAGGAGTTTATGTGTTTTGATGTACCGAAGGTTGTTCGGAGTCCCGGATGAGATCACGGACATGACGAGGAGTCTCGAAATGGTCGAGACATAAAGATTGATATATTGGAGGGTTATATTCGGACACCGGAAGGGTTCCGGAAGTCACCAGATAAATACCGGAGTACCGGGGAGTTACCGGAACCCCTCGGGGGGGGTCAATAGGCCTTCATGGGCCTTAGTGGAAATAGAGGGCATCAAGGGAGGTGTGGGACGCGCCCCCTTAGGCCCAAACCGAATTGGTTTAGGGAAAGGTGGGCCGGCCCCCTCTTTCCTTCTCCCCTCCTCCTTTTTCCTTCCCCCTCTTAGTTGGACTAGGAAGGGGGGGGGACCTACTCCTAGTAGGAGTAGGAATACCCCCTTGGGGCACGCCATAGGAGGCCGGCCGGCCCCCTCCTCCACTCCTTTATATACGTGGCCAGGGGGCACCCCATAGACACACAAGTTAATTTCTTAGCCGTGTGCGGTGCCCCCCTCCACTGTTACACACCTCGGTCATATTGTCGCAGTGCTTAGGCGAAGCCCTGCGTCGGTAACTTTATCAACACCATCACCACACCGTCATGCTGACGAAACTCTCCCTCGTCCTCAACTGGATCAAGAGTTCGAGGGACGTCACCTAGTTGAACGTGTGTAGATCGCAGAGGTGCCGTGCGTTCGGTGCTTGATCGGTTGGATCACAAAGACGTTCGACTACATCAGCCGTGTTACTAAATGCTTCCGCTTTTGGTCTTCGAGGGTACGCGGACACACTCTCCCCTCTCGTTGTTATGCTTCTTCTATATAGATCTTGCATGATCGTAGTATTTTTTTTGAAATACTATGTTCCCCAACAGTGGCATCATGAGCCAGGTCTATGCGTAGATGATATGCACGAGTAGAACCCAATGAGTTGTGGGAGATAATAGTCATACTGCTTACCAGCATGTCATACTTTGATTCGGGGGTATTGTGAGATGAAGCGGCCCAGATCGACATTACGCGTATGCTTACGCGAGATTGGTTTCACCGTCACAAGCACTCGTTGCTTAAAGATGACCGGTGGGTGTCTGTCTCTCTCACTTTAGTTGAATCGAGTGTGACTACGCCCGATCCTCGTGAAGGTTAAAACAACACACTTGACGAAAAATTGTTGTGGTTTTGATGCGTAGGTAAGAACAGTTCTTGCTAAGCCCGTAGCAGCCACGTAAAACTTGCAACAACAAAGTAGAGGACGTCTAACTTGTTTTCGTAGGGCATGTTGTGATGTGATATGGTCAAGACGTGATGAGTTATACGTTATTGTATGAGATGATCATGTTTTCTAAATTATCGGCAACCGACAGGAGCCTTATGGTTGTCTCTTTATTGTATGAATTGCGAAAGCCGTGTAATTGCTTTACTTTATCACTATGAGTTAGCGATAGTAGTAGTAACAATAGTGGCGAGATGACCACGACGCTACGATGAAGATCATGGTGTCAAGCCGGTGATGATGGAGATCATGACGGTGCTTTGGAGATGGAGATCAGAAGCACAAGATGATGATGGCCATATCATGTCACATATTTTGATTGCTTGTGATGTTTATCTTATTATGCTTCTTATTTTGCTTAGTACGGCGGTAGCATTATAAGATGATCCCTTACAAAATTTCAAGGTACAAGTGTTCTCCTTGAGTATGCACCGTTGCGAAAGTTCGTCGTGCCGAGACACCACGTGATGATCGGGTGTGATAAGCTCTACGCTCAAATACAACGGGTGTAAGACAGTTTTGCACATGCATAATACTCGGGTTAAACTTGACGAGCCTAACATGTACATACATGGCCTCGGAACACTAGAGACCGAAAGGTCGAGCATGAATCATATAGTAGATATGATCAACATAAGATGTTCACCATTGAAAACTACTCCATCTCACGTGATGATCAGACATGGTTTAGTTGATTCGGATCATGTCATCATTTAGATGACTAGATGGATGTCTATCTAAGTGGAAGTTTTTTAGTAATATGATTAATTGAACTTTAATTTATCATGAACTTAGTCCTGATAGTTTTTGCATATCTATGTAGTTGTAGATCAATGGCCATGCTACCGTTCCCTTGAATTTTAACGCGTTCCTAGAGAAAGCTAAGTTGAAAGATGATGGTAGCAACTACACGGACTGGGTCTGTAACTTGAGGATTATCCTCATTGCTGCATGAAAGAATTATGTCCTGGAAGCACCGCTAGGTGACATGCCTGCTGTAGGAGCAACTTTGGACGTTATGAACGTCTGGCAAGCTCATTTTGATGATTACTCGATAGTTCAGTGTGCCATGCTTTACGGCTTAGAATCGGGACTTCAAAGACGTTTTGAACGTCATGGAGCATATGAGATGTTCCAAGAGTTGAAGTTAATATTTCAAGCAAATGCCCGAATTGAGAGATATTAAGTCTCCAATAAATTCTCTAGCTGCAAGATGGAGGAGAACAGTTCTATCAGTGAACACTTACTCAGAATTTCTGGGTACTACAATCACATGACTCAACTTGGATGCAAAGTTGATGAAGATAGTGTATTGATAGAGTTCTTCAATCACTGCGACAAAGCTATAAAGGCTTCATGATGAACTACAATATGCAAGGGATGCAGAAGACTATTCCCGAGCTCTTCGCTATGCTCAAAGCTGTGGAGGTAGAAATCGAAAAGGAGCATCAAGTGTTGATGGTTAACAATACCACTAGTTTAAAGAAAAAGGGCAAGGGAAAGAAGGGGAACTTCAAGAAGAATAGCAAGCCAGTTGCTACTCCCGCGAAGAAACCCAAGTCTAGAGCCAAGCCTGAAACTGACTGCTTCTACTGCAAAGGGACTGGACACTGGAAGCGGAACTGCCCCAAGTATTGATAAGAAGGATGGCAAAGTGAACAAAGGTATATTTGATATACATGTTATTGATGTGTACCTTACTAATGCTCGTAGTAGCACCTAGGTATTTGACTGGTTTGGTTGCTAATATTTGTAACTCGAAACAGGGGCTACGGATTAAACGAAGATTAGCTAAGGACGAGGTGACGATGCGCGTGGGAAATGGTTCCAAAGTCCATGTGATCGTCGTCGGCACGCTACTCTACATCTACCTTCGGGATTAGTTTTAGACCTAAATAATTGTTATTTGGTGCCAGTGTTGAGCATGAACATTATATCTGGATCTTGTTTGTTGCGAGACAATTATTCATTTAAATAAGATAATAATGGTTGTTCTATTTATATGAGTAATATCTTTTATGGTCATGCACCCTTGATGAATGGTCTATTTTTGTTGGATCTCGATCGTAGTGATACACATATTCATAATATTGAAGCCAAAAGATGCAAAGTTGATAATGATAGTGCAACTTATTTGTGGCACTACCGTTTAGGTCATATTGGTGTAAAGCGCATGAAGAAACTCCATGCTGATGGACTTTTGGAATCACTTGATTATGAATCACTTGGTGCTTGCGAACCATGCCTCATGGGCAAGATGACTAAAACTCCGTTCTCCAGAACAATGGAGGGAGCAACTGACTTATTGGAAATCATACGTACTGATGTATGCGGACCAATGAGTGTTGAGGCTCGCGATGGGTATTGTTATTTTCTGACCTTCACAAATGATTTGAGCAGATATGGGTATATCTACTTGATGAAACACAAATCTGAAGCATTTGAAAAGTTCAAAGAATTTCAGAGTGAAGTAGAGAATCATCGTAACAAGAAAATAAAGTTTCTATGATCTGATCGCGGAGGTGAATATTTGAGTTACGAGTTTGGCCTTCATTTGAAACAATGTGGAATAGTTTCACAATTCACGCCACCTGGAACACCACTGTCCGAATGTCGTAACTGTACTTTATAAGATATGGTGCGATGTATGATGTCTCTTACCGATTTACCACTACTGTTTTGGGGTTATGCTTTAGAGACAGCTGCATTCACGTTAAATAGGGCACCATCTAAATCCGTTGAGACGACGCCTTATGAACTGTGGTTTGGCAAGAAACCCAAGTTATCATTTCTGAAAGTTTGGGGCTGCGATGCTTATGTGAAAAAGCTTCAACCATGATAAGCTCGAACCTAAGTCGGAGAAATGTGTCTTCATAGGATACCCAAAGGAAACTGTTGGGTACACCTTCTATCACAGATTCGAAGGCAAGATATTCGTTGCTAAGAATGGATCCTTTCTAGAGAAGGAGTTTCTCTCGAAAGAATTGAGTGGGAGGAAAGTAGAACTTGATGAGGTAATTGTACCTTCTCCCGAGTTGGAAAGTAGTACATCACAGAAACTAGTTCAAGTGATTCCTACACTGATCAGTGAGGAAGCTAATGATGATGATCATGAAACTTCAGATCAAGTTACTACTAAACCTCGTAGGTCAACCCGAGTATGTTCCGGACCAGAGTGGTACGGTAACCCGGTTCTGGAAGTCATGTTACTAGACCATAATGAACCTACGAACTATGAGGAAGCGATGATGAGCCCAGATTCCGCAAAATGGCTTGAGGCCATGAAATCTGAGATGGGATCCATGTATGAGAACAAAGTGTGGACTTTGGTCGACTTGCCCGATGATCGGCAAGCCATTGAAAATAAATGGATTTTTAAGAGGAAGACTGACGCCGATGGTAATGTTACTTTCTACAAAGCTGGAGTTGTTGCGAAAGGTTTTCGACAAGTTCAAGGAGTTGACTACGATAAGACTTTCTCACCCGTAGCGATGCTCAAGTCTGTCTGAATCATGTTAGAAATTTCCGCATTTTATGATTATGAAATCTGGCAAATGGATGTCAAAACTGCATTCCTTAATGGATATCTCAAAGAAGATTTGTATATGATGCAACCAGAAGGTTTTGTTGATCCTAAAGGTGTTAACAAAGTGTGCAAGCTCTAGCGATCCATCTATGGACTGGTGCAAACATCTCGGAGTTGGAATATACGCTTTGATGAGGAGATCAAAGCATATGGTTTTATACAAACTTTTGGAGAAGCCTGTATTTACAAGAAAGTGAGTGGGAGCTCTGTAGCATTTTTGATATTATATGTGGATGACATATTGTTGATTGGAAATGATATATAATTTCCGGATGGCATAAAAGGATACTTGAATAAGAATTTTTCAATGAAAGACCTCGGTGAAGCTGCTTATATATTAGGCATCAAGATCTATAGAGATAGATCAAGACGCTTAATTGGACTTTCACAAAGCACATACCTTGATAAAGTTTTAAAGAAGTTCAAAATGGATTAGTCAAAGAAAGGGTTCTTGCCTGTGTTACAAGGTGTGAAGTTGAGTCAGACTAAATGCGCGACCACTACAGAAGATAGAGAGAAAATGAAAGTCATTCCCTATGCTTCAGCCATAGGTTCTATCATGTTTTCAATACTCTGTACCAGACCTGATGTGTGCCTTGCTATAAGTCTAGCAGGGAGGTACCAAAGTAATCGAGGAGTGGATCACTGGACAACGGTCAAGAACATCCTGAAGTACCTGAAATGGACAAAGGATATGTTTCTTGTTTATGGTGGTGACAAAGAGCTCGTCATAAACGGTTACGTCGATTCAAGCTTTGACACTGATTCAGATGACTCTAAGTCACAAACCGGATATGTATGTTTGTTGAACGGTGGAGCTGTCAGTTGGTGCAGTTCCAAAGCAGAGCGTCGTGGCGGGATCTACATGTGAAGCGGAGTACATAGCTGCTTTGGAAGCAGCAAATGAAGGAGTTTGGATGAAGGAGTTCATATCCGATCTAGGTGTAATACCTAGTGCATCGGGTCCAATGAAAATCTTTTGTGACAACACTGGAGCAATGGCCTTGGCGAAGGAATCCAGGTTTCACAAGAGAACCAAGCACATCAAGAGACGCTTCAATTCCATCAGTGATCAAGTCAAGGAGGGAGACATAGAAATTTGCCAGATACATACGGATCTGAATGTTGCAGACCCGTTGACTAAGCCTCTTCCACGAGCAAAACATGATCAACACCAAGACTCCATGGGTGTTAGAATCATTACTATGTAATCTAGATTATTGACTCTAGTGCAAGTGGGAGACTGAAGGAAATATGCCCTAGAGGCAATAATAAAGTTGTTATTTATATTTCCTTATATATCATGATAAATGTATTTTATTCATGCTGGAATTGTATTAACCGGAAACTTGATACATGTGTGAATACATAGACAAAACACAGTGTCCCTAGTATGCCTCTACTATACTAGCTCGTTAATAAAAAATGGTTATGTTTCGTGACCATAGACATGTGTTTTCATTTGATCAACGGGATCACATCATTATGAGAATGATGTGATGGACAAGACCCATCTGTTAGCTTAGCACTATGATCGTTTAGTTTTACTGTTATTGCTCTCTTCATGACTTATACACGTTCCTCTGAATATGAGATTATGCAACTCTCGAATACCGGAGGAACACCTTGTGTGCTATCAAACGTCACAACGTAAATGGGTGACTATAAAGATGCTCTACAGGTGTCTCCGAAGGTGTTTGTGGTGTTGGCATAGACCGAGAATAGGATTTGTCACTCCGAGTGTTGGAGATGTATCTCTGGGCCCTCTCGGTAATACACATCGTAATAAGCCTTGCAAGCAAACAACTAATGAGTTAGTCACGAGATGATGTATTACGGAACGAGTAAAGAGACTTGCCGGTAACGAGATTGAACTAGGTATGATGATACCGATGATCGAATCTGGGGCAAGTAACATACTGATGACAAAGGGAACAACGTATGTTGTTATGCGGTTTGACCAATAAAGATCTTCGTAGAATATGTAGGAAACAATATGAGCATCCAGATTCCGCTATTGGTTATTGACTGGAGATGAGTCTCGGTCATGTCTACATAGTTCTCGAACCCATAGGGTCCGCACTCTTAATGTTCGATGACGATCAGTATTATGAGTTTATGTGTTTTGATGTACCGAAGGTTGTTCAGAGTCCCGGATGAGATCACGGACATGACGAGGAGTCTCTAAATGGTCGAGACATAAAGATTGATATATTGGAAGGTTATATTCAGACACCGGAAGGGTTCCAGGAGTCATCGGATAAATACCGGAGTACCGGGGAGTTACCGGAACCCCCCGGTGGGTCAATGGGCCTTAGTGGAAATAGAGGGCAGCAAGGGAGGTGTGGGGCGCGCCCCCCTTAGGCCCAAACCGAATTGGTTTAGGGCAAGGGGGTCCGGCCCCCTCTTTCCTTCTCCCCTCCTCCTTCTCCCTTCCCCCTCCTAGTTGGACTAGGAAAGGGGGGAAACCTACTCCTAGTAGGAGTAGGAATCCCCCCTTGGGGCGCGCCATAGGAGGCCGGCCGGCACCCTCCTCCTCTTCTTTATATACGTGGCCAGGGGGCACCCCATAGACACACAAGTTGATTTCTTAGCCGTGTGCGGTGCCCCCTCCACTGTTACACACCTCGGTCATATTGTCGCAATGCTTAGGTGAAGCCCTGCATCGGTAACTTCATCAACACCGTCACCACGCCGTCGTGCTGACGAAACTCTCCCTCAGCCTCAACTGGATCAAGAGTTCGAGGGACATCACCGAGCTGAACGTGTGCAGATCGCGGAGGTGCCGTGCGCTTGGTGCTTGATCGGTTGGATCACGAAGACGTTCCATTACATCAATCGCATTACTAAACGCTTCCGCTTTCGGTCTACGAGGGTACATGGACACACTCTCTCCCCGCTCATTTCTATTCTTCTCCTAGATAGATCTTGCGTGATCGTAGGATTTTTTTTGAAATATTACGTTCCCCAACATCCCGCCCCCCATTTATTCCTGCGGCCAGTTACCTTCATCTCTCGTGTCACACGACACAATAAGCACACCCACGACGACACATACAGAGAGGACATCCAGCGGTTCCAATGGCGATCCCCGTGGCTCCAATGGCGCACCCAGCGTCCGACGACGACAATGGCAGGCAATTTACAACACATCACGTAGTGGACACCCATGTGAGGGGGAAGGCCCTCTCGGTGGTGTACACGAACGATCCTGTCTCGGTGGAGAGCTCCATCCAAACTATGGAGCAGTTCCTTCCCGAGGACAAGTACCAAGTGGTCGGTTTCGACCTTGAGTACACCATCAGTTGTGCCGGGCACGATCAGAAGGTTGCCGTTGCCCAGTTGTGCGTGCGACATGACGTCCTCGTCTACCACTACCACCTGGCCACAAGGCCTTGTGAGCATTTCTCCAGGTTTTTCAACAGCTCTGACTACAGTTTCGCTATGATGGACACCACCAACAATCTAAAAGCGCTGAAGGTTTCGGGCTTGAAATGCCCGAATCTTGTCAACATCCAGCACCACTACAAGGTCTGGGGCAGCGACAAAAACAAACTGAACGCCCTTGTTGACCTCGCCTAGGCCATCATCAACCCCTACTACATGAAGATGAAGAATGAGAGCAACAAGGACAAGAACGCCTGGCACAGTTGTGGCATGAGAGACTGGATGAAGAACATGTCAAGTACGCGGCCAAGGATGCGTACACAATCTACGAGATGTACACGCGGATCGTTGACATGAGGAAGTGTCTTATTCCTACCCCAGACGAGGGATCGAGCCACAGAGCAGTGGCAGGAGCGTCACAAGAAGTAGATGACTAGACGATCATTTCTCCTATTTTAGAATGCATGCAATTGTTTATTGAGGTGTGTGCGAATGATCTCTACAACCACTTATGTATTTGGATGTTTATTTTAGTTATATATATACATGTTATTCTTTTGTAGACAGAGCAAATAACATGGCTTATTAGCAGCAATCGTCTGTGTTATTATTGGTCTTCGCACACATTTCTGATTACGGAGCTGTTTGCGCGTATCACACACATCTTGTTCAGTTGAACCGTTTCCATTGTGTTGCCTAATCACACACAGTTCATCCTAGTGAACCGTATGCTATATATCACACACACCTTCATTTGGCTGCCCATTTATTTTGTTCCTCCTCATCGCAGACAGTTAATTGAACTGAACCATATGCCCTGGATCGCACACGCAACTAAAATATGAACCGTGTTTGATGCATCCGTCATCACAAACGTTTTGCACCTTTTTTTGATGTTTTTTACACCATCGTTTGCGATTATGGCATCGCACACAGTAACGTCGAAGGGTCTCTGATCGTTGTGTCGCGTTTGGACCATCCTGCAGTAGTGTAGGTTCATCAGGGGCGCTTCCTGCTCATCAAAGACGACATCATCTAGATCTTCTTCCTTCAATCCCAACTCTCTCATCATCTTCTCAACGTCGTTGATTCCTAAGGAGGTCGATGCCTCATTCGAAGACATTAGATCTCTAACCCGATGAGACACATATCAGGTTTTTTGGGGTGGGGGTGGGGGGCTAGTTCCACCACTCCCACGCCTAGCCAGAAGAAAAGTTGCGGCACAGAGCCCGCCCCAACATCGTCAAAGATCACCGGGGGTGGAGACAGTGATAGGGAAGGAAAACTCGACGGCAGCGCGACCGCCACCGGGAGAAACAAAACCCTAGCTTGAAGAAAAAATCGCAAATGTAAGCTGAGTGTGTCTAGGCACTTGTACAATGGGCTGCAGCGGGCCATGAGCAATTTTGTCTTAGTTAACTGATCCAGTAAACAGCGGAGTAATCTTAGTGGAGTAAAATTTTACTCCATTAACGATGGGTATCTAGTCGGTCGCTTAAAAGTTCGTGGAGTAAACATAAAATTGTCTCGATTTTGTGTCCTAGCCACATCAACTTCAAACACTACACAATACATATCTTAAAATCATTCAAATGAAAGCATGGATAGGAATAATTTTCATAAAATAAAGTTTCATCACCGTGTTTTTTAAAATTAAACATGCTAAGTTCACTCGAAAGACATCACTTCAAACACAATGTTTGATTCAAAATCACCAGAAACATAGCATGTATATGTTGTGAATTGAGTCGATCTTTGGCATGCACCACCACCTCTCGGCCGCCACCACTCAAACGAGGTCATCGGCAAAGAAATCAATGTCCCCACCCTCTCGGCCACCCCCACCCTCTCAGACACCATCACCACCACCACCATCACCACCATCACCACCCCCACTCGGCCACCATCAACATTCCAAAGAGAGGCCAAGATTTCTCCACGAGTGAGCTCCCAATACTTTCTAACGGTTTCCTCCATTGTGTTTGGATTTATGAACATGATAGCACACTCTTTGGCCTTCTTCGCATCACGAATCCTCTCCTCATCGAGTGCAAGCCTATGCTCCTCGGCCTTCAACTTTCTCTCTTCGACCGCCATCTTGCTCTCCCACATCTCATCCTCGAAGGCCTTGAGCTCATTCCATCTCGCCACCTTGTGTTCTTTGTGTTCGGCCACCAACACCTTCTTCGTTTCGATCATTGCCACAAGTTCATCCTTGTGAGTGCCACCAAATGCATTCCTCTTTTTCTTTCTTTTGCAATCTTGTTTCCTTCTGATCTATTGTTGGCATCTTCATCAACCTCCTCGTCGTCCTCAACGAATATGCTCAACCTTGACCTCTTCAGAGTGGTCTCCGTAATTCTTTGGATCCACTTCTTATTATTGCATACCTCTTTGTAGCAATGATGCAAAGTGAAGGGTTTGTGGCCAAACTTGGTGTTTCGATGCTTGAATAGCTCTTGGATGTAGGAGCCAACTCCGCCACTTGCACACCACTCGGTGGAGCATGGTTCACTTGGTCGACGCAACCGGACCATTGGTTGGATTGATCATGGATGGTGCTCCAACGACGACCAAGCGAACCTTGTGTATAGCTTGATCGCACGTCCACGGAGGCATTGTAGAAGCCGGTGATCCTCTCCCAAAACAGGGTCTTGGTTTGATCCGTTCCGATCACTGCATCCATGGAGATGGCACGCCAAGCAACGCAAAGCGCAAGGTCCTCCTTTTGGTTGTAGTTTTTGTCGGATTCAGGACTCCACAGACCCAAGAAAGGTTCGAACTCTGGGGCGTGTGCGGAGAACTCAACCTCTCCAGCTTACCAAATCGTCGCTCTCATGGCCTAGCTCGATGAACAGGAAAGGAAAGAGACTCAGCAATTTATCCAAGTTCGGGCCACCTTGCGGTGTAAGACCCTACTCCTGCTTTGGGTGGATTAGCCTCACGAGGGGCTGAGGGTGAACTAGTACAGAGGAAGAACAACCTTGCGAGGTCTATTCTTGTGTGGATCTCCACTGAGGATTCAATCCGTTCCCTTACTATGGTGGTGGCTAGCCTATATATATAGCGGCCTAGGTCCTCTTCCTTGAAAACGAAGGCGGGAAGGGAGCCCACAACGACAAATTTGAAAGGGGACAAGAAGTACATCTTATCCTGACGAAAGGTGGTCTTCGCCTGCAAAGCTTCTGGTCCTGACGTCTTGGTGGGCTCGATGATAACATCAGTCCTGCCATCCTGGCAGTCTTGTTTTCGTTGCACAGGAATGGAAACCTTTGGATGATTCCTCGGGACTCCGCGTCTGTGCTTGCCTCCTTAGCACCAAAGAGGAAACCTCCTGCTCTGCGCCCGCTGGCGCCCGCCTGGCCTTGGTCGTCACGGCTTGTATAACCTGATCCTCATGAGATGGGCACTTGCATAGGAATCTTCACTCCTCAGGAACCAGCCCAGGAGGTCACTCCCTCTGGAGGTCTTGGTGTTGTCCGCCTCGCGAGGTTTGGCCCCTCGCGAGGTGTCGTGGAATTAGCACGACAGATGTCCGGTTTAGAGGACTTAGGTGTGGAGCCATCGCGCGGGTTAGCTTGAAGAGGTTAAAGCACACAAAGAACACAAAGGGTTTATACTAGTTCGGCCCCTTAGATGAAGGTAATAGCCTACGTCTAGTTTGGTTTGGTATTGCTTGGGCGTCGATGAACATGGAGCGGATTGCTTGCATGTGTCTCGACGGGTTGTTGCTTGTCCCTGAACCGTCGCCGGGTCGTCCCTTTATATAGGAGGCGACGCCCGGTCCGCTTTACAGAGTCCCGAGGCCGGCTCATAATTGTGTCCGCCTCGGTCTCTACTCTTTCTACCTTATACCTCAAGTTACAGGATAGGACGGTTCATAAACCGTAAGCGTTACATATGGGCCCTAAGCCTCCACGGGCCGTAACCTCTGACTCATAACCTATTGGGCTTATGATAATACAACTACATCAATGTAATCCGGATCTCCCTAGCCGGTTTATACCTGCTAGTAATATCCCTGACATTAGGCCCCAGATTGATTTGAACTTGTTCATGTCAGTCTTCTAAGTCTTTGCATAAATTTCCTCTTCTGTAGCTTCTCTGCTTTGTAAACCGGCTATGATGTCATCTCTGGAAATCATCTCAATCTGCCGTGACATCACCTCCACATTTATTGCTCACCACTGTTTGTTACTTTTGTTTAAATGCTATCCCGAAGATCGAGGCGACAACGGAATGTTTATCCAATCTCTGACCTCCTTGATTCCCGCGCTTGCCGTTTCACCTCACCAGCTTTATAAATACCGCTGAGCCCTGTTCTTTTTCTTCCTTCCGCACTTCTTCTTCCCCCGTCGCCCGAAGCTCCGTCGCCCGAAGCTCCGCCGCCGTCTTCGAGCCCGTCGCCGTCGTCAAGCCAGGCCGTTGCATCACCCTGAAACGTGTCCAGAGTACTCCGCCGCCGTCTCCTTCTTTCTCAGGTACTCCTTTCTTCTCACTATAGATCTTAATCTAGGGTTCCTCCATGGCTTCCGCCATGAAACCCCGAAGCTTGCTGTTCATCCCTGTAGGTTACCTTTGCAGTAGACTTAAACCTTGGATACCTTTCGAATGCGCTCCTGCTCCGTGGTTTAAACTTAGATTCAGACCTTTAGATTCAACCCGTAGATTCATTTGATCTGTAGAAACCCTTTGTAGTTCTTCCTGCATAAGACTTGCCTATATTTCATCTTTTTCTTACCGCTCAGATCCATTTTTACTTTAGCTTCTTGTAGAAACCTGTTTCTTCGTCTTGTAGATCTGTAAGTTTTTCACCGGTTTAACCAATCATATGCTCCTCTTGTAAAGAATTAGTTATAAACCCCACGGTTTAGCTTCCTCTTTTTCTGTTATTATAAACCGGTAGCTGCTCGCTTCATATCTGCTTCTGGGTTGTCAATGCCATTAGTCCCTTGTCTAAACCGTCGATATAATTTGATGTTACGCTCCGGTTTATACTTCAGTACTTTAGTAATCCAGATTTGCACTGTACCTTTCAGCGTTTTCTTTAGTCCAGATGGCTGCCAAGCAGTTTGTTTGTTGCAACTGGGCTCCTTCCCGCATTACGGAAGAGGACTTAACCAACGCCGCTTCAATTGGTCTTCTGGGCCCCCAAGCGGTTCTGAAATGGCGGGCCCCAGGAAATGAGTGTCCTCCTACCCCTAAAGAAGGAGAAGTCATCGTTTTCTTTGATCATATGGCCCGGGGTTTTAGCCCTCCCGGTTCAAAAAATTTCCGGGATGTGCTGGCCACTTTTCAGCTCCATCCTCAAGATATAGGTCCGAATTCTATATCAAAAGTCTGCAATTTTCAAGTCTTCTCAGAAGCATACCTTCAAGAAGAACCATCAGTGGATTTGTTCCGGGACTTTTTCCACTTAAACCGGCGGACAGAGTTTACTGCAGGACCGCATCAAGAACTGGGCGGTGTTAGTATTCAGAAGAGAAGAGATGTGATCTTCCCTCACGCTGCTCTCCATACACACCCCAAGGAATGGAACCAATCATGGTTCTATTACAAAGATACCTCGCCTGAAGGAGAAAACCCACTGCCGGGTTACCGTGAACATCGTCTACCTAAGGATCATCCCCTGCCGCAGAGTCTTAGTTCTTCAGAGCGGGCCCGATTTGCCCCTTAACTTGCTAAGCTTAGGGCCTTTATGGCCAACGGTTTAACTGGAGTAGATTTCGTTCGCTGTTGGCTTGCCTGGAGCATCCTTCCACTGAGCCGGCGCTCTGGCCTGATGTGTGAGTATATCGGAAAGACGGATGACCCTCAACGCCACATTGACATAATACTTCCTGAGAAAGAAGTCACTGAATCCGCAAAGAAGATGCTCAACATCTCTCTGGAAGAATGCAGCCAGACCGGATTAGCTCCTTTCTATGAAAACAACAAACCACCAGCAGTAAGCTCTTTCTGACCTCTTCTGCTTTTTCTGATCCGTCCATATCAATTGTCTTCTATTTATTTCTTATCTTCTGCACAGGCCAACGACCCCTTCTGGAAGAGAAAACCTCAAGATAAGTCAGGCAAACAGCCACGCCGGAAGACGTGTGTTGTCAAGAAGAAAAAGGCAGCTGCTGCCTCCGGTTCACATCCTGAAGAAGATGACCCGGATTCCGAGGTATGAATTGATCCTGATATGTTTTAATCTCCCTTTATCCAAATTTATGTTTAACAGTGTCCTTCCACAGGATTTGGCTGAAGGAAGTAAAGCGACAGAAGCTGAGGTAATCTCTCTTTCTTCAGACTTTGAAACACCGGCGCCCAAAATTCGTCGGGCGTCCCGAAAATACCCTTTTTCTCATCCTTACGCTCAACTGGACCCCAAATTTCTTTTGAAGAAGCAGCAGCATGAAGCACGCCGGACTACGCGCCATAGTGGCCATGTAGTAGAATCCTCCGGAATATCTCTTACTCCGGCTCGCAGGTGCCGCTCTGAGGTTTTACTTTTTCCCACTCTTCTCCATCCAAAGGCCGGACTTATACGGAAACCACTTAAACCGTCTGATCCTAACTATCAGGAGACTCCTTTGTCCTCTTCTGGTGAGTCGACTGCCACACAGGTCCCTGTACTGAAGACCGTGCCTAGGTAAGTCCCTTTCAACATCCGGTTTATGTTTGTATTTGCTCCTTGATGATTCTTATTGTTCTTTCAATTTTCTTCAGCAAGCCCAAGCCTAGCAAGAGGGCAAAGGCCACCAAAGCGGCTGCCGAGACTGCTACAACTGAACCGGCAGCTGATCCGGATGAAGTCATCCCTCCAGAGGGCGATCCTGCAAATCAGTTTGATGATCCTGCTCCCATGGACCATGATGATATTGTTGCCCCGGAAGATACCAATGTGGAAAATGTAGTTGAACCGGCGAGTCCTGTCCGGGTTAGCCCTCCTCGGGCTAACCCGGCTCCTGTTAGCCCGACCCCTACTATTGCCCCTTCTCAGCCAACCACTGCCTCTTCTCCGGATGTTTAGATAACCGGGACAGGTTTTACCGCTCCTGCTGAGCCTATCATCTTGGCCAAGCATACTGTAAAGAGGAGAAGCTTCAACAAGAGAAGGGCAAGTGGAGCACGGAATTGTCCAGCTATGCCAAATTGAGTGCCCAGGAACTTTATTCCAGGTATTTGAACCGGCTTCATACCAGCCGTGATTATGAATTGGGCTTGGTTAATATGATGAAGGATAAATACGAGGTAACTTTCTTCACTTGTCTTTGTTTTGTATTCTTTGTACTTCTGTCTTTATGCCATAGTAGCCCCCAAGTACCGGTTGAGCTTCGTTGTAGGTAAACCGGTACTTCCAATGTATGCAAAATGAACTTACATTAGCCCCCAAGTGCCAGGGGCATAACTTGTTTTATGTGCTTGGGACTTGTCTGAATTTCTCTTTTAATACTTCAACTGCACATTAGCCCCCAAGTGTCAAGTGGATAACTTGTTTATATGCTTGAGACTTGTCTGAATTGTCTTCTACTCCACTTGATTTCCGTGTAGGCTGACTTGACCCGGAGGGCTGCAGAGGTGACTGAGCTCTGAAATAGACTAGCTGCCACTGAAACTGCTTCTGCCAAAGCCAAGGATGAGCTTGTGCTGAACTCAACCAATACTGAAAAATTGAAAAAAGACTTTGAAGCGGAGCGGTCAGCCTGGGAGGTGCAGAGGAACGCTCTTGAGAAAAGAGCGAAGGATGCCGAAGAGGCCCTTAATCCGGTGACGCAAGAGCTGACCGGCTTAAGACAACAAATATAACTTATGACCTCTGCTATCTTTGGTGAGCACTTAATTTGCATATGCTTTCATCTCTGCAATCTTTGTTCTACCCCGGTTTAATCTTTAACAATCATATCCAGGGCGACGCATAACCCATCTTGGGGATGACATCCGGAAGAAACTCAAGGCCTCTTATACTCTGGTTGAGCAGCTGTATTCCGGCGCTCAAAGGATTATAAGTGCAATGTCCCATCAAAAAGCGGCCCCCACTACTATCCAAGGTACCTTGGAGAAGCTATCTATACTGCCTCTACGCTTGGAAGAAGTGAAGAAATCCGCTGCACGAGCCGACTCTCTTGTAGCACTGACTAGGGCCAAGGCATGGGTTCCAGACTTTGATCCGGAGGAAGCGATGAACGGGTACCCCAGTAACAAGGAAGATGGATCTGCCTTCTCTGGCAAGGACCTCCATACTTTAACCAAGGAGATGCGTCCTCTTGCCAGCAAGCTTGCCGATGAAGCGGATCTGACCAGGTATCATCCGGCATATGACTTAGAAAATGAACGGGTGGACCGGCCGGTTTATGATACCGAAAATCTGATCCCGCCAGTGCGTGCCCATACTTTTGCTCCAGATATTGATCCGTCCGATCTTATTACTGAGGAAATGTACTTCCGTGCACTATCTAAGATCGACTGGCGCGTCCCTGAGTTCCAGCTGCTTCAAGAAGATGAAGAAGTTCTGGTACAAGCCGATCCGCAGCCTTCACAGTAGGAAGAAGAAGCATAAGTTCGCTCATTTTAACTCTTAGCTGCTGTAATCTGTTGCCAGAAAACTTTAATCCGTTCAGGCCTGCAAGTGCCTTGTAATAGGATAGTTGGAAACATTGTCTGTCTCAATTTGGATGTCACAGCTTGACTTGGCATCTGCCAATTTTAATCCTTTGCCTGCTATGGTTGATCCGTTTATGTTATCTATATATGCATAAACAAAGCTCAAAGATGTCCTGGCGGTTTACCGCCGGACCAATTATATTGCTCCCATGGGCATATATTGAAAGAGTATCTGCTTTATACCAAAAAATACTTCATACCTTTAATTAAGTGTGCTTGACATCCTTAATCCGGTAGACGTTATTGAATGTGTAGACTCTGATGAGGTTCTTGGCCCTCTTGGTATTTGCCCAATGATTGTTCCGGGTTATAATAAACACCGGTTTAAATCATGCATGTATTCTATGACCCAGACTTTTGTAGATATGTGGTCAACTTTGAAGTTGCCCAGTTTCGGATCAAAAACCACATAAAACTTTGGTAAATCACAAAACACAAAACACTATTGCAAATAAGACCATGTAGTCGAGGCTTTTTGCGAGCTGCCAGGCTCCATATTTGCCAATCAATGGATGCGATCCAAGGGGCTATGATTCATGTTGCCAATCAATGGGTGCAATCCAAGGAGCAATGATTTCTGTTGCCAATCAATGGATGTAATCCAAGGAGCAAGAACTTTTCTTTTGCCAATCAATGGATGTAATCCAAGGAGCAAGAACTTTTTCTTTTGCCAATCAATGGATGTAATCCAAGGAGCAAGAACTTTTCTTTTGCCAATCAATGGATGTAATCCAAGGAGCAAGAACTTTTCTTTTGCCAATCAATGGATGTAATCCAAGGAGCAAGAACTTTTTCTTTTGCCAATCAATGGATGTATTCCAAGGAGCAAGAACTTTTTCTTTTGCCAATCAATGGATGTAATCCAAGGAGCAAGAACTTTTTCTTTTGCCAATCAATGGATGTAATCCAAAGGGCGATGATTCAAAGATGATCATATAAACCGGACCAGAAGGGTTTAATCGAAGATTCGAACGTGATCCGTAGCCCCCTAATGACCGTGAAGGTAGGGTACCTATGAAAGAGTTGCGCTTGAATGGCAAGTCGTGGTTGGTCCCTTATAAATTGTCCTGCATATCAAAATAGACTGATCAAAGCATCTGAGTTAACTCTCATAAGACACTTATTTAGAAGAAAAAAGGCTGATCCCCCGGTTTACCAGGGGTGCCGGTTTATTTATTAATCATAATATATACAGGATACATGAAGCGGAGCTCATGGCTCAAGTGTAGTAAGGCCGTAGAAGAGAAATATTCCACGGCCTCTTCGTCTCTTCCTCTGCTGTCCGTGAGTCCTTGTGTTCTCGAACGTCCACCAGGTAGTATGAACCGTTGTGTAGGTTCTTGCTGACCACAAAGGGTCCTTCCCAAGGTGGGGATAGCTTATGCATATCTGTCTGGTCTTGTATAAGCCGGAGTACCAGGTCCCCCTCCTGGAACGCCCTGGTCTTAACCCAGCGGCTGTGATATCTGCGCAGGTCCTGCTGATAAATTGCAGATCGTGCTGCTGCTATGTCATGTTCTTCGTCCAGCCGGTCTAAGCCGTCCTGTCTTGCTTGCTCATTGGCCGCTTCAACATAAGCTGCTACCCGTGGTGAGTCATGCCGGATATCACTTGGAAGAACCGCTTCAACACCATACACCATGAAGAAGGGCCTATAACCTATAGACCTGTTAGGCGTAGTGTTGATGCTCCAGAGGACAGAAGGCAATTCCTCAACCCAGCACCCTGGCGTTCTTTGCAAGGGAGTCATAAGCCGGGGCTTGATGCCTCGCAAAATCTCCTGGTTGGCCCTTTCAGTTTGACCATTGGATTGGGGGTAAGCTATTGAAGACACATCCAGGCGAATATGTTCCCTTTGGCAAAACTCTTCCATCTCTCCTTTAGATAGATTGGTGCCATTATCAGTAATAATGCTATGTGGAAAGCCAAACCGAAAAATTACCTTCTTGATGAATTTGACCGCTGTTACCGCATCACACTTACTGACAGGCTCTGCCTCAATCCACTTTGTAAATTTGTCCACTGCCACCAACAGGTGAGTTTTTTTTATCTTGGGATCGTTTAGAAGGCCCAACCATATCAAGCCCCCAAGTGGCAAACGGCCAAGTAATTTGAATCATCCGTAGCTCCTGTGCCGGAACTAGAGCACGCCGTGAGAACTTCTGACAAGCGTCGCACTTCCGGACTAGATCCTCCGCATCAGCATGGGCTGTTAACCAGTAGAACCCATGATGGAAAGCTTTGGCTACCAAGGATTTTAAACCGGCGTGATGACCACAATCTCCTTCATGAATCTCTCGAAGAATGTCACAGCCTTCCTCTGTTGATACGTGATGTCTACACACGCCTCTATTCTTGTAGACTATGTTGGGCCTCCAAGCGCAGAGGTTTGTAGGACAGCAGCAATTTCCCTCAAGTGGATGACCTAAGGTTTATCGAACTCAGGGAAGTAGAGGTCGAAGGTGGTCTCTCTCAAGCAACCCTGCAACTAAGATACAAGAAGTCTCTTGTGTCCCCAACACACCTAATACAACTAGGAGTTGTATAGGTGCACTAGTTCGGTGAAGAGATGGTAAAATATGGATGATAGGAGTGGCAAAGCAAAGTAATATAAATATGTAATAAAAAGTGCAGCAAGCAAACAAGTGGTAAACGTGAGCACAAATGGTGTTGCAATGGTGGAAACAAGGCCTAGGCTTCATACTTTCACTAGTGGCAACTCCCAACAACATTAACATAATCGAATCACATGATATTTCCCATAAAACATGCAAGGGGGACGCACTCGGAGGTCATTCCTTTGTGGTCAAGAGAGGACGAGAATTATGTAGGGCTACAAAAGCACACCTCAAAGTTCGTAGTTCTCAATCTATGGATTTCCCAATGTCACCGCGGCCATCCAAAGCGAGTACCACAATCACCACAACATATCTAAAGGATAGTCAAAGACAAGCACCAAGAGACTCTCAATCTTCAATCAACACACAAAAGAGGAAATCACTCATGAAAATATTCTTCTAATCCATGTCCAATAGACCGCTGTCACCTTGGTCTCGGGGATTATACTAGATAAAGACAAGTGAGTACATCAATCCAATACATAGAGGAAGGGGAAGTATCATGGGATCACCCTAGATTAGCATAGCCTATGATCACAATGAAGATCACATCATGGGAGAGAGAATTGACCACATAGCTACTGTAGAAACCCCAGCCCCGAGGAGGAACTACGCCCGCATCATGGAGGGAGGAAGCAACGTCGATGGAGATGAATCCGGGGGCACTTCCCCGTCCCGGCAGGGTGCCGGCACAGGAATTCTGGTCCCCCGAAACTTGGTGGCGATGGCGGTGGAGATCGGAATAGCTTCTGGAGGAAAGGGTTCCGGCATCAGGGTTTCCGCGACGGGTGTTAAATATATGCCAAAGGGGGTCGCCAGGGGAGCTAAGGGGGGCCCACGCGGCCTGGCGCGGCGGCCAGGAGGGGGGCCGCGCCCACAGGGCGCTTGGAGCCCCTGTGGCCCCCTGTGGCCCTACTTTGGCCGCATGGAAGCTTCCGGAACGCTGATTTTTTATATATTTTTCCCGGAATTTTTCTGGCAATTTACGTAATGGGAAAACCTGAAATACAAAAACAACAGAAAACAGAAACTGGCACTGGGGTGCACTGAGTTAATAGGTTAGTCCAAATATGATCAAAAGTGTATGGAAGTGCATAAATATCATAGCAATATCACACAAAAGAGGCATGGAGCAAGCAGAAATTATAGATACGTTTTGGACGTATCAACATCCCCAAGCTTAATTCCTGCTCGTCCTCGAGTAGGTAAATGATAACAAGCATAATTTCTGTGGTGACATGCTATTAACCATATAAGAACTTTTCACAGTCACATGACAAATGCTTACTGAGATAATGAATCTGTAGTAATTAAGTTGCCTCATGAGAATATCACAAAGAACTGAAAGTTTTACAATATGATACTGAAACACTCAATAGATTTGTAGTGAGCATGGTGTGCAAACATGACAAAGTGATACCTCGCTTGCCCCCTTTAGTGAAGCAAAACATAAATGCAGGGGCACCTCCGAAGTTTAAGTGACGACTAGATACAATGATTTCAGAATAAACGATATCAAAATCATGCAGAAGACAATGGTACTTTGGGACAATGCACATTATACTCAGAATGACAATCATGCTCTCAATAGTTGGTGCTTTAAAGAAAGAAGGTGGAGACTCTCGAACCATGGCTTTTGTTGGCAAGGTTGAAAACCCGTGGTCGGAAACAAAAACTAAACATGTACCAGAGCTCTTGGTTTTTAAAACAGAAGTAAAAATTATTTTTTAGAGATGCATATTTCGTCAACGAATGCTAGTAGATAACTCAATTACTTCTCGAGCTGGACAAGTTTCGAGGAACGGCTCCCGCACGAGGACGATCACATCCCCTTAATCTCCTTTGTTTATCACTGCCAAAGTTTTCTGATTTCTCATGAACAAAGCGTGAAGGAGGGTTTGTTTGTTATATATTTTTAATGAGCATGGTGCACTCTTTGCCAGTTCCTTCTCGTATTAGGGGTTTGCACATTAGACATGCAATCCCGAGGTGAAGCTTGTCCAACTTAAAAAGATCATGAATTAACTACTACTTCCTCATGAGCTAAAACAGAGGCACACAAGAGAAATGCTTTTGTGATTAATTTCGAGATGGTACAAGATAGTCTTCGTTAGGAATGGCAAGTAAATACCATGTATAGGAAGGTATGGTGGACTCATATGGCATTACTGGTTTAAAGGATTTAGGATGCACAAGCAGTCAGTCCGCTTAGTACAGGCGAAGGTTAGCAAAAGACTGGGAGCGACCAACTAAGAGAGCAATGACGGCCATAATCATGCAGAGTGACAAAGCAACATTGAATCGGGCATGGAAGTTATATCGCTACTTAGAAATTAAAGATCATCAAGGCTTGATAGACTTTCTTTACAGTCTTAAATATGCGTGAGCATATGCCAAGTCAATCAAAATAAATTCTTGGAGGAAGATATCACTAAACCATACCACATCATAGGCAAACAAATCATGTTGGTACTTCAATAACACATTAAGAACCCCCCAGCTATTTGAGACTAACCATAAGAAAACATGAACTACTAAGCACCATTATGCACATAGTATTTTTATCATTGACATATCAACCAGTGCAACAGAAGCCAACTCTCTTAACAAGATAAGCATGATAACTCAAGAGAGTTCCAACAACCAACTAAACAAAAGCTCTTTAAAAAGTAAAGCATGAAAACTAAGAGCTGAACATGACAACAGCTATTGAAAGACAAAGAACATACACAACAAAGATAAACATGAAAAATCCCATGTTATGTTCTAGGTTGAAGTGGAGCGTGTTTCTTTCCCACACAAAGAAAGCTGAGTTCCAACTCGTTATGAAAAGCAAGCAAAGCTAAACAAAACTAAAAAGGAAACTAAAAGCAAGACGCTCCAAGCATAACACATAACACATGAAGTGATTAAAATATAGTGGAACGAAAGACGAACTGATAATTGTTGATGGAGAAGGGGATGCATGGGGGCATCCCCAAGCTTAGACGCTTGAGTCTTCTTGAATATTTCTTGGGGGTGCACGGGGGCATCCCCAAGCTTGAGCGTTTGACACTCCTGAATCTTTTTATCATCTTCCCTCGCACACTTGAAAACTCCCTTCATACATAACTCATCATAATCTGATTAGCGAGGTTAGTACCCATAATAAAATAATTTTTCCTTGCTGGAAATAAAGATAATCTTGAAGGTCTACTGTTTCTCAAGATTGCCAAAAGGTTTTTGCAAAGAAAAAGCAAGCTCAAGGTTTGCAAAACGAAGAAGAGGCAAAACAGGACAGAATCTGTGAAAAACAGAGCAGCAGGTAGTAAATAATTTTTTCGGGGCACTTCTGCAACTCAAATCATGAAACTCAGAACAGACGTCCGAAAGCCAATTGTATAGAGCACGCTGTCGAAAAACTTCAGACCAAAAAGATGATCTGGTGATTTTATACGAATTTTTCTGTCCAAGGACAGAATCTGTTTCCTGGACAGCACATCACAACTTTTGCACTTTCTTGCAATCAGAGGCTAAACTTGGCACAAAGCTGAAAAATAAAGATACAATGATGTTGCTACAGTAGTAACAAACATCAAGACCACTAAAAACTGAAAGAACAAACTGAAAGCAAAGATAACAAGGGTTGTCTCCCGAGAGCTCTTTCTTTATAGCCATAAAGATAGGCTTAAGACTTTAATGATGCTCTCGTAGGAATAAGAGTTGAAGAACAAAAGAGAGCATCAAGAAGCAAATACCAAATACATTTAAGCATAACATGCTTCCTATGCATAGGAATATTGCAATAGAATAATTCATTGAAGCACAAAGCAATAAGCATAGGAAGACAAAACAGGTGCAGCTTCAAAACCTTCAACATAAAGAGAGGGAACTTAATATTATTGAAATATCTATAAGCATATGTTCCCTTCTCATAATAATTTTCAGTGTGATCACAAATAAACTCAACAATATAAGCATCACATAAAGCATTGTTACCATGATCCACATGCAAAAAGGTACTCTTACTCTCCACATAAGCATAATCTTTCTCATTGGTAATAGTGGGAGTAGGACTATCATAAACAACTTGAACACTATAGATTAATTGTGTATTAGGAAGATGGTGTTCAACAAGGGAGTAATTCCCTCCATGATTATGACAAGTTTCATAAGGATAATTTCTCCTTATGCCATAGGTACCTTTATAATCACTATAGATTGGAGTTATAACATCATCGTAGTAGAGAAGAGCATTATCATTGCTAGCAACTATATTTGTAAACATGTTGTCTTTATTCTTACTAGCAAAAGAATTATCAATTGTCACATCACTAGTGGGTAAAGGATTTGCAATCCTATCATCCCCAAGCTTAGAGCTTTCCATATCATCACTTTCAGAGTTGGTACCAAAAAGATTTTCAAGATCATAAGTAGCATTATCATCATTTTCCCAATCACAATAAGTAACATGCATATCATAATCAAAATCATCTTCAATAGTACCTACGGACGTATCATCAAGATGATAATTAAGGCAATAAACTTCACCTTCTTCTTTAAACTTACAATCGTTAGGATAAAAGTTGATGGGAGGAATATGCTCAGGCCAGGTTGATACCCATTCTTCTTCCTTCTTGCTCCTCTTCCTCCTCCTCTTCTTTTTCTTCTTCTTCATCTTAGGAGGGAGTGGTTGGAGATGAAGCTTCTCCACATATCCTGGTTCATCATTAGAAACAATAGGGGAAACTTGGGAGAAACTCTCCTTTTTATTAGCAGAAATATAATAGACATTTTTATACTTTGGTAAATTTCCCTCCTTTCTAATCTTACTTATGTAATCATTTTCAAGGCAATTAACAACACAATAGAGATGGCAATTTTGCAAAGTGTTTTTTATTCCTATGGCATTAACATCCAGCCAAGAAGTCTTTTCTGATAACTCTTCACACATTAAAAATAACATAAGCTCATCATAAAGATCAGAGGTGATCATGTTACCACACAACTGGTTAACAGTTATGTTTTGTAAGTGCATGCATTGAAAATTAAAGTGACCCTCTATACGGCAAAGTTCACAAGTAAAAGGATAAAGGTCACACAATTCTCTAGCAATTTCATTTAAATCTTTGACCCAAGTGATTGTTCTTTCATGCTTATGTTGCTTACAATACTTCTCTTCTTCAATCATAGGCCTTTCACAAGGTCTATCCACTCCACAAAAATTAACATGCTTATATAAAACTTCATTTTTAGGAATTGGATCATCCATGTTGCAATCATCATGAACAATATCATTTTCTTTGAAAATCTCTTTAAAAGGTTCATGATGCTTGATCCAATCCTCCTTAGGCATATTAAGATGTGAAGCAAAAGATTTGAGGAAATCAACAAGGAGTTGAGAATCAAGCCCAAACTTAGCACTAAACTTATTAAAACTTGTAGTTTCAACAAAGGACTTAATGCAATCATACTCATAAACTATACCTGACTCTTTACCTTTGTCGATCTCCCAATCTTCAGTGTTGCGTTGAATTCTTTCAAGGAGTTCCCATTTAGCATCAATCTATTCGTTTGTGAAAGAACCCATAGAGGAAGCATCGAGCAAATCTTTATCCTCTCAAGAGAGCCTCGCATAGAAATTAGTAATAATCATATCTTTGGGGAGCCCATGGTTAGGACATTTTAGCATTAACATTTTCAGTCTCCCCCAAGCTTGAGCTATGCTCTCTCCGTCATGAGGATAGAAATTATAAACATAATTCCTATTCTCATGGACTTCATGAAGAGGATAAAACTTGGAGTAAAAGAGAGACTGGATCTCTTCCCAATCCAGCAGGTGAGAGTCATCTAGTAGCCTATACCATTCCAATGATTTTCCTTTCAGTGACAAGGCAAATAATTTCCTCATGACTCCATCTCTTGTCAAACCTGAAATCTTAAACAACTCACAAAGTTCTGTAAGTTTCAACAGATGAATACTAGGATTGACTGTCCCATCATAACAATCATTCCTAATTATTTCAATTATCCCAAGTGGTATTCGGAACGGGATACATTCAGTAGGTGGAGGAGACTTCTCTACCACGGGTGTGGTAAAGCGGCCTTCCCCAAGCAGCGAACTAAGAGCGCGGTTTTCCATAAACATAACTAGTGAAACTAAAAACAAGAAACGAAAAGATTTAATTGCAAGATCTAAAGATATACCTTCAAGCACTCACTTCCCCGGCAACGGCGCCAGAAATAGCTTGATGTCTACAGAGGCCTCTATTCTTGTAGACTATGTTGGGCCTCCAAGCGCAGAGGTTTGTAGGACAGCAGCAATTTCCCTCAAGTGGATGACCTAAGGTTTATCGAACTCAGGGAAGTAGAGGTCGAAGGTGGTCTCTCTCAAGCAACCCTGCAACTAAGATACAAGAAGTCTCTTGTGTCCCCAACACACCTAATACAACTAGGAGTTGTATAGGTGCACTAGTTCGGCGAAGAGATGGTAAAATATGGATGATAGGAGTGGCAAAGCAAAGTAATATAAATCTGTAATAAAAAGTGCAGCAAGCAAACAAGTGGTAAACGTGAGCATAAATGGTGTTGCAATGGTGGAAACAAGGCCTAGACTTCATACTTTCACTAGTGGCAACTCCCAACAACATTAACATAATCGAATCACATGATATTTCCCATAAAACATGCAAGGGGGACGCACTCGGAGGTCATTCCTTTGTGGTCAAGAGAGGACGAGAATTATGTAGGGCTACAAAAGCACACCTCAAAGTTCGTAGTTCTCAATCTATGGATTTCCCAATGTCACTGCGGCCATCCAAAGCGAGTACCACAATCACCACAACATATCTAAAGGATAGTCAAAGACAAGCACCAAGAGACTCTCAATCTTCAATCAACACACAAAAGAGGAAATCACTCATGAAAATATTCTTCTAATCCATGTCCAATAGACCGCTGTCACCTTGGTCTCGGGGATTATACTAGATAAAGACAAGTGAGTACATCAATCCAATACATAGAGGAAGGGGAAGTATCATGGGATCACCCTAGATTAACATAGCCTATGATCACAACGAAGATCACATCATGGGAGAGAGAATTGACCACATAGCTACTGTAGAAACCTCAGCCCCGAGGAGGAACTACTCCCGCATCATGGAGGGAGGAAGCAACGTCGATGGAGATGAATCCGGGGGCACTTCCCCGTCCCGGCAGGGTGCCGGCACAGGAATTCTGGTCCCTCGAAACTTGGTGGCGATGGCGGCGGAGATCGGAATAGCTTCTGGAGAAAAGGGTTCCGGCATCAGGGTTTCCGCGACGGGTGTTAAATATATGCCAAAGGGGGTCGCCAGGGGAGCTAAGGGGGGGCCACACGGCCTGGCGCGGCGGCCAGGAGGGGGGCCGCGCCCACAGGGCGCCTGGAGCCCCTGTGGCCCCCCTCTGGCCCTACTTTGGCGGCATGGAAGCTTCCGGAACGCTGATTTTTTATATATTTTTCCCGGAATTTTTCTGGCAATTTACGTAATGGGAAAACCTGAAATACAAAAACAGCAGAAAACAGAAACTGGCACTGGGGTGCACTGAGTTAATAGGTTAGTCCAAATATGATCAAAAGTGTATGGAAGTGCATAAATATCATAGCAATATCACACAAAAGAGGCATGGAGCAAGCAGAAATTATAGATACGTTTTGGACGTATCAATACGCACCGCTGAAATGCCCCAGAAACGCTGCGGTGATGAAGTTCTCCGTTAACAATTGTCATGGATTTTGATCGCCAGATTATCTGCCTAGCTTCAATCTCATCATCTGGCAACTCTCCTCGGCTTAGGTACGTCAAGTAAGGGAGTGTCCAATCCGAAATAACATGAAGTGCCGCAACCAGTTGCACCTCCGGATCAGGAACAGCCAAATCTTCCTCTGATGGTACCTGAACTGATGGATTGTGCAGCTCGTCTAAGAAAGTATTTGGTGGCACCGGTTTACGCTGAGATCCCAGCCGGCTTAGAGCATCGGCTGCTTCATTTTTTCGCTGGTCTATGTGATCCACCTGATATCCTTTGAAACATCCTGCAACTGCTTCAACTTCTCGTCTGTAAGCTGCCATGAGAGGGTCTTTAGAATCCCATTTGCTAGACACCTGTTGCGCCACCAGATCTGAATCACCAAAACACTTGACCCGGCTCAAGTTCATCTCCTTAGCCTTCCGCAGGCTGTGAAGCAGCGCTTCGTATTCAGCCGCATTGTTAGTACAAGGAAACATTAATCGGAGGACATAACAAAACTTGTCACCTCGTGGGGAAGTTAACATGACTCCAGCCCCCGAGCCTTCTAATTGCCTTGAACCGTCGAAGTGAATAGTCCAGTATGTATGATCCGGCTTCTCCTCTGGTGCCTGTAATTCTGTCCAATCATTGATGAAATCTACCAATGCTTGCAATTTGATAGCAGTACGTGGTACATACTTCAATCCGTGTGGGCTAAGTTCAATGGCCCACTTTGCTACTCTGCCAGTGGCTTCTCTGTTCTGGATTATATCCCCCAACGGAGCTGAGCTAACAACAGTGATTGGGTGGCCCTGGAAGTAGTGTTTCAGCTTCCGATTTGCCATGAACACGCCATACACCAGCTTCTGCCAGTGTGGGTACCTTTTCTTCGATTCAATTAGAACCTCACTGATGTAATAAACTGGGCGCTGGACCGGATATTCCTTACCTGCCTCTTTGCGCTCTACCACAATTGCCACGCTAACTGCACGGGCATTGGGGGCCACGTATAACAGTAGCGGCTCGTTGTCAACAGGGGCAGCAAGGACCGGTGGTTCTGCCAATTGTCGCTTCAAGTCCTCAAACGCAGCGTTTGCAGCATCGCTCCATATAAACCGGTCTATCTTTTTCAGCATCTGATAAAGCGGAATTGCCTTCTCTCCCAAACGGCTGATGAATCGGCTTAACGCTGTAATCCAGCCGGCTATGCGCTGGACATCGTTGATACAAGCTGGTTTAGTCAAGGATGTGATTGCCTTGATCTTCTCCGGATTGGCCTCTATTCCTCTGTTTGATACTAAGAATCCAAGGAGCTTGCCAGCGGAACACCAAAGACGCACTTCTCCGGATTGAGCATCATCTTATAAACCCGGAGATTATCGAAGGTTTCCTTGAGGTCCTCTATTAGCGTCTCCTCCTTCCTTGACTTTACAACGATGTCATCCACATAAGCATGGACGTTTTTTGATCTGCCCCTTAAGGCAGTTCTGTACGCAACGCTGGTAAGTTGCTTGGGCACTCTTGAGCCCGAAGGGCATAGATACATAATAGAAGGCTCCAAAGGGAGTTATAAAGGTTGTCTTCTCCTGGTCCTTAACTGCCATCTTGATCTGGTGATATCCTGAATACGCATCCAAAAAACTTAGCCGCTCACATCCTGCCGTAGCATCAATGATCTGATCAATACGGGGGAGGGCAAAATGATCAGTTGGACAAGCCTTGTTTAGGTCTGTGTAATCCACACACATCCTCCACTTTCCATTTTTCTTCAACACCAGAACCAGATTAGCCAACCACTCCGGATGGAACACCTCAACTATGAACCCTGCAGCCAAAAGCCTAGCCACTTCTTCACCTATAGCCTTGCGCCTTTCTTCGTTGAAGCAGCGCAGATACTGCTTGACCGGTTTGAACTTCAGATCAATATTAAGACTGTGCTCAGCGAGTTCCCTCGGTATACCTGGCATGTCAGAAGGTTTCCATGCAAAGATATTCTGGTTCTCACGGATGAACTCGATGAGCGCGCTTTCCTATTTGGGGTCAAGGTCAGCGCTAATAGTGAACTGCTTGGATGAATCGCCTAGCACAAAATCAACTTGCTTAGTTTCCTCTGCCGATTTAAACTTCAACGCCGGATCATGCTCTGTGGTTGGCTTTTTCAACGGGGACATATCTGCCGGGTCAACGTTGTCTTTGTAGAAATTCAACTCCTCTGTAGCACATACTGCCTCTGCATAGGCTGCGTCTCCTTCCTCGCACTCCAATGCGATTTTATGACTTCCATGAACCGTAATGGTTCCCTTGTGACCCGGTGTAGGATCGAAAGTAGGTCTAGAGGGGGGGGGGTGATTAGACTACTTGACAATATAAAAAATCTGCCTTTTGATCATGCAATGTTTTTGGCAGTTTCACAATTAAGATCAATTCAAGTATCACCCTACACATGCAATTCTAGAGTAATAGCAGCGGAAAGTAAATTGCACATGTAGTAAAGAGAGGTGGAGAAGATCAAACGCAGTTTGGTGACACGAAGATTTTTGTCGTGGTTCCGATAGGTGGTGCTATCGTACATCCACGTTGATGGAGACTTCAACCCACGGAGGGTAACGGCTGCGCGAGTCCACGGAGGGCTCCACCCACGAAGGGTCCACGAAGAAGCAACCTTGTCTATTCCATCACGGCCTACGCCCACGGAGGACTAGCCTTACTCGGGGTAGATCTTCACGAAGTAGGCGATCTCCTTGCCCTTACAAACTTCTTGGTTCAACTCCACATCTCAAGACGGAGGCTCCCAAGCGACACCTAACCAATCTAGGAGGCACCACCCCCCAAAAGGTAATAGACGGTGTTGATGATGATGAACTCCTTGCTCTTGTGCTTCAGATGATAATCTCCCCAACACTCAACTCTCCTCACTGATATGACTGTGGTGGAAGAAAGATTTGAGTGGAAAGCAACTTGGGAAGGCTAGAAATCAAGTTTCATATGGTAGGAATGGAATGGCTTGATCTCAACACAAGGGTAGGTGGTTCACTTCTCAGAAAGTGTATGGTAGAAGTGGTGGTACTTTCTGATGGCTCTCCTCACGAATGAAGAGGGGGTGGAGGGGTATATATAGCCTCCACACAAAATCCAACCGTTACACACATATTTGACCAATCTCGGTGAGACCGAAGTGAAAACTCGGTCAGACCGAAAGTTCAAATATAGTGAACGTTGGGATTTTCGGTGGGACCGAAAATACCATCTCGGTGTGTCCGAAGTGAGTCAAAGGTTGGAGCTTGCCATCTCGGTGGGACCGAAATTAACAACTCGGATATTCCGAAGTGATGTCAATTGGTTACAGAAGGTTGGCAGTCCATTTTCGGTGAGACCGAAACTCAAAATCGGATGGACCGAGAAATTAGGGTTTGGAAGAATAACTGAGGTGGTTCATCTTGGTGGGACTGAGTTTGCAGAATCGGTTTGTCCGAGATTACTTATGAGTGTGTTAAGTAGTGAAGAGTGCTGATAGTTGAGGGAGCTAGATCACTAAGCACTTGAGCAACCAGATCATTAACACAACCTCATCCCCTTTTAATAGTATTGGCTTTTCCTATGGACTCAATGTGATCTTTGATCACTAAACCAAAAATAGAGTCTTGAGCTTTTGCCAATGCTTGTCTTAGCATTTTGAGGGGTCCACTTCTTCAGACATTTCCATACCCATATCATCGAACTTCTCTGAAATGATTCTCAAGTAAATATTAGTTCAATGATATATATGTTGTTATTGATTACCAAAACCACCCGGGGATTAGTTGCACTTTCAATCTCCCCCTTTTTGGTAATTGATGACAACATATAGATCAAAGCTTCGACAAAAGATATAATCAATGAATAATATCGTCGCTTTGAGAAGTATGTGATAAACAAGAGCTCCCCCTAAATTTGTGCATTATTTAAAATTTGCGTTTGAATGCAAATGCACAATCGATTAGGATTATGGGTCACTCTTCCATGTCACATACATCTTGGTGGAGCGCACAAAATGATAAGAATGAATAACATGCACTCAGTCACCAAGACAAGAGTAAATAGCCATACAATAAGGAATAGCATATGATAAGCATTAAGCACACATTAAAGCATAGTATGACTAAGCACTCATTAAGGTAGCATCAAACGTAGTAGCAAGCACACTGAAAGTTTCGAAAGAACCAAAAGAAACCAATGTATCTCAAAGAAACCGGCAAAAGAACGAAAGACGAAAGAGCACTCTCTCTCTCGAAGCCCTATGATCTATACAATTTCTCCCCCTTTGGCAACAAGTTACCAAAAAGTTCGAAAAGGTATAGAGCTAAGCGTCACTGCGGGCTCTGCTGGCGGCTCCCGTCTGGGTAGATGTCGGTGTAGAAATGACTGCATCGGCGAAGACTTCTGCTGATGTCTACGCTGGAGGAGTGGATGCTGGAGCTGGAGCTGTGGCTGGTGCTGAAGTGGTAGCTCTGGAGTCAGTCACAGGGATAGCTGCAGATCTGGATCCTCTGGGAACCTGAGCAGTCTGGCGATGAGAGTCCTGGACTAGATCATCCTGTATGAGTTCTGCTCTCTCCTGCCTTGTTTCTTCCATGTCTGCCTCAAGCTTGTTGACGGACACCTGAATCTCTGTCAGCTTCACGTCCAGAGCGTGGATCTTGTCCTCAACAATCCTCTCAAGGCTCTCCTGAGATTGCTCAATGCTGGCCAGGCGTTGTTCAATCCTCTGGGTAGCTTCAAGAATTTGTTCTCCAAAGCTCTTTGGCTTAGCTGCTGCTGCTGCTGCCTCTTTGTCAGCTTTAGCTTTCTTCGCAGCTTCGATTTTGGCCTGTCCTTCAACTGAGGTAGGATCCTCTTCATCCATCACAACTACGTTGTCCTCATGCTCTGGCTGCAGTGGCAAGTGCTTCCTATCCAACATGAATTTGCCCGTGCCAAACTTGGCATTGATGAGCATCTGAATCTGAGGGGCAAACCCACACGACCTCTTCTGGTCAGCTGCAGTCCTCTTAATGGTCTCTACCATTAAGTCCATCACCTTGAAAGGTGCCTTCTCATCGAGAATGTGCAGCATGTTGATAGAATAGCCTCTAATCATGCGGTGGTCTCCAGACTTAGGCATCAATGTATGCCTCAGAATAGTGTTAGTGGTGGTCAGACCTGCCTGGAGATAGTACACTGAGCCAAGCTTCCATCCTTCCAAATTAGCAGCGGGGATCTCCTTGTACATGTTCTTCATGGAATCATGACTCTTCTTAGGAATCCCATAGACATCAATGTCGTCCTCTCTCTGCTCTGGAGCATTCAGAAGTTCTGCCCATTCTTCAACGGACGAAGAAAACCTTTGACCTTCAGTCATCCAGGTGATCTTGCCATCAGGATAGAAGTGGGCTGTGGCGTAGAACTGCATGATCATCTCGTCATTCCAAGCTGTCAGCTCTTGACCCACAAAATCAGCAACTCCACATGCAGTAAAGCTCTCATGCACATGGGGAAAGAAGTCTCGGTGCTCTTCACTGTCAATGTACTCCCAGTCAACATACCTGGTGTCAGCAACAATGGGCTTCTTATCCATCAGCACGGTCTCATAGAAATCCTGCTGCTCTCTGGTGTGGAATCTGGGGTCCACAGCAGTCCTTCTTCTCACGGCATATGGATCAGACTGTCTCCATAGCCTGAGACCTTTATCCTTCCTTGCCTTCATGTCCTCAGCTTGAGGATGAGCATCATTGTGGAGTGGCAACTTGGGACGGAGCTTAAGCAACACATGCTCTTCATCTGATTCAGACGGTGGCATCTCACCTTTGTTCTTCTCAGAAGTTGGAATGCTCCTGGTTGTTCTCTTGGGCTTGGCTGGAGCTGCCTTTGCTTGAGCAGGCTTCTTGGGCTTAGAGGAGGCTTGAGCCCGAATAGCATCACCCATGAACTTAGCTTTCTGAGGAGGAGGCTGGGGTGCATCTTCTTCTTCTTCTTCTGCAGCATCAACTTGAGGTTCAGCATATACTACCCTCTTCCTCTTGGAAGTTTTCTTCACCTTGCTTGGAGCTGGCTCTTCCAAGTTGAGCTTCTTTGCAACAGCTGACTGCTTTACTTTGCTTGTGCCTTTCCTTGACTGCTGCCCTTGGTGCTCTTTGGCAACCACATTCCTCTTTGGCTTGGAGGTAACTTCCTCAGCAACAAAGTCAGAGTCCTCATCATCAGAAGTTCTCTTCTTCCTGGTTCTGGTGGCTGCAGGAGGCAAACCACTAGGGGTGCTCCTCTCACCATCATCACTGGAGCTGCTAGCAGGACTTGTATCTGCCTCTGGAATTTCAGCAAACGGTGATTCAGATCTGTTCTGGCTGTCACTGACATCTGACATGGCTGAAAAACTGTGAAAAGATAAGGTATAGGCAGAGTAGAAGAGTTATCACAACTGCAGAGGTTTTTGCAAAAAAAATGAGTTTAAAACTTAGTTTTGAGTTTTCACAGAATGTATTTCGGTCAAACCAATTTTAAGTTTCGGTGAAACCGAAGTGTTCAACAGAAACCTACACACCACTTTCGGTCAGACCGAAATGGGTTTCGGTCCTACCGATAACTTAGGGTTTCACTGAAACTAAGTTTCGGTCATTCCGATTTGCACAACTCGGTTAGACCGAATGATGCAGTGCAATGGCCAGAGGCCAAATCGGTCATTCCGAGTTTCAAAATCGGCTTCACCGAGATGCGTTCCATGGAAACCTAAACCTAAGAATTTCGCTCGAAACAAGAGGATCTGATCTAATGTATAGGAAATATCTCAAACGTGGACAGATTCAAGGCAAGCCATTCGTGCAAGAATTGGATGGGGAGCACGAAAGGGATCGGGACTCACCCTAACTTGGTGGAGTCCCTCTACGGCGGCAACGGTGGAGATGATTACCATTGATGGCGGCGGAGACCTGCGGCGAGGGCGCACAGGCGACGACGGCGACGATCCGTAGACCAGGGCGACGGCAGCAGGGGTCTTGGGGGCGAACAGTTTGAAGAGTTAAATCGCGCGCAGCCCTCAGGTATATATAACCCCATGCTGTCGGTGGGACCGAGTTGAAAAACTCGGTGTCACCGAAATGTATAACTGCTGTGCAGTTACGCATATCGGTCAGACCGAGATTTTGAACTCGGTTTCACCGAGATGAAACCTAGATCAGTCTAAGCGTTTCGGTTGGACCGAGATTGAGAAGCCGGTCAGACCGAAATGGACTTAGAAGGTTTTGGAAGTCAGCCTTAGACGAATCGGTGGCTCCGAGTGCTCCTCACTCGGAGAGTCCGAAAAAGACTTGTTCAAAGTTGTGATATGAGCATGAATAGAATTTGAGACAAGAAAGCATAGATAGCTAGGGAAGGTGCTTAGGCATTCTTGTCCATCCATTTGGCCAGAAAAATCAAAACAATCAAAACAACAAATGGATGTCCTTGAATGGATGAAATCATGCATTCAACATGCTCACACAATGAGATAGCAACTGAAATATGTGTCAAACATGCACAACCAAAACTCTAGGTACTAGCACACAATTTGTCGATGACTAGGTCATCTATATATGAGTATTTTGACTTAGGAGCCAAATGAGAACATTTGATCATAGGTCATACTCATCGTTTAAGCACAAGTGGGGTTACCACTTTTACATAAAGCATTGATGTGTTCACATCATTTGGAGATGCTTTAGCTCAATTTTTTTGGAGTAAAGCTCCCCCTAGATGTGAGAACCCCTTTTAAAGGGTCAAACTAACCTTGGGTTGTCGTAGAAGACTTCATGTAGATGTTGAAGATGTGGATGCTCAATGTTGATGTAGATCATCAAGAGTTGGGAGCTATCCTTTGGATTAGGGCACTTTCAGTACCTACATGGGTTAGTCCCACAAGGAACAAACAAGAATATCCATAGACATAGATTGAAGTTCACAAAAGATGATGTCCATGAAAGCAATGATTACCTTGTCCCTTGACTTACCAACAAGAGGGTTTGTGACTCCATGAACTAGTGCATGATGTGGAAGTTGATTGCACAAGTTCTTGCCAAAATGAATATGAGTGAAGTTTGTTGGCGGAGTCACCCTCAAGAACCTTCTAGTTCTTCTTCTTTGGGATCCACATCATCTTGATGGGAATCCTTGGAGTTGTAGTTGAGCTTGACGAAGTAGAACTTGATGTGTCCTTGGGAACCCACTTGACCATGGCTTGAGGTGCTTCAATGAATGCATCAATCTCCTCTTGAAGCTTGTCCTTGGCCTTTAGCTTGTGGTCTTGTGGTGGAAGGTCATCTTGAGCTTGTTCCACATTGGAAGAAGTAGGATCATACTTCTCCTTTTGTGAAACAAACTGTGGAGTAGGGTATTGACCTTCTTCCCACTCAACTCCTTCGGCGTTGAACTTTCGCTCAAAACCAATCCATTGATTCTTCCGGTGTCTTCCTTGTTTGCGAACAATCTCCTCAAAGTTCTTGCTTCCGGCAAGACTCTTGTAGACACCTTTCTCTATGATTTCCTTCAATAAGCTATTTTCTTGCTCAAGTGTAACTTGGCTTGAAACATTGTTAGTGGAATCAAGAGAACTACTAGAAGCAACAATATTGGATTTAACATTGTTATTGTTACTACTAGAGGAAGAATTTTTCTTATGCTTGTCATGCTTAGTCTTAATAGGTGGCAAGAAATTAGACAAGAGAAGTCGTTTGGCAAGATATGAAGAACTCTTCTTTCGAAGATCGTCATTGATCGCTTTTAGAAACTCATGTTCTTGCTCTAGAGTGAGCTTCTCGAAGCGTAGCTTCTCATGAGATCTTAGGAGCTCTCTATGATCTTCTTGAGTTGTTTCATGAGCTAACTTAAGAGTTTTTAGTTCTTTAGTTAGACGCTCAATCTCCTTCATAGCATTGTCATTCGACTCTTCTCGACTATAAAGACTACTAGCATTTTCATCGTTACTAGGCTCAGTAGATTTATCATGCAAGAGCTCATCTTCACCAAGTAAGTCATCCTCATCACTATTGAAGTCAATGAATTCAGGGTGTGATACCTTGGGGCCTTTAGCCATGAAGCATCTTCCAATTCCCTCATTTGGTGAATCAAATAAGTCGTAGGAGTTGGAGTTGGAGGATACGAGTGCAAGACCGGCAACACCTTCATCTTGACTGTAGTCGGAGTCGGAGTGATAACTTCCATCGGATTGATTGTCGGAGTCGGAGCCGGAGACCCATTCACCTACATGAGCTTGATGTCTTCTTCTTGTGTAGCTCCTTGATGACTTGTCTTTCCTCTCCGAATCCTTGCTTCTCCGAGAGGGTCTTCGTTCGTAACGATCATCTCTACTCCTTCTCTCTTTCCGAGGTGACTCATCTCTTGATCTTCTTCTTGGAGATTCTTCTCTTCTCTTGTGGGGAGCCGTACACTCATTTGAGAAGTGTCCGGGTCTTCCACAATTGTAGCAGTTTCGATCACGACTAGAAGATCTCTTTTCATCATATGATCTAGACTTTGAGCTTCTCTCTTTGCCTCTATACTTGTAGAATTTGTTGAAGTTCTTAACCATTAGGCTTATCTCTTCATTGGAAACTAACTTGTCACTTGAGGTTGTGGGAGCATCACTTGTAGCTTTGTAAGCACCACTCGATTTGTTGTGAAGCTCTTCCTTATCCTTAAGTGTCATTTCATGAGCAACAATTCTTCCAATGACTTCAGTTGGCTTGAGAGTCTTGTAGTTTGGCATCATTTGGATCAAAGTGCACACGGTGTCATACTTTCCATCCAAAGCTCTGAGAATCTTCTTAATGATGAATCGGTCGGTCATTTCTTCGCTTCCTAAGCCGGCAATCTCATTTGTGATGAGAGCAAGCCTAGAGTACATTTCAGCGACTCCTTCACCATCCTTCATCTTGAACTTGTCAAGTTGACCTTGAAGAATATCTAGCTTTGATTCCTTCACAGATTCAGTACCTTCGTGCATTTCAACCAAAGTATCCCAAATCTCTTTAGCATTCTCAAGACGGCTGATTTTGTTGAACTCCTCGGGACACAAAGCATTGAAGAGAATGTCACAAGCTTGAGCATTGTTTTGCAACATCCGCAACTCTTCCGGTGTAGCTTCGCGATCCGGAACTTTTCCTTCTTCGAAGAAATCACCTTGCATTCCAACACAAATAATGCCCCATGCGGCTGGGTTATGACCAAGAATATGCATTTTCATTTTATGCTTCCAACTAGCAAAATTTGTACCATCAAAGTAAGGACCTCTACGATAATTACCCTCACTAGACGCCATACTCTCCTAGGTTGTGAAACCAAGCTTATGGAGTCCAATGCAATGGAAACCAAAACAATGGAGACCAAAGCTCTGATACCACTTGTAGGATCGAAAGTATGTCTAGAGGGGGGTGATTAGACTACTTGACAATATAAAAAATCTGCCTTTAGATCATGAACAGTTTTTGGCAGTTTCACAATTATGATCAATTCAAGTATCACCCTACACATGCAATTCTAGAGTATAAGCAGCGGAAAGTAAATTGCACATGTAGTAAAGAGAGGTGGAGAAGATCAAACGCAGTTTGGAGACACGAAGATTTTTGTCGTGGTTCCGATAGGTGGTGCTATCGTACATCCACGTTGATGGAGACTTCAACCCACGGAGGGTAACGGCTGCGCGAGTCCACGGAGGGCTCCACCCACGAAGGGTCCACGAAGAAGCAACCTTGTCTATTCCATCACGGCCTACGCCCACGGAGGACTAGCCTTACTCGGGGTAGATCTTCACGAAGTAGGCGATCTCCTTGCCCTTACAAACTTCTTGGTTCAACTCCACATCTCAAAGACGGAGGCTCCCAAGCGACACCTAACCAATCTAGAAGGCACCACCCTCCAAAAGGTAATAGACGGTGTTGATGATGATGAACTCCTTGCTCTTGTGCTTCAAATGATAATCTCCCCAACACTCAACTCTCCTCACTGATATGGCTGTGGTGGAAGAAGGGTTTGAGTGGAAAGCAACTTGGGAAGGCTAGAAATCAAGTTTCATATGGTAGGAATGGAATGGCTTGATCTCAACACAAGGGTAGGTGGTTCTCTTCTCAGAAAGTGTATGGTAGGAGTGGTAGACTTTCTGATGGCTCTCTCCACGAATGAAGAGGGGGTGGAGGGGTATATATAGCCTCCACACAAAATCCAACCGTTACACACATATTTGAGCAATCTCGGTGAGACCGAAGTGAAAACTCGGTCAGACCGAAAGTTCAAATATAGTGAACGTTGGGATTTTCGGTGGGACCGAAAATACCATCTCGGTGTGTCCGAAGTGAGTCAAAGGTAGGAGCTTGCCATCTCGGTGGGACCGAAATTGATAACTCGGATATTCCGAAGTGATGTCAATTGGTTACAGAAGGTTGGCAGTCCAGTTTCGGTGAGACCGAAACTCAAAATCGGATGGACCGAGAAATTAGGGTTTGGAAGAATAACTGAGGTGGTTCATCTCGGTGGGACTGAGTTTGCAGAATCGGTTTGTCCGAGATTACTTATGAGTGTGTTAAGTAGTGAAGAGTGCTGATAGTTGAGGGAGCTAGATCACTAAGCACTTGAGCAACCAGATCATTAACACAACCTCATCCCCTTTTAATAGTATTGGCTTTTCCTATGGACTCAATGTGATCTTTGATCACTAAACCAAAAATAGAGTCTTGAGCTTTTGCCAATGCTTGTCTTAGCATTTTGAGGGGTCCACTTCTTCAGACATTTCCATACCCATATCATCGAACTTCTCTGAAATGATTCTCAAGTAAATATTAGTTCAATGATATATATGTTGTTATTGATTACCAAAACCACCCGGGGATTAGTTGCACTTTCACCCGGCATCTTGAGCTGTAGATAAACATAGCACGGTCTAGGCATGAACTTGGCGTAAACCGGCCTTCCAAACAGAGCATGATATGGGCTCCGGATCTTTACGACCTCAAAAGTTACTGTTTCTGACCTGGAGTCCTGCTCATCTCCAAAGGTGACCTCCAGATCAATTTTCCCAACTGGGTAAGTGATGTCTACACACGCTTCTACTCTTGTAGACTATGTTGGGCCTCCAAGCGCAGAGGTTTGTAGGACAACAGCAATTTCCCTCAAGTGGATGACCTAAGGTTTATCGAACTCAGGGAAGTAGAGGTTGAAGATGGTCTCTCTCAAGCAACCCTGCAACTAAGATACAAGAAGTCTCTTGTGTCCCCAACACACCTAATACAACTAGGAGTTGTATAGGTGCACTAGTTCGCCGAAGAGATGGTAAAATATGGATGATAGGAGTGGCAAAGCAAAGTAATATAAATCTATAATAAAAAGTGCAGCAAGCAAACAAGTGGTAAACGTGAGCACAAATGGTATTGCAATGGTGGAAACAAGGCCTAGGCTTCATACTTTCACTAGTGGCAACTCCCAACAACATTAACATAATCGAATCACATGATATTTCCCATAAAACATGCAAGGGGGACGCACTCGGAGGTCATTCCTTTGTGGTCAAGAGAGGACGAGAATTATGTAGGGCTACAAAAGCACACCTCAAAGTTCGTAGTTCTCAATCTATGGATTTCCCAATGTCACCACGGCCATCCAAAGCGAGTACCACAATCACCACAACATATCTAAAGTATAGTCAAAGACAAGCACCAAGAGGCTCTCAATCTTCAATCAACACACAAAAGAGGAAATCACTCATGAAAATATTCTTCTAATCCATGTCCAATAGACCGCTGTCACCTTGGTCTCGGGGATTATACTAGATAAAGACAAGTGAGTACATCAATCCAATACATAGAGGAAGGGGAAATATCATGGGATCACCCTAGATTAACATAGCCTATGATCACAACGAAGATCACATCATGGGAGAGAGAATTGACCACATAGCTATTGGTAGAACCTCAGCCCCGAGGAGGAACTACTCCCGCATCATGGATGGAGGAAGCAACGTCGATTGAGATGAATCCGGGGGCACTTCCCCATCCCGGCAGGGTGCCGGCACAGGAATTCTGGTCCCCCGAAACTTGGTGGCGATGGCGGCGGAGATCGGAATAGCTTCTGGTGAAAAGGGTTCCGGAATCAGGGTTTCCGCGACGGGTGTTAAATATATGTCAAAGGGGGTCGTCAGGGGAGCTAAGGGGGGCCCACGCGGCCTGGCGCGGCGGCCAGGAGGGGAGCCGCGCCCATAGGGCGCCTGGAGCCCCTGTGGCCCCCCTCTGGCCCTACTTTGGCCGCATGGAAGCTTCCGGAACGCTGATTTTTTATATATTTTTCCCGGAATTTTTCTGGCAATTTACGTAATGGGAAAACCTGAAATACAAAAACAGCAGAAAACAGAAACTGGCACTGGGGTGCACTGAGTTAATAGGTTAGTCCAAATATGATCAAAAGTGTATGGAAGTGCATAAATATCATAGCAATATCACACAAAAGAGGCATGGAGCAAGCAGAAATTATAGATACGTTTTGGACGTATCAACATCCCCAAGCTTAATTCCTGCTCGTCCTCGAGTAGGTCAATGATAACAAGCATAATTTCTGTGGTGACATGCTATTAACCATATAAGAACTTTTCATAGTCACATGACAAATGCTTACTGAGATAATGAATCTGTAGTAATTAAGTTGCCTCATGAGAATATCACAAAGAACTGAAAGTTTTACAATATGATACCGAAACACTCAATAGATTTGCAATGAGCATGGTGTGCAAACATGACAAAGTGATATCTCGCTTGCCCCCTTTAGTGAAGCAAAACATAAATGCAGGGGCACCTCCAAAGTTTAAGTGACGACTAGATACAATGATTTCAGTATAAATGATATCATAATCATGCAAAAGACAATGGTACTTTGGGACAATGCACATTACACTCAGAATGACAATCATGCTCTCAATAGTTGGTGCTTTAAAAGAAAGAAGGTGGAGACTCTCGAACCGTGGCTTTTGTTGGCAAGGTTGAAAACCCGTGGTCGGAAACAAAAACTAAACATGTACCAGAGCTCTTGGTTTTAAAAACAGAGGTAATAATTATTTTTTAGAATATGCATATTTCGTCAACGAATGCTAGCAGATAACTCAATCACTTCTTGAGCTGGACAAGTTTCGAGGAACGGCTCCCGCATGAGGACGATCACATCCTCTTAATCTCCTTTGTTTATCACTGCCAAAGTTTTCTGATTTCTCATGAACAAAGCGTGAAGGAGGGTTTGTTTGTTGTATAATTTTTTTAATGAGCCGGGCGCACTCTTTGCCAGTTCCTTCTCATATTATGGGTTTGCACATTAGACATGCAGTCCCGGGGTGAAGCTTGTCCAACTTAAAAAGATCATGAATTAACTACTACTTCCTCATGAGCTAAAACAGAAGCACAAAAGAGAAATGCTTTTTGAATAATTTCGAGATGGTACATGAAAGTCTTCGTTAGGAATGGCAGGTAAATACCATGTATAGGAAGGTATGGTGGACTCATATGGCATAACTGGTTTAAAGGATTTTGGATGCACAAGCAGTCAGTCCGCTTAGTACAGGCGAAGGTTAGCAAAAGACTGGGAGCGACCAACTAAGAGAGCAATGACGGCCATAATCATGCATAGCGATAAAGCAACATTGAATCGGGCATGGAAATTATATCGCTACTCAGAAATTAAAGATCATCAAGGCTTGATAGACTTTCTTTACAGTCTTAAATATGCGTGAGCATATGCCAAGTCAATCAAAATAAATTCTTGGAGGAAGATATCACTAAACCATACCACATCATAGGCAAACAAATCATGTTGATACTTCAATAACACATTAAGAACCCCCAGCTATTTGAGACTAACCATAAGAAAACATGAACTACTAAGCACCATTATGCACATAGTATTTTTATCATAGACATATCAACCAGTGCAACAGAAGCCAACTCTCTTAACAAGATAAGCATGATAACTCAAGAGAGTTCCAGCAACCAACTAAACAAAAGCTCTTTAAAAAGTAAAGCATGAAAACTAAGAGCTGAACATGACAGTAGCTATTGAAAGACAAAGAACATACACAGCAAAGATAAACATGAAAATCCCATGTTATGTTCTAGGTTGAAGTGGAGCGTGTTTCTCTCCCACACAAAGAAATCTGAGTTCCAACTCGTTATGAAAAGCAAGCAAAGCTAAAGAAAACTAAAAAGGAAACTAAAATCAAGACGCTCCAAGCATAGCACATAACACATGAAGTGATTAAAATATAGTGGAACGAAAGACGAACTGATAATTGTTGATGGAGAAGGGGATGCACGGGGGCATCCCCAAGCTTAGACGCTTGAGTCTTCTTGAATATTTCTTGGGGGTGCACGGGGGCATCCCCAAGCTTGAGCGTTTGACACTCCTGAATCTTTTTATCATCTTCCCTCGCACACTTGAAAACTCCCTTCATACATAACTCATCATAATCTGATTAGCGAGGTTAGTACCCATAATAAAATAATTTTTCCTTGCTGGAAATAAAGATAATCTTGAAGGTCTACTGTTTCTCAAGATTGCCAAAAGGTTTTTGCAAAGACAAAGCAAGCTCAAGGTTTGCAAAACGAAGAAGAGGCAAAACAGGACAGAATCTGCGAAAAACAGACCAGCAGGTAGTAAATAATTTTTTCGGGGCACTTCTGCAACTCAAATAAAAAAACTCAGAACAGACGCCAGAAAGCCAATTGTATAGAGCACGCTGTCGAAAAAATTCAGACCAAAAAGATGATCTGGTGATTTTATACGAAGTTTTCTATCCAAGGACAGAATCTGTTTTCTGGACTGCACGTCACAACTTTTGAACTTTCTTGCAATCGGAGGCTAAACTTGGCACAAAGCTGAAAAATAAAGATACAATGATGTTGCTACAGTAGTAACAAACATCAAGACCACTAAAAACTGAAAGAACAAATTGAAAGCAAAGATAACAAGGGTTGTCTCCCTAGAGCTCTTTCTTTATAGCCATAAAGATAGGCTTAAGACTTTAATGATGCCCTCGTAGGAATAAGAGTTGAAGAACAAAAGAGAGCATCAAGAAGCAAATACCAAATACATTTAAGCCTAACATGCTTCCTATGCATAGGAATATTGCAATAGAATAATTCATTGAAGCACAAAGCAATAAGCATAGGAAGACAAAACAGGTGCAGCTTCAAAACCTTCAACATAAAGAGAGGGAACTTAATATTATTGAAATATCTATAAGCATATGTTCCCTTCTCATAATAATTTTCAGTGGGATCACGAATAAACTCAACAATATAAGCATCACATAAAGCATTGTTACCATGATCCACATGCAAAAAGGTACTCTTACTCTCCACATAAGCATAATCTTTCTCATTGGTAATAGTGGGAGTAGGACTATCATAAACAACTTGAACACTATAGATTAATTGTGTATTAGGAAGATGGTGTTCAACAAGGGAGTAATTCCCTCCATGATTATGACAAGTTTCATAAGGATAATTTCTCCTTATGTCATAGGTACCTTTATAATCACTATAGATTGGAGCTATAACATCATCATAGTATAGAAGAGCATTATCATTGCTAGCAACTATATTTGTAAACATGTTGTCTTTATTCTTACTAGCAAAAGAATTATCAATTATCACATCACTAGTGGGTAAAGGATTTGCAATCCTATCATCCCCAAGCTTAGAGCTTTCCATATCATCACTTTCAGAGTTGGTACCAAAAAGATTTTCAAGATCATAAGTAGCATTATCATCATTTTCCCAATCACAATAAGTAACATGTATATCATAATCAAAATTATCTTCAATAGTACCTACGGACGTATCATCAAGATGATAATTAAGGCAATAAACTTCACCTTCTTGTTTAAGCTTACAACCGTTAGGATAAAAGTTGATGGGAGGAATATGCTCAGGCCAGGTTGATACCCATTCTTCTTCCTTCTTGCTCCTCTTCCTCCTCCTCTTCTTTTTCTTCTTCTTCACCTTAGGAGGGAGTGGTCGAAGATGAAGCTTCTCCACATATCCTGGTTTATCATTAGAAACAATAGGGGAAACTTGGGAGAAACTCTCCTTTTTATTAGCAGAAATATAAGAGACATTTTTATACTTTGGTAAAGTTCCCTCCTTTCTAATCTTACTTATGTAATCATTTTCATGGCAATTAACAACACAATAGAGATGGCAATTTTGCAAAGTGTTTTTTATTCCTATGGCATTAACATCTAGCCAAGAAGTCTTTTCTGATAACTCCTCACACATCTGAAATAACATAAGCTCATCATAAAGATCAGAGGTGATCATGTTATCACACAACTGGTTAACAGTTATGTTTTGAAAGTGCATGCATTGAAAATTAAAGTGACCCTCTATACAGCAAAGTTCACAAGTAAAAGGATAAAGGTCACACAATTCTCTAGCAATTTCATTTAAATCTCTTACCCAAGTGATTGTTCTTTCATGCTTATGTTGCTTACAATACTTCTCTTCTTAAATCATAGGCCTTTCACAAGGTCTATCCACTCCACAAAAATTAACATGCTTATATAAAACTTCATTTTTAGGAATTGGATCATGCATGTTGCAATCATCATGAACAATTTCATTTTCTTTGCAAATCTCTTTAAAAGGTTCATGATGCTTGATCCAATCCTCCTTAGGCATATTAAGATGTGAAGCAAAAGATTTGAGGAAATCAACAAGGAGTTGAGAATCAAGCCCAAACTTAGCACTAAACTTATTAAAACTTGTAGTTTCAACAAAGGACTTAATGCAATCATACTCATAAACTATACCTGACTCTTTACCTTTGTCGATCTCCCAATCTTCAGTGTTGCGTTGAATTCTTTCAAGGAGTTCCCATTTAGCATCAATCTTTTCGTTTGTGAAAGAACCCATAGAGGAAGCATCGAGCAAATCTTTATCCTGTCGAGAGAGCCTCGCATAGAAATTAGTAATAATCATATCTTTGGGGAGCCCATGGTTAGGACATTTTAGCATTAATGTTTTCAGTCTCCCCCAAGCTTGAGCTATGCTCTCTCCGTCATGAGGATAGAAATTATAATCATAATTCCTATTCTCATGGACTTCATGAAGAGGATAAAACTTGGAGTAAAAGAGAGACTGGATCTCTTCCCAATCCAGCAGGTGAGAGTCATCTAGTAGCCTATACCATTCCAATGCTTTTCCTTTCAGTGACAAGGCAAATAATTTCCTCATGACTCCATCTCTTGTCAAACCTGAAATCTTAAACAACTCACAAAGTTCTGTAAGTTTCAACAAATGAATACTAGGATTGACCGTCCCATCATAACAATCATTCAAAATTATTTCAATTATCCCAAGTGGTATTTGGAACGGGATACATTCAGTAGGTGGAGGAGACTTCTCTACCACGGGTGTGGTAAAGCGGCCTTCCCCAAGCAGCGAACTAAGATTGCGGTTTTCCATAAACATAACTAGTGAAACTAAAAACAAGAAACGAAAAGATTTAATTGCAAGATCTAAAGATATACCTTCAAGCACTCACTTCCCCGGCAACGGCGCCAGAAATAGCTTGATGTCTACACACGCTTCTACTCTTGTAGACTATGTTGGGCCTCCAAGCGCAGAGGTTTGTAGGACAGCAGCAATTTCCCTCAAGTGGATGACCTAAGGTTTATCGCATTCAGGGAAGTAGAGGTTGAAGATGGTCTCTCTCAAGCAACCCTGCAACTAAGATACAAGAAGTCTCTTGTGTCCCCAACACACCTAATACAACTAGGAGTTGTATAGGTGCACTAGTTCGGCGAAGAGATGGTAAATATGGATGATAGGAGTGGCAAAGCAAAGTAATATAAATCTATAATAAAAAGTGCAGCAAGCAAACAAGTGGTAAACGTGAGCACAAATGGTATTTCAATGGTGGAAACAAGGCCTAGGCTTCATACTTTCACTAGTGGCAACTCCCAACAACATTAACATAATCGAATCACATGATATTTCCCATAAAACATGCAAGGGGGACGCACTCGGAGGTCATTCCTTTGTGGTCAAGAGAGGACGAAAATTATGTAGGGCTACAAAAGCACACCTCAAAGTTCGTAGTTCTCAATCTATAGATTTCCCAATGTCACCGCGGCCATCCAAAGCGAGTACCACAATCACCACAACATATCTAAAGGATAGTCAAAGACAAGCACCAAGAGACTCTCAATCTTCAATCAACACACAAAAGAGGAAATCACTCATGAAAATATTCTTCTAATCCATGTCCAATAGACCGCTGTCACCTTGGTCTCGGGGATTATACTAGATTAAGACAAGTGAGTACATCAATCCAATACATAGAGGAAGGGGAAATATCATGGGATCACCCTAGATTAACATAGCCTATGATCACAACGAAGATCACATCATGGGAGAGAGAATTGACCACATAGCTACTGGTAGAACCTCAGCCCCGAGGAGGAACTACTCCCGCATCATGGATGGAGGAAGCAACGTCGATGGAGATGAATCCGGGGGCACTTCCCCGTCCCGGCAGGGTGCCGGCACAGGAATTCTGGTCCCCCGAAACTTGGTGGCGATGGCGGCGGAGATCGGAATAGCTTCTGGAGAAAAGGGTTCCGGAATCAAGGTTTCCGCGACGGGTGTTAAATATATGCCAAAGGGGGTCGCCAGGGGAGCTAAGGGGGGCCCACGCGGACTGGCGCGGCGACCAGGAGGGGGGCCGCGCCCACAGGGCGCCTGGAGCCCCTGTGGCCCCCCTCTAGCCCTACTTTGGCCGCATGGAAGCTTCCGGAACGCTGATTTTTTATATATTTTTCCCGGAATTTTTCTGGCAATTTACGTAATGGGAAAATCTGAAATACAAAAACAGCAGAAAACAGAAACTGGCACTGGGGTGCACTGAGTTAATAGGTTAGTCCAAATATGATCAAAAGTGTATGGAAGTGCATAAATATCATAGCAATATCACACAAAAGAGGCATGGAGCAAGCAGAAATTAAAGATACGTTTTGGACGTATCAGTAAGCCGATTTACCTGGCACCACTCCATGGAACACCGTGTTGGACTGTCTCAACTTCTTATCCGTCAACCCCATGCGACGGAAAGTCTCGTAATATAAGATGTTGATACTGCTGCCACCATCCATGAGTACCTTTGTGAATTTGTAGCCACCCACATGTGGTGCCACCACTAAGGCTAACTGGCCCAGATTATCAATCCGTGGCGGGTGATCCTCTCTGCTCCACTCAATGGGTTGTTCCGACCAACGCAGAAAATGTGGTGTTGCCGGTTCAACTGCGTGTACCGCCCGCTTCAGGATTTTTTGATCTCTTTTGCACAGACTCGTAGTAAAGACATGGTACTATCCACTACTTAGCTCCTTCGGATTACTCTGATATCCGGATTGATGTTGCTGCTGACGCTGCTGATTACCTTGGTTATTGTAACCACCCTGACCGTGCTGGTGGTTACCTTGGTTGTTATAACCGCCCTGACCATGCTGGTGGTGGCTGCCTTGGTTGTAGTTATTGTTGCTGCCATGATATCCTGATCCGGGCCCATTACCCTGGTGACCTGGACCTTGAAAACCGTAACTCGAGCCGCCACCCTGTGGTCCATTGTCGTATTTGGCTTGTCTCATGGCCTCTACCATGATCCGGCATTGCCCTTATGTATGTTTAGCTGGGTGTTCCTCTGTGCTATGTTTCGGGCACGGCTCGTTCAACTGTCGATCTAGATTGATGGATCCTCCACCGCTCCGTGGAGGTGGCCTACCCTTGCAGTGCTGAAAATTTCCTTGAACATTGGTATTGGCCATAAAATCAGAGCCGCTCTCTGCCTTTCGCTTACCATTAAAACTTGTTCCTGCCGGATTATCCTGCGCCGGTTTACCAGCCTTGTTCGCTTTTCCGCACTTGTCTCCATCTGCCTCTGGGTACTTGGTGTTATCAGAGTCCCCATACTTCACTAGAGCACTCATGAGTGTCCCCATATCATTACATTCCTGCTTGAGCCGTCCCAACTTCAGCTTTAGAGACTCAAACCGGCAATTGTTTTCCAGCGTCACTATCGCCGTACTGGGGTTGATGCTATTGGAAGAGTGCAAGATTTCTGACACTCGCCACACCCAGGTGCTCGTAGGCTCCTGCTCTCCTTGAACACATGCCGCTAAGTCTACTACTGACATTGGCTGCTTGCACGTGTCCTTGAATTTTTTTATAAACTGGCGACGCAGCTCACCCCATGATCCGATGGAGTTAGGTGGTAAGCCCTTTAACCATGTCCGGGCTGTACCCTCAAGCATCATGGTAAAATACTTGGCGCATGCCGCATCATCCACGTCTAGCTTCTCCATGGCCATCTCATAGCTCTCAATCCACGCCTCCGGAGCCAGGTCTGCCGTATAGTTGGGCACTTTGCGCGGACCTTTGAAGTCTTTGGGTAACCTTACGCTTCGTAAAGCGGGGACAAGACACTGTACTCCAAAGGAACTCGCGTGACTCCTATCTCTGATGTGGTTGGGTGAACCGGCGTCATTTGACGGGTATCCTCGCAGGCGGTAGGTCTGGCCCGGTTCATCGCCTCCTGGGCGTGCACATCTACTCCTGCCAGATTATCTTGCCTGTGACGTTGACGTCTCCGTTCGCTACTAGACACTTCCGGTTCATCCCAGCGCCTGGTGTAACTCCTGCTGTGGCGGGGGGTTGAATGAATCCTTTCCCTGCTGTAAGAGTATGCTTGTTGCTGTGTCAACGTTGTGTCCAGCAATTCCTTAGCCCGACGCGCTTCCATCACCACGGGGGATGTCCCCTCAATAGGTAAAGCGGCCAGTCGTGAAGCGGCGGCGACAATATTATCCAATGGGTTTGAATAATGGCCAGGAGGGATGGGGATGTGCGGCGTGGGCACAACCTGACGATTTCGCTCTGTGGCCGGTTGTTGAACCGACGCACCTGCTCCTAGGGCTCCTCCCTGGTTTATTTCTACGTTATTGCTGGCTCCCGCTCCTGGTGTGCCAAAGAGATTTATTGCCACATAGACCGGCGGTAGACGAGTTTGATACCTTTTGTTCCTTACCTCCTGCGCAGAAGCCTGATCAATCCTGAGCCGGTAAGCTTGGGAATCCAGCTCCGCTTGCCTTGTAACCATCATGGCCTTCTCTGCGTCCAGATCCTGTTTAGGTTGCTCAATCCGGCCCTTCAGCTGGAGGATCTCTGCATCATGCTGCGCCTTGTTGGCAGGAGCTACTTCTGCTATTGCGCGTGCTGTCAACTCCTCGACCAAGGTGGATAGAGCGTCAGAGGGTGAGGGGGCTTGGTTGCTTGCCCCTGCACCAGCTGCCTCTGCTGTGAACGCCCCAGTCACCGTGGGCTGCTGCATAGACTGTGATCCGGCCATGAAGACAGCCACCCGGTTTGGCGGATTGAAGGGGTCCGGAATACTGTCACCATCGGATACACCCCCGGATCGGCCGTCCTGCAACAGATACAGAGATTCGGTCTCTCCAGATGAAGATTCATCGTCAGAATAGACAACGGTCTCGCCACCAGAATCCGATCCGTCCTCGGCTTGGACTCCATGTACTGCTCCAACGAAAACACGCTTCACGGCGGGCTGAATCCGGGCCGATCTCGCACGCTGAGCCGGCTCGACGATGTTGGGGTAGTTGTCCGGCTCAGATCCCGATTCACCAATCTTGCCGATGAAGACGTGGATGCTGCCGAAGGGGACCCGGTACCCATATTCGATTGAATCGGCCTTGGGGCCCCAGCCTGCGTCGTCGATGTAGATCCGGCTGCGGCGACTCTTGGTCATCCGGCCAACCGCGTAACCCTTGAGTCCTTCAAAGCTGCCCTTCAAGAACTCGAAACCATCGTGCGATAGCCCCACGGTGGGCGCCTACTGTCGTGGAGTTAGCACGGCAGATGTCCGGTTTAGAGGACTTAGGTGTGGAGCCATCGCGCGGGTTAGCTTGAAGAGGTTAAAGCACACAAAGAACACAAAGGGTTTATACTAGTTCGCCCCCTTCGATGAAGGTAATAGCCTAAGTCTAGTTTGGTTTGGTATTGCTTGGGCGTCGATGAACAGGGAGAGGATTGCTTGCCTGTGTCTCGACGGGTTGTTGCTTGTCCCTGAACCGTGGCCGGGTCGTCCCTTTATATAGGAGGCGACGCCCGGTCCGGTTTACAGAGTCCCGAGGCCGGCTCATAATTGTGTTTGCCTCGGTCTTTACTCTTTCTACCTTATACCTCAAGTTACAGGATAGGACGGTTCATAAACCATAAGCGTTACATATGGGCCCTAAGCCTCCACGGGCCGTAACCTCTCACTCATAACCTACTGGGCTTATGATAATGCAACTACATCAACATAATCCGGATCTTCCTAGCCGGTTTATACCTGCTAGTAATATCCCTGACACGAGGGTCTTGTCTTGTCGATGCTGAAGATGGGCCATACCAGGCCGTCGATGGAGCCATGCCGTGGGCCGCATGCAGGCAAGTATGGGTACCCTGGTTCCCAGAACACCGATAGTGGCCCCGGGGCCCAAGGCACGCTCAGGCTTGGCTTCGAGGCGAAGCCAGGAGGCAAAAATGAAGCGTCGCGGGCCCCAATCGCGTGCGGACCAAGTCGACGCGTGGCACTTTATAGGGCATGGGCGTCTCCACTTCCCCATGCAGCCTCAGTGACCGTTTGACTTGACAACGGCATGTTGCATGTAGAAAAACCATCATTACTCAGAATCGTGGGAGGCCGGCGGTTGGCCTCCCTCTGGATATAAATGGGACAGGGGGCAGAGCCTCCTGCTCATCTCCATCTTCTCGCTGCTTGCTCCTCCTTCTTCCTCCTTGTCTCACCGTCTTGTCAAAGCGTCCATGGCGCCGATAAGGAGGTTTTCCGCTGCAGAGAATGGGAAGGCCCCCTAGGAGGGGCCAGGTTTTTCGCCGCCCAAGAGAGCCGCGAACACCTCCACAAGTACGCCGCGACTCCGGCGGTGGTCCCTCGGGGGTGCGGGTGCACCCCTTTGAAGGTCGGCGTCACCTCAGGCAACCGTGACGGTGCTCCCTCCCGTGGTGGGAGCTATCGTGGATGGGGTGTCTCCTGCAATGGGGGAAGGCATGCGGCGGTCGTCCGGCCACCGCGGCCGCGCTCCCACTCAGCCGACGCGTCCCCAAAGTTCGTCGTGTGGTCGGAGAGGCATGCGGGCATTTGGTTCCAACTCCCGCATTTCTTCGCGGGCGCACTGCCGACCGGGGTCCTTGACGGCCTTTGGCTGCAGGCTAACGGTTCCTGCAGCAAGGCCTCATGGGTGGAGGTCGAAGTCACCGCCATGGGCAATGTGTTCCTGAACCGCGGGTGGTAGCCGTTTGCCCGCGTGTGGGGCCTGCACGGGAGGTGCACCCTCCATTTCAGGTATGACGGTGTCACGACTCTCTATGTGAGGGTGTTCGAGGCAGACGACCAGCATGTGGGGTGCTGCCCGGAGAGCGGCAGTGACGACGACGACGACGACCGGAGGGGTGGCGCCATCGCTGGTGGTGAGCTTTCCCTTGGCGATGTCCGTGCCGCCTCCAGCAGCCACTCCTCCTCCTCCGAGGAGAGCACCAACGACGGCGACTACGATGAGCCACTACGTTGCCGGGCTCGGACTGCGGAGGAAGACGAGCCACGTCGCTGCCATGCCCCGATGAAGCAGGAGGATGACTCCGAATGAGCCCGAGCGCTGCTGGAGCTGGGCCTTGAGTGCCACTGTAGTCGCGTGGCTTGCTTTTGTTTCTTACCTCCCCCTGCACTGGAAAAAGGTATAAGGCCCTGTTGGGGGCATGTAATGAACCACGGAGCTTACGCCATTATTTTATCATTTCCATGTTGCATTGTGATACCCGCGTCACCGCTGATCATGGTTGGGTGACTTAGCTTGGCATTCTTGTGTGTACTCCCCTGCCGCAAGAGCGTGCCTTGTGGCGAGGAGACTCAGAAGTCACTGAGCCTCAGGAGGCGCCATGCAGCTGTAGGATTAGGAACCCTCCGGAGGCGTCGTACCTGTGAGCTCGTCTGAGAGCATCACGCGAGGGCGAAGACGCCAAAAGGATAGGGTACTGAGGTTTTGGCGAGGTGTGTTCACGGGTGGGCCCGAGCGCACACACCTGCCCAGCCCCCGCACGCGGGACGCGCAAGGAGGAGCAAAGGGAAACTGACACTCCTCCTGAGGTTTGACCTGGAAGAGCAAACGGTGCAAGGAGAAGAAATTTCCCAACCCTCAAATGAAACGCAAAAAATTTCAAATTCCATTCAAGAAGTCGCAAACCAGCTACAGAAAGCAAGCAAAAGAATAGCCATGTCCGGCACCTATACTAGTCTTCTTGTCTTCCCACCAGCGGGGAGCATGAGGCCTCCACTAGGACGTGGGTGGGAGCCCCCGTGAGGCCCAGGGGCGGCACTCAGGAGACTCCGGGGTGTGTATAGCCCCAACTCATTATTACGTGAGAGTGTCACAAGCGGAGATCTTCACGGGCGCATGGTCTTGGTCATGGGTAGAATTTCCAGAGATGCTGGATGTTCTAGGCGTTCTGGATGGGACCCCATCCTGCATCTCCAGGCGCGCGGCGCTAGGCCAAGAGACACGGGCAATCCTGAATGGGCCCTCCCACATGGGCAAGAGCTTGTGAAGCCCCTCCCTGGAGAGCACCCGCCTTAGGATGAGGTCACCCACCTCGAGGGTCCTGGGGCGTATGTTGCGGTAGTGATACCACCACAGCGCCTACTGGTACCTCACTACATGGAGCGAGGCTTGGTGGTGGGGCTCCTCCCCCAGCACGAGGTCCATCCCCCGCGAGGCATCCTGGCATGCCTCGTCAAATGCCAAGACCCGCGGGGAGTGATGCTTGACCTCATGAGGGAGGACCGCCTCGGCTCAGTAGACGAGGAAGAATGGAGTCTCACCCCTGGGCTTGGTCGCAGTGGTGCGGATGGACCACAACACGGATTGGAGCTCACTGAGCCAGCCCCTGCCATATGCCTCAAGCTTCTTCTTGAAGCTCCTCGCCTTGAGGCCCCTCAAGACCTCCGCGTTGGCGCGCTCGGCCTGGCCATTGCTCCGTGGGTGTGCCACCGAAGCGTAGCATATATGCGTTCCAAGGTTAGCGCAATATGTTTTGGAAAGGTTGCTCATGAACTAAGAGCCATTGTCGGTGATGATGTGGTTGGGGACCCCGAAACGACTCACGAGGCCCTTGATGAACTTGACGGCCGAGCCAGCTGGGATGGTGCGGACGACCTCCACCTCTGCCCACTTGGTGAACTTGTCAATGGCGACATAGAGGAAGCAGTAGCCCCCGGGTGCTCGAGGGAACGGGCCCAGGATATCCAACCCCCAGACCGCAAACAGCCATGAGAGCGGGATGGTCTGGAGGCCTTGAGTGGGCTGGTGGATCTACTTAGCATGGAATTGACAAGCCTCACAAGATCTTACCAATTTAGTGGCATCATTGAGCGTTGTGGGCCAGTAAATCCGCTGCAGAACGCTTTGCCCACGAGGGTGCATGATGAGGAGTGATGCCCGCAGTCCCCGCCATGTATGTTGGCCAGCAGCTCGCACCCCTGATCCCTGGAGATGCATCATAGAGAAACGTCGTTTGGGCGCTTTCGGTAGAGCTCACCGTCCTGGATGCAGTATGCAGTGGCCTGGCGGGCCACACGCTCTATGTCTTCCTCCTTCTTCGGCAAAGCGCCCTGGAGTAGGTACGCCTTGAACTCCTCGGACCAGCACCCCTCCTGAGGCTCGAGCGCGAGAAGCAGGCGGGCTCTCGTGGTCGGGCCGCAGGCTCCTCTCGAGGTGATGCCGGTCCCTTGGTGGGGGGAGCCACTGACGGCTTGAAGAGCCGCTCCTCAAAGACGCTAGGCTCCTGAGGTTGTCACCGGGACGCCCTCTTGGCGATGTTTTCTGCCTCCTTATTCGTGCCGCGCGGCACGTGCTGCAATTCCAAGCCTAAGAATCGTTTCTCAATTTTGTGTACCTCCTCAAGGTATGTCTCCATGTGCTCGTCCTTTGGCTTGTACGCCTTGTTGGAGAAGTTGACGAGGAGCTGGGAGTCACCCCTAATGGTGAGGTGCCTAACCCCAAGAGCTGCAGCCTTGAGGCCGGCGATCAGGCCCTCATACTCAGCGATGTTGTTGGAGACCTTCTCCCCATGCTGAAGCAGAGGTGCACAGCGTAGTAGAGCTTGTCTTGGGTGGGCAAGATGAGCACGGCTCCAGCCCCCGCGCCCTCGCGCACAAAATCACTGCCGAAGTACATGACCCAACCATCTGGTGCCTCATCTCCGGGCGCGAGAGAATGATCCTCGCCCACTTCTCGTCAAGGGGCGTCAGTCCATTCTGCCACAAAGTCAGCGAGGGCCGTGCCCTGGATGACTCTGGTGGTGCTGAACTCCAGCTGGAATGCCTGCAACTCGATGTTCCATTCGGCGACACTTCCCGCGGTGTTGGGGCTTCGGAGAACCCTCTCCAAGGGATAGGCTGAAACAACCATGATGTGGCCTTGGAAGTAGCGACGCAGTTTCCTGGAGGTAACAAGGAGTGCGAGCAGGAGCTTTGGCAACATGGGGTAACGCGCCCGCGCGTCACGCAGCACCGTGTTGAGGAAGTACACGGGGTGCTCGACGAGGAAGGAGGCGTCGCTGGGGTCCTGTGCCTCCTGAGGTAGGGGAGCCTCAGGAGCTTGGTCGTCCGGCGGGACAACCTTGACCTCAGGAGCGACATCCTCGGGAGCCCCGCCACCTAGTGGGGTGCCTGAGGCCTCAAGAGCGCCGTCCTGAGGCTGCGACGCCTTGATCGGGCGTGGGGTGCTATGCCGTACGCCCTCACAATGCGCTACCCGGACCGCCATGAGCGCCGTGCAGGCTGAGTGAGGCATGGGGGCCAGGTAGAGCACCAGGGGTTGAAGAGAGTGAGGCACAACTATCACCGGCGGGCTGGTGAGGTACCTCTTGAGGTCTTGGAAGGTCGCATCGGCCTCTGGGGTCCACTCAAACGGGCCCTTCTTTTTCATCAGCTTGAAGAATGGGAGGGCACGCTCGCCTAGCTTGGAGATGAAGCGCCCCAGCGAGGTTACGCAGCCTGCCAGCTTCTGCATCATCTCTTTGAGGGTTCGCGGCGGGCTCATCCTCTCTATGGCCTTGATTTTCTCCGGGTTGGCCTCGATCCCTCTGTGCGACACCAAGAAACCCAGCAGCATGCCGGACGGGACGCTAAACACACACTTTTCTGGGTTGAGTCGCAGGTTTACTTTGCGCAGGCCTGCAAACATCTCCTCCAGGTCTTTGACAAGAGTTTTCGCCTCCCGAGATTTGACCACTATGTCGTCGACGTATGCCTCGCATTCCTCCCGAGCTGCTGACCCAAAGCGATGTGCATCAACCGCTCGAAGGTTGCTCCGGCATTGCGCAGCCTGAATGACATGCAGATGTAGCAGTACATCCCGCACGGGGTTAGAAAGGCCGTCTTCTCAAAATCCTGCACCACCATCTTGATTTGGCGATAGCCCGAGAAGGCATCCAGGAAGCACAACAAATCAAACTCGGTGGTGGAGTCGATGATCTGGTCAATGCGCGGAAGAGGGAAAGGGTCTTGAGGACAAGCCCTGTTGAGGCTCGTAAAATCGATGCACATGCGCTCCTTCCCACCCTTCTTGGGGACGATAACCGGGTTTGCCAGCTGATACGTCTCCAACGTATCTATAATTTTTGATTGTTCCATGCTATTATTTATGATGTCTTGGATGTTTAATGGGCTTTGTCATACACTTTTATATCATTTTTGGGACTAACCTACTAACCCAAAGGCCCAGTCAAGATTACTGTTTTTTGCCTGTTTTAGGGTTTTGCAGAAAAGGAATATCAAACAGAGTCCAAACGGAATGAAACCTCCGGTAGAGATATTTTTGGAGAAACTCACGCACGGGAGACTTGAGAACCATGACAGAGGGGCCACGAGGTGCCCACGAGGGTGGGGGGCGCGCCCCCTGCCTCATGGACCCCTCGCGAGTCCCTCGGTGTCCTCCTTCCTCCTATATAAGCCCACGTACCCCGAAACCATCAGCAACAGAGAGAAAACCCTAATTCCACCGTCGTAACCTTCTGTTCCCGTGAGATCCCATCTTGGAGCCTGGTCCAGAGCTCTGCCGGAGGGGGGATCCATCACGGAGTGCTTCTACATCATCATCATTGCCCTCACCATGAGTTGTGAGTAGTTAACCACAGACCTTCGGGTCCATAGCTAGTATCTAGATGGCTTCTTCTCTCTCTCTCTGGATCTCAATACAAAGTTCTCCTCGGTCTTCGAGGAGATCTATTCGATGTAATCTCTCTTAGCGGTGTGTTTGTCGAGATCCGATGAATTGTGAGTTTATGATCAAGATTATCTATGAGAAATATTTGGTTCTTTTCTGAACTCTTTATGTGTGCTCATAATATCCTTGCAAGTCTCTTCGAATTATTGGTTTGGTTTGGCCTACTAGATCTATAGTTCTTGCAATGGGAGAAGTGCTTGGCTTTGGGTTCAATCTTGCGGTGTCCTTTCCCAGTGACAGTAAGGGCAGCAAGGCACGTATTGTATTGTTGCCATCGAGGATAAAAAGATGGGGTTTATATCATATTGCTTGAGTTTATCCCTCTACATCACGTCATCTTGCTTAAGGCGTTACTCTATTTTTATGAACTCAATACACTAGATGCATGCTGGATAGCGGTCGATGTGTGGAGCAATAGTAGTAGATGCAGGCAGGAGTCGGTCTACTTGTCTCGGACGTGATGCCTATATATAATGATCATGCCTAGATAGTCTCATAATTATTCGCTTTTCTATCAATTGCTCGACAGTAATTTGTTTACCCGCCGTAGAATATCGCTATCACGAGAGAAGCCACTATAGAACACTATGGCCCCCGGGTCTATTCTCAACATATCAATCTACATCTACTTTACTTTTTCCGCTTTTACTTTCTGTTCTTATAAACAAAAATACCAAAAATATAAACTATCATCTCTATAAGATCTCACTTTCGTAAGTGACCGTAAAGGGATTGACAACCCCTTATCGCATTGGCTGCGAAGTTCTTATTTGTTTGTGCAGGTGCGAGGGACTCGCGCGTGGTCTCCTACTGGATTGATACCTTGGTTCTCAAAAATTGAGGGAAATACTTACGCTACTGTGCTGCATCTCCCTTTCCTCTTCGAGGGAATACAACGCAAGCTCGAGAAGTAGCAAGAAGAATTTCTGGCGTCGTTGCCGGGGAGGCTTACGCAAAAGTCATATACCAAGTACCTATCACAAACCCTTATCCTTCGCATTACATTTTTGCCTCTCGTTTTCCTCTCCCCCACTTCACCCTTGCCATTTTATTTGCCATTCTTCTGTCGTGTGTTTACCGTTCGCGTGCCTCTTGTTTGCTTGTGTTGCTATGTGTCCTCAGCTCGCCGCGCGCCGCCGCTGCTCGTCCGCACCACCCCGCCCCGCTGCCGGAGCCGCACGCTGCCGACACAACGCTCGTCGGAGCCGCCTGTGGCCAGATCTGCCGCCGGAGTAACCGTCGCCGACCGGTTTTCTCGCCAAAGCCGACCGAACCGGTAAACCGCCCGGCCCGGTTTATGTTCTTTTAGGGTTTATGTTTTTTTTTCGGTTTTCCGTTTAAAAAACCGATTTTCTTTTACTTTAGTTTATTCAATTAACGTTCTCTGTTTAGAACTAGATAGCGAGCGTTCGCTCGGTAGCTTTTTCTTTTTTTCTTTTTATAGTTTCGCCGAGGGACCTATCTGTGAATTTTATTTTACAGTTTAGCCCCTAAACTTCAAACAGCCATAACTTTTTGCACGTTGGTCCAAATCCAACGAAACCGACGCCCACGTCTTCGTTATGATCCCCTCTTTCCAGTAAAACAACTTAAACATGTTTTTGAAAATTTTAAAATTTGAATTCAACTAGATTTGAATTTGAACTTCGTTTGATCATAACTTGAGTTTCGTAACTCCGTTTTAGTTGATTCTTTTTGCAAATCGAAGCTCTTGATCTAAACTTTCTGATAAGGCCAAATTCACTTAATTTTGGTACTGTTAGAAATTGGTTTCTGTTCCAAGAGTCATTTATTTGTTTTCGAAGTTTTCCGAAGTGTTTTCTTCGTTCTTTCTAATTGTTGAGTGTTTGCTTATGTGTGGTTACTATTGTTTGCTTACGATAGATTGATCAGAGTGTGACGAGTAGATCTATCACTAGTTCTGAGTGCGAATCATCTACATCGTCAGTACAAGGCAAGTTCACACTTTGATCATACTTTCCAATACCCAGTTTTCATTGCATTAGTTATATCCTCAAACACTTGCATGAGTAGGACTGCTTACATAATATGATGCTTTGTAGTTCATGAGGTAGGAAACCAATGACTTGAGATCAACCAAAGGGGGGTATACGCTTTGTTACTTATTGCTTAGCCATGCTTGTAGACTTGGATTGGTATGAGAGTCTCATGAAATATGTGAGTGTTTTTAAGGGGAACTTTAAGGTGGTAATTTAATACACATCTGGGTGGATTGGTTGTGGCACCCTAGAGTACCCAGTGGTTGCCGGGCACCTGGAGAAACCAGTGTTTGCCCTAGGGGATCCCGGAGGAACCGTGTGATCACCCTATTGGAATGCCACCCAGGCTCAAAGGGATCATATGATATTTTCATGCCTAGAAACTTCCATGTGCAGCCGCAAGCCATTATGGGCTCTGGCATAGTATGAGTAAGTTGTGTGACCTCTATAAGTGGTGGACTAGCAGATGTAGCGGATGTAGGTGTACCAGTCCTCCCGGGGTAAAGAGTTAATGCTTCTGAAAGACTGTGTCTCGGTCATCCGTTTCTCAAACACCATGTAGTGCGAGAAATTAAACGGAGGCGATCGAGTCTTGTGGGGAAAAGTGCAGAAACCTCTGCAAAGTGTGCAAACTATTCATGAGTAGTCGTGTCCCCGGTTATGGACATCTTTGAGTATCTAGAAGTGGATTATTTGTTGATCTCAACAGTCTATTTAATTAATTTGTTGGGTTAATAATGACTTTGGCTTGGGATTGATATGGAGGAACCATTCTCAATTGTTCATGATTTAAATTTAACAAAGTAGGTAAATAAAATGCATTCCTTTGTGGTAGAAAAAAATCAGCTTTATGCAAAAACAACCTTACCGCCTCCACCAGCCAAATATGCATGTAGTTGTAGGACTTGTTCATTATCATTACAGTGTGAAATTGCCAGTACATTCAATGTACTGACCTACATGGCTGCAACGTCTCATGTTGCAGGAATTATTCAATGAGTAAGTGTTACGTTAGGGTTGCGCTGTCTACACTCAACTTTGCCGTTGGTGTTGATGGAACTCCACAACCTTTGTTGGTTCCGCTATGATCGATTGAGGTAATAGTATTTACGTTACTTTATACATGTGGTTTTCCTTTGTTATAAATCCTCGAGTACTGTGTGTGTCAGCATACCGATCCAGGGATGACACTTAAGCACAGAGACTTGATCCATTCGGATCGGGTGGCTACAGTTGAACCTATTGCTAGTGAGCTGCGTGCACTAGATTATCTTTATGGGGTTTTGCTTGAAATTCATGAATCTGAAAATTGTGAGGAATTGTTAAAAGAAAAAGTGATTCATGTTAGCTCCTTAAATAGAAAGCATGATTGCAATGATGTTATTGTAAATTCTATTAATGCAATTGTGCTAATGATATGCAAAACCCTAAGCTTGGGGATGCTAGTTTTGCTATGTCTACTACTTGTTACAATGATCATGATTGGGGTGATTCTTCTTATGATCTTGAAAATTTATTTAATCCCCCTGATGAATATAAGATTGACAATAATGTTTGCATTGATATTGAAAGTGGGTTTGGAAGAGTGTCAACTTTAGATCCCACATACTTGGAGAATGTTCAATCTTATGAAACTTTTGATAAAAGTGGGTTTGGAGAGGTCAGGACTTCAGTTAATGTTGCTCCCACTATTTTGGAAGAGTGTCAACTTTGGATGCATGTGGACCGTGTTGAGAATATGTTATGTGATAGCTATATTGTTGAATTTGCTTATGATCCTACATGCAATTATTATGAGAGAGGAAAATATGGTGGTAGAAATTTTCATGTTACTAAATTACCTCTCGTTATGTTGAGATTGCTATTGTTTCTTCCTTTTTCTTTGCATATGCTAGATCTTGCTTGTCTTGCTAATTTGTTTCCCTATAAAATGCCTATTTATAGGAAGTATGTTAGACTTAGATGTGTTTGTCACATGTTTTATGATGCTCTCTTTGTGCTTCAATTCTTGTCTTTCATGTGAGCATCATTGAATTATCAAGCCTATCTTAATGGCTATAAACGATAGCGCTTGTTGGGAGGCAACCCAATTTTTTTTGTTTTTGTTTTTGCTTCTGTTTAGGAATAAATATTGCATCTAGCTTCTGTTTAGATGTGGTTTTGTGTTTTGTTTAGTGTTTGTGCCAAGTATAACCTTTGGGAAGACTTGTGTAAAGTTTATATGATCTTGCTGTGAAAAACAGAATCGTTAGCGCTCGCTAGAATGGTCATCAGATTTTACTGGAGCGTGCTATTTAGTTGATTCTTTTTGCAGATGACTAATAGACAAATTCCTCACGTTTACCAATTTAGTTTTAATTTTTTGGAGTTACAGAAGTATGCAAAACCTGCAGATTACTACAGACTGTTCTGTTTTTGACAGATTCTGTTTTTTGTGTGTTGTTTGATTATTTCAATGCATCTATGAGTAATATTGGGAGGTATGAACCACAGAGAAGTTGGAATAAAGTAGGTTTAACACCAATATAAATAAAGAATGAATTCATTACAGTACCTTTGAGTAGTGATTTGTTTTCTTATACTAACGGAGCTCACGAGAATTTTTGTCTAAGTTTTGTGTTGTGAAGTTTTCAAGTTTTGAGTATTGCTTTGATGGACTATGGAACAAAGAGTAGCAAGGGCCTAAGCTTGGGGATGCCCAAGGCACCCCAAGTAAAATTCAAGGACAACCAAAAGCCTAAGCTTGGGGATGCCCCGGGAAGGCATCCCCTCTTTCGTCTTAATCCATCGGTAACTATACTTGGAGCTATATTTTTATTCACCACATGATATGTGTTTTGCTTGGGGCGTCTTGTATAATTTGAGTCTTTGCTTGTTAGTTTGCCACAATTATCCTTGCTGGACACACCTATTTGAGAGAGTTAAATATGGCCTAGGAATTGATAGAACACTCTATGTGCTTCACTTATATCTTTTGAGTTGAATAGTTTTTGCTCTAGTGCTTCACTTATATCTTTTAGAGCACGGTGGTGACAATATTTTGAAGAAATTGTTGAACTCTCATGCTTCACTTATATTCATTTGAGAGTCTATTAAAACAGCATGGTATGTGTTTAGGCTATTAAACTAGTCTTCACATGATAGACATCCAATATCAATGTAGTAAAAATTTCACACTAAGTGCATTGAATATGATGAGATGTTGGATGCTTGATAATTGTTTTGAGTTATGAGGATAGTGATATTAGAGTCATGCTAGTGGAGTTATTATGAAATTGATAAATACTTGTGTTAAGGTTAGTGATTCCCGTAGCATGCACGTATAGTGAACCGCTATGTGACGACGTTAGAGCATGATGTATTTGTAAAGTGTTAACCTTTGTGTGGAGGTCGGGTGTAATGCCCAGGATGGGACTATACCTCCTACGTGTCGAGGCACGACTTAAAGGTATAAGCCCATTCTGGAATGATCTCAAGTTCGGTATCTTTGCACGTCTCATGTAAAAATAGGGATGCAAAGCAAAAGAGATAGTTGGCTTACACTCGCCACGTCACACAATTCATTACATAATCAATCATCATCCAAATAACATCACAACCCGACTACGGGTGAAGATCCAAATGAAAGATACCAAAAATACATAAAGCCACACGTTTGGATCGCCCCTAGTAGAAACCACTACTGATCATCGGGATAGTGCACATAGTAACGGCTACGTTCTTCATCGTACTCCCAGTACAGCTCTGTGCCGTCACCTAAGAAGTTCACCCGAGTACCTGCATCTGGTGTGGTGTAGAATCTGTGAGCCACGAAGGACTCAGCAATCCCATTCCCGGGTAACAGAACTATCTAAGCCTTGGGTGTGGAAGAAGGCTGAAGAAAGAATAAAAGGCTGCAGCTGCACTAGCACTAGCTTACGTGTTAAGAGCGAGAAGAGAAGTGCCACGAGTGACAAAGTGATCACGAAGTGATCCTAACTAAGCACGTCAATCATAACCCCACCGTGTTCACTTCCCGAACCCCTTTCGAAAAATGACCGTCACGGTACTCACGCTGGTAGTGTGTTCTAAACATGGTGTCAAGTTTTCTACAACCGGATATTAACAAATTCCCATCTGCCATATAACCACGGGCACGGCTTTCGAAAGTTCAAAACCCTGCAGGGGTGTTCCAACTTGGCCCATTACAAGCCCACGATCCGCGGAGTCGCAACTCCAAGGTGGGAAGGCCTGAGTATTCTCGGAATCCCGTGCTCAAGATACTCCGACTAAGGTAAGGCTAATCCAGCAAATCCTCCCGGTGTGCCGACACCCTGATAGTAGCCACGCATATCTAGTCTCAGGCCACGACTGGATGGGTGAAGCTACGGGTTTTTACCAGCCCTCGGGTTTCCACAAGGTGGCCCCGCAGGCTCCCCGTTCCGGACCAACACTCATGTGGAGCACTGGCCCGGGGTTGTTGATTAAGAAGAGGGTTAATTACTCCCTATGCAAGCTTTTAGTTGTTTAGGCAAATAGTACCAATGTTGGTACTTGCTGGAAAAGACTTAGCGCTAAGCGGTTTATCGAGGGGGTCCCATAACCCCAATCGTGTGAGGAACACAAAAATCAAGGAACATAACACCGGTTTATACGGTTCCTAGGGCGGCATGAGTGGAACAAATCACCAAGCAAGAGTCTTAGCCTTCCACCCATTACCAATATATAGATGATTTCATTAAAGAGTTTATATAGTGTGATATCCCAACAAGCTTCAACATGAAGCAAGAATCTTCAAATCTTCTCCTGCAACTAACAATGCTATAAGTGGGGCTGAGCGAAGCCTACGTAGCCAAACAAAGGTTTGCATAGGTAGGGTGGTTAGACAGATTCATGGTTACAATAGGAGGCTGACAGACAAACATGGGCATCGAGGCAATAAGCTAAAGAGCGAGACTTCTAGCAGTAGGCAAAGATAGTAATGATATCTGGGTCAGGTCATCTTGCCTGTCGAGTCGTCGATGGGATCGTAAGACGGCTCCTCGTTCTCAACCTCGGTAGTAACCTCTTTCTCGTACTCGGTCTCGGCTTCCGGCTCTACTCAACACAAGAACACACGAGGCACGAAATCAAACAAGGTGCAATGCGCAAACTACAGGATGCATGTATGATGCACTTAGGATGCACTGCAGATGCACTTAGGATGAACAACATGACAACATAGGAAGCACAGATAAACAGCACAAGAACAAGACAATTTACTCAAGCAAGTAGGATGCAAGACAAGTCTATTTAGGATGCAAAACATGGCAAGGTAGGAAGCACAGAGAAACAACACAAGAAACAACAGGTTTAAATGAGGCCGGAAACTACTTAAGACAAATCCGGTAAGTCGTCATATGCATAGTTTGAAATTAGTCCAGATCTGAACAGACCTTAAGTCAAAGTTGTTAAACAGCAAGTTAACATGCACCATGACAATCTACAAGAAATTCTAGTCAAGTTTCATATAAAGTTTGTTTAAAACGGAGCTACGGTCTAGAAGATATGATCAAAACAAGATAAGCATGGCAACGGTGCAAGATGCACCCAAACATCAAGCAAAACATACTCCAAACATGTTAACAAGATGATATTACGAATCTACATGCAAAACCACACAAGTTTCATGTAGGGAACGCTCAAAACGGAGCAATGGGCTAAAAGATACACCCGAAACAAGAAACAATGCAAAGCTAAAAATAACAGCCACATAGCAACTTTGGAGCAAGATATATATACTCTACAGCACTCAAACATGGTGACAAGAAGCATGGACATGAAGTAGACATATCCTACAGCAAACAACTCCATTGGAGCATCTCCATAGGAGGCATGGATCAATAGGAACAAGCTACAACATTTTGAACATGACAATAAAAACCAGACAGTAATATTTTATAGCAACTTGGGAGCAAGAATTAAATAGGCTACAGCAGCCCAAATGAGCATGTGAGGGCATGTATGGATAGACAACAACATATACAACAAGGAATGATCAATGGCCATCCCAAAACTATCATGGATTTGCCTAGGACAACAAGCAAACATAGCATCAGGATATTACAGATTCCAGACTTAGTGAAATTTCACTAAGTGTTAAAATAGTAACATTATCATGGCATGTTTGTGAGCATGTTTAAGTCACCTCAAGGCATAACATGGCAAATGGTTTGCACCACAGCAAAGAACACATGATGGGGAATCTAAAACATATGAGCATGCGACATGGGGACAAACACAACAATAGCAACGAGCTCCTCAACTAGGCATCTCGTAACAAGTTACAAAACCTAACAGCCACATGCTCTTTTGCAACAGGGATAAACATGGCAATATGAACTCTAACAACCATGCTATAGCAACCAACATGTAGAGCATCTCACGATGAACATTTTGACATATCATTTGCTTCATTTGGATAAACATGCACCAAGTTATCACATCTCAAACATGGCATGAAAATAACAAGTAGCAGCAGTTTATATCATGTAGCACTCTTGTCATGAATATTAAGACATCTAGATGGACTGAAACAAGCATGACACAATGGAACAAAACATAGTACACATCACCACGGCCATTTTGACATATTATATGCACAAATCGGACAAGCACAGTAAAAGTTATCATCATCACAAAAATGCATCAGACAACTAAAACAACAAAAACTTAGAGGTAAACGGGGTCAACCTGCAGACAGGATCGGGTCAAACGGGTTGCGGGTCAAACGGGTTGCGGGTCAACGCGGGTACCGGGTCGCGGAAGTGGATCGGGACCGCGGGTCAACGGCGAAACGGGCACGGCCCGTTAGGGTTTCCAGCCCCGGATCGGGCCGATCTGGCTCCTGGATCGGGATCGGCCGATCCCGCGGCGGCGACCGGAAGGAAAATGGCGGGGTGGCGGCTGCTGGCTCTGCTCCGGCCGGCGACGGCGCCGGAGGACGACGGGCGGCGGCCGGCGGGGGCTGGAGGAGGCCGGGGCTCGGCCAGCGGCGGGAGCTTGTGAGGCCGGCGGCGAGGCTTGGGCTCGGGGCCAGAGGAGATGCGGCCGGCGGGAGCTGGGTCGCCGGCGAGCTGCGGGCCGGCGGCCGGCGAGCACGCGCGTCGGTGGCCCTCGGCGGCGGGGACGAAGGAGCGGAGGGCGCGGGGGCGCGCGGCCCGGACGGCGGCGGCGGCGGGCCGGGAATGGGCCTGCGGGCCCGTGTGGCGGCGGAGGCGGATCTGCCACGTGTCGCCCGCGGAGTGGCGGCGGCGCTCGCTGGACACGTCCGGCGCGGCGAAGGAGGCGTGGAGCTAGGGTTTCGGACGCGAAAATGGACATGGGGACGTTTTTATAGGCACAAGGAGCTAGGAGACTCCAAATGGGGAGAGGTTTTCGGCCACGCGATCACAAATCGACGACCGAGATGATGGGAAGGGTTGTGCTGGGTTGGTGGGCTGTTGTGGAGGGGGTCTTGGGCCTCAAAGAGGAAGCACTTTTAGCCCACTAGGTTAACCGTTGGAGTACCAAACGAACTCCAAACGCGATGAAACTTGACAGGCGGGTTACACATACCAAAATAACATCGCACGACAAGTCTCACGTCACTCCGGAAACGTTACATGACCACACACGAAAGAAGGACTCGGGGATGCCACGGGCACGTGTGAGAGCGTCAGAACTCGAAACGGACAACGGGAAGAGACGAGTGGGAACGGATGCAAGTGACAACGCAAATGCAATGCAATGCACATGACAACATGACATGGATGAAATGCACACATGCACACGACAAAACGACGAAACCCGAAAAGAAAGAAGAACCCAGAACAGAAATGATGAAGCCGAAGTTTATATAGTGCCATATAGGGAAAGTTTTACATCCGGGGCATTACATCGGGGGCGCGCGATGGTTAAATCCTACCAACCTCCCCCCTAGGAGCATGTGTTGATTGCTTTGTTTTGATAGCTCGTAGATTTTTGCAATAAGTATATGAGTTCTTATGACTAATGTTGAGTCCATGGATTATACGCACTCTCACCCTTCCACCATTGCTAGCCTCTCTTGTACCGCGCAACTTTCGCCGGTACCATACACCCACTATATATCCTTACTCAAAATATCCACCATATTATTCCTCAAAACAGCCACCATACCTACCCATCATGGCATTTCCATAGCCATTCCGAGTTATATTGCCATGCAACTTTCCACCGTTCCGTTCATATGACACGCATCATATTGTCATATTCCATTGCATGATCATGTAGTTGACATCGCATTTGTGGCAAGGCCACCATGCATAATTTTTCATACATGTCACTCTTGATTCATTGCCCATCCCGGTACACCGCGGAAGGCATACATATAGAGTCATACTTTGTTGTAGTATCGAGTTGTAATATTGAGTTGTAATGAAAGTGTGATGATCATCATTATTAGAGCATTGTCCCATGGGAGGAAAGGCTAAATCAATAAAGCCCCTCCGCAAAAAAAGGAGAAAGGCCGAAGAAAATATAAAGGCCCAAAAAAAAGAAGAAAAAAAGAAAAAGAAAAAGAAAAAGGGACAATTGCTATTATCTTTTTTCCACACTTGTGCTTCAAAGTAGCACCATGTTCTTCATTGTAGAGAGTCTCATGCTTAGTCACTTTATATACTAGTGGGAATTTTTGTTATAGAACTTGGCTTGTATATTCCAACGATGGGCTTCCTCAAATGCCCTAGATCTTTGTGAGCAAGCAAGTTGGATGCACACCCACTAGTTTCTTTTGTTGAGCTTTCATGCATATTTAGCTCTAGTGCATCCGTTGCATGGCAATCCCTACTCACTCACATTGATATCTATTGATGGGCCACTCCATAGCTCGTTGATACACCTAGTTGATGTGAGACTATCTCCCTCCTTTTCGTCTTCTCCACAACCACCTCTCTATTCCACCCATTGTGCTATGTCCATGGCTCACGCTCATGTATTGTGTGAAAGTTGAAAGGTCTGAAAAAATAGAGTATGAAAACAAGTGCTTGGCTGAAACCTGGGTTGTGCATGATATGAATATTTTGTGTGATGAAGAGGGAGCATAGCCAGACTATATGATTTTGTAGGGATAACTTTCTTTAGCCATATCATTTTGAGAAGACATGATTGCTTTGTAAGTATGCTTGAAGTATTATTATTTCTTATGTCAATATAGACTTTTATCTTGAATCTTTCACATCTGAACATTCATGCCACAATTAAGAGAATTACATTGAAAAACTATGTTGGTTAGCATTCCACATTAAAAATTCTGTTTTTATCATTTACCTACTCGAGGACGAGGAGGAATTAAGCTTGGGGATGCTTGATACGTCTCCAACGTATCTATAATTTTTTATTGTTCCATGCTATTATTTATGATGTCTTGGATGTTTAATGGGTTTGTCACACACTTTTATATCATTTTTGGGACTAACCTACTAACCCAAAGGCCCAGTCCAGATTGCTGTTTTTTTTGCCTATTTCAGGGTTTTGCAGAAAAGGAATATCAAACGGAGTCCAAACGGAATGAAACCTTCGGGAGAGATATTTTTGGAGAAAATCACGCACGGGAGACTTGAGAACCATGACAGAGGGGCCGCGAGGTGCCCACGAGGGTGGGGGCGCGCCTCCCTTCCCAGGGCGCGCCCCTGCCTCGTGGACCCCTCGTGAGTCCCCCGGTGTCCTCCTTCCTCCTATATAAGCCTACGTACCCCGAAACCATCAGCAACAGAGAGAAAACCCCAATTCCACCGTAGTAACCTTTTGTTAACGTGAGATCCCATGTTGGAGCCTGTTCCGGAGCTCCGCCGGAGGGGGGGGGGGTCCATCACGGAGTGCTTCTACATCATCATCATGGCCCTCACCATGAGTTGTGAGTAGTTTACCACAGACCTTCGGGTCCATAGCTAGTATCTAGATGGCTTCTTCTCTCTCTCTGGATATCAATACAAAGTTCTCCTCGATCTTCGAGGAGATTGCTACCTCTTGAGCTTGCGTTGTATTCCCTCGAAGAGGAAAGGGAGATGCAAAATAGTAGCGTAAGTATTTCCCTCAGTTTTTGAGAACCAAGGTATCAATCCAGTAGGAGACCACGGGCCAGTCCCTCGCACCTGCACAAACAAATAAGAACTTTGTAGCCAACGCGATGAGGGGTTGTCAATCCCTTTACGGTCACTTACGAGAGTGAGATCTGATAGAGATGATAATTATATTTTTGGTATTTTTAGTTTAATAAAAAAGCAAATAAAAGCAGTAAAAGTAAAGTAGATGTAGATTGATATGTTGAGAATAGACCCGGGGGCTATAGTTTTCTCTAGTGGCTTCTCTCATGATAGCGGTATTCTACTGCGGGTAAACAAATTACTGTCGAGCAATTGATAGAAAAGCGAATAATTATGAGACTATCTAGGCATGATCATTGTATATAGGCATCACGTCCGAGACAAGTAGACCGACTCTTGCCTGCATGTACTACTATTACTTCACACATCGACCGCTGTCCAGCATGCATTTAGTGTATTGAGTTCATATGAACAAAGCAACGCCTTCAGCAAGATGACATGATGTAGAGGGATAAACTCAAGCAATATGATGTAAACCCCATCTTTTTACCCTCGATGGCAACAATACAGTACGTGCCTTTCTGCCCCTACTGTCACTGGGAAAGGACACCGCAAGATTGAACCCAAAGCCAAGCACTTCTCCCATTGCAAGAACTATAGATCTAGTAGGCCAAGCCAAACCAATAATTCGAAGAGACTTGCAAGGATATTATGAGCACACATAAAAAGTTCAGAGAAGAACCAAATATCTTTCATAGATAACCTTGATCATAAACTCACAATTCATCTTATCTCGACAAACACACCGCAAAAAGAGATTACATCGAATAGATCTCCTCGAAGACCGAGGAGAACTTTGTATTGAGATCCAGAGAGAGAGAGAAGAAGCCATCTAGAGACTAGCTATGGACCCGAAGGTCTGTGGTAAACTACTCACAACTCATGGTGAGGGCGATGATGATGATGATGAAGGCCTCCGTGATGGATCCCCCTCCCGGAACAGGCTCCAAGATGGGATCTCCACGGGAACAGAAGCTACGACGGTGGAATTAGGGTTTTCTCTCTGCGTATGGAGTTTCTGGGGTACGTAGGTATATATAGGAAGAAGGAGGGCACCGGGGGCCTTATGGGCCAGCCTCGAGGCATGGGGCGCGCCCCCCACCCTCGAGGGCTGGCCCCTTGCCCCCTGACTTGGTTCTGACGTTTCCCAAGCGTGATTTCCTCCAAAAATATCTCTCGTGAATGTTTCATTCTGTTTGGACTCCGTTTGATATTCCTTTTCTGCAAAACCCTGAAATAGGAAAAAAAAACAACAATATGGACTGGGCCTTTGGGTTAGTAGGTTAGTCCCAAAAATGATATAAAAGCGAATGATAAAGCCCATTAAACATCCAAGACTTCATAAATAATAGCATGGAACAATAAAAAATTATAGATACGTTGGAGACGTATCAAGCATCCCCAAGCTTAATTCCTGCTCGTCCTCGAGTAGGTAAATGATAAAGAAATAATTTTTGATGTGGAATGCTAACCAATATAGTTTATCAATGTAATTCTCTTAATTGTGGCATGAATGTTCAGATCTGAAAGATTCGAGACAAAAGTCTTTATTGACATAAGAAATAACAATACTTCAAGCAATACTAACAAAGCAATCATGTCTTCTCAAAATACTATGGCTAAAGAAAGTTATCCCTACGAAATCATATAGTGTTGGCTATGCTCCCTTGTTATCACACAAAATATTCATATCATGCACAACCCCAATTTCAGCCAAGCATTTGTTTTCATGCTCTATCTTTTCAAACCTTTCAACTTTCACGCAATACATGAGCGTGAGCCATGGATATAGCACTATGGGTGGAATAGAGGTGGTTGCGGAGAAGACAAAAAGAGGGAGATAGTCTCACATCGACTAGGCGTATCAACGGGCTATGGAGATGCCCATCAATAGATATCAATGTGAGTGAGTAGGGATTGCCATGCAACGGATGCATTAGAGCTAAATATGAATGAAAGCTCAACAAAACAAACTAGTGGGTGTGCATCCAACTTGCTTACTCACAAAGACCTAGGGCATTTGAGGAAGCCCATTGTTGGAATATACAAGCCAAGTTCTATAACGAAAATTCCGACTAGTATGTGAAAGTGACTAAGCATGAGACTCTCTACAATGAAGAACATGGTGCTACTTTGAAGCACAAGTGTGGAAAAAGATAGTAGCAATTGTCCCTTTTTTCCTTTTCTTTTTTTCTTCTTTTTTTTGGGCCTTTTTTTCTTTGGCCTTTTTTTTGCGGAGGGGCTTTATAGATTCAGCCTTTCCTCCCATGGGACAATGCTCTAAAAATGATGATCATCACACTTTCATTACAACACGATATTACAACTCAATACTACAACAACAAAGTATGACTCTACATGAATGCCTCCGGCGGTGTACCGGTATGTGCAATGAAACAAGAGTGACATGTATGAAAGAATTATGCATGGTGGCTTTTTCACAAATACGATGTCAACTACATGATCATGCATGGCAATATGACAATATGATGCGTGTCATATGAATGGAACGGTGGAAAGTTGCATGGCAATATATCTCGGAATGGCTATGGAAATGCCATGATAGGTAGGTATGGTGGTTGTTCTGAGGAACAATATGGTGGCTGTTTTGAGGAAGGATATATAGTGGGTTTATGGCATCGGCGAAAGTTGCGCGGTACAAGAGAGGCTAGCAATGGTGGAAGGGTGAGAGTGCGTATAATCCATGGACTCAACATTAGTCATAAGAACTCATATACTTATTACAAAAATTTATGAGTCATCAAAACAAAGCAATCAACGCATGCCCCTAGGGGGGAGGTTGGTAGGAGTTAACCATCGCGCGCCCCCGACCTCCACACAAAGGTTGACACTCTACAAATACCTCATGCTTTAACTTAGTCACACAACGGTTCACCATACGTGCATGCTACGGGAATCACTAACCTTAACACAAGTATTTCTCAATTTCATAATAACTCCACTAGCATGACTCTAATATCACTATCCTCATGTCTCAAAACAATTATCAAGCATCCAACATCTCTTTCTATTCAATGCACTTGGTGTGAATTTGTTTTACTACATTGACGTTGGATGTTTATCATGTGAAGACTAGTTTCTTTAGCCTAAACACTTTACCATGCTGTTTTAATAGACTCTCAAATAGATCTAAGTGAAGCATGAGAGTTCACCAATTTCTACAAAATATTACCAGCACCGTGCTCTAAAAGATATAAGTGAAGCACTAGAGCAAAAACTATTCAACTCAAAAGATATAAGTGAAGCACATAGAGTGTTCTAACAATTTCTAGGCCATATTTAACTCTCGCAAATAGGTGTGTCCAGCAAGGATGATTGTGGTAAACTAACAAGCAAAGACTCAAATTATACAAGACGCTCCAAGCAAAACACATAACATGTTGCGAATAAAAATATAGCTCCAAGTATAGTTACCGATGGATGAAGATGAAAGAGGGGATGCCTTCCCGGGGCATCCCCAAGCATAGGCTTTTTGATTATCTTCAATTTACTTGGGGTGCCATGGGCATCCCCAAGCTTGGGCCTTTGCTACTCCTTGTTCCATTGTCCATCAAAGTAATACTCAAAACTTGAAAACTTCACAACACAAAACTTAGACAAAAATTCTCGTGAGCTCCGTTAGTAAGAGAAAGCAAACCACCACTCAAAGGTACAGCAAGGAATTCATTCTTTGTTTATATTGGTGTTAAACCTACTGTACTCCAAGTTCTCTATGGTTCATATCCTCCAATATTACTCATAGATGCATCGGAATAAGCAAACAACACACGAAAAACAGAATCTGTCAAAGACATAACAGTCTGTAGTAATCTGCAGGGTTCGCCTACTTATGGAACTCCAAAAAATTCAAACTAAATGGGTAAATTTGCGTAATTTGTCTACCAATCAGCAGCAAAAAGAATCAACTAAAAATCACGCTCCAGTAAAATCCCACGACTATTTTAGCGAGCACTAACGATTCTGTTTTTCAGAGCTAGATCATATAAACTTCACACAAGTCTTACCGAAGGTTCTACTTGGCACAAACACTAAACAAAACATGAAACCACATCTAATCAGAGGCTAGATGCAATATTTATTCCGTAACAGCAACAAAAGCGAAAAACATAAAATTGGGTTGCCTCCCAACAAGCGCTATCGTTTTACGCCCCTAGCTAGGCACGATTTTAATGATGCTCACATAAAGGACAAGGATTGAAGCACAAGGAGAGCATCATAAGACATGTGACAAACACATCTAAGTCTAACATACTTCCTATGCATAGGCATCTTATAAGCAAACAAATTAGCAAGGCAAGCAAAAACTAGCATAAGCAAGGAAGCAAAAAGGAACGATAGCAATCTCAACATAATGAGAGGTAATTTAGTAACATGAAGATTTCTACAACCATATTTTCCTCTCTCATAATAATTAAATGTAGGATCGTAATCAAATTCAACAATATAGCTATCACATAACATATTCTCAACACGAGCCACATGCATGCGAAGTTGACACTCATTCAAAATAGTGGGATTAACATAGAACAAAGTCATTGCTTCTCCAAGCCCACTTTTATCAAAAAAATCATAAGATTGATCAATATCTAAAGTAGTGGGATCAAAAGTTGACACTCTTTCAAATCCACTTTCAATATTATGGCAAACATTATTATCAATCTCATATTCATGATGGGGTTTAAATAAATTTTCAAGATCGTAAGAATCATCACCCCAATCATGATCATAGCAACAAGTGGTGGACATAACAATACTAGCATCCCCAAGCTTAGGGTTTTGCATGTCATTAACACAATTACCATTAATAGAATTTACAATAACATCATTGCAATCATGCTTTTTATTTAACAAGCTATCATGAATCACTTTTTCTTTTAACAAATCCTCACATTTTTCAGATTCATAAATTTCAAGCAAAACCCCAAAAAGATAATCTAGTGCAGTCAACTCACTAGCAATAGGTTCAACATAATTGGATCTCTTAGAGAGATTAGCAAGTGGATGAGGACCCATACTTTAGCAAGCGAAGATGCAAGCTAATTGAGGGCACATAGCAACACAGGCAAACAAGAGGCACGCGAACGGTAAACACACGTCACAAGAAGGGCGAATAAAGCGGCAAGGGTGAAGTGGGGGAGAGGAAAACGAGAGGCAAATAAATGTAATGCGAAGGATAAGGGTTTGTGATAGGTACTCGGTATATGACTTTTGCGTAAGTCTCCCCGGCAACGGCGCCAGAAATTCTTCTTGCTACCTCTTGAGCTTGCGTTGTATTCCCTCGAAGAGGAAAGGGAGATGCAGCACAGTAGCGTAAGTATTTCCCTCAGTTTTTGAGAACCAAGGTATCAATCCAGTAGGAGACCACGCTCCACTCCCTCGCACCAGCACAAACAAATAAGAACTTCGCAGCAAACGCGATAAGGGGTTGTCAATCCCTTTATGGTCACTTATGAGAGTGAGATCTGATAGAGATGATAATTATATTTTTGGTATTTTTAGTTTAATAAAACAGCAAATAAAAGCAGTAAAAGTAAAGTAGATGTAGATTGATATATTGAGAATAGACCCGGGGGTCATAGTTTTCTCTAGTGGCTTCTCTCATGATAGCGGTATTCTACGGCGGGTAAAAAAATTACTGTCAAGCAATTGATAGAAAAGCGAATAATTATGAGACCATCTAGGCATGATCATTGTATATAGGCATCACGTCTGAGACAAGTAGACTGACTCCTGCCTGCATCTACTACTATTACTCCACACATCGACCGCTATCCAACATGCATCTAGTGTATTGAGTTCATACGAACAGAGTAACGCCTTAAGCAAGATGACATGATGTAGAGGGATAAACTCAAGCAATATGATGTAAACCCCATCTTTTTACCCTCGATGGCAACAATACAATACGTGCCTTGCTGCCCCTACTGTCACTGGGAAAGGACACCGCAAGATTGAACCCAAAGCAAAGCACTTCTCCCATTGCAAGAACTATAGATCTAGTAGGGAAAACCAAACCAATAATTCGAAGAGACTTGCAAGGATATTATGAGCACACATAAAAAGTTCAAAGAAGAACCAAATATCTTTCATAGATAACCTTGATCATAAACTCACAATTCATCGGATCTCGACGAACACACTGCAAAAAGAGATTACATCGAATAGATCTCCTCGAAGACCGAGGAGAACTTTGTATTGAGATCCAGAGAGAGAGAGAAGAAGCCATCTAGATACTAGCTATGGACCCGAAGGTCTGTGGTAAACTACTCACAACTCATGGTGAGGGCGATGATGTATGATGAAGGCCTCTGTGATGGATCCCCCTCCCGTAACAGGCTCCAAGATGGGATCTCCACAGGAACAGAAGCTACGTCGATGGAATTAGGGTTTTCTCTCTGCGTATGGAGTTTCTGGGGTACGTAGGTATATATAGGAAGAAGGAGGGCACCGAGGGCCGTGTGGGCCAGCATCGAGGCACCCTCGAGGGCTGGCCCCTTGCCCCCTGACTTGGTTCTGACGTTTCCCGAGCGTGATTTCCTCCAAAAATATCTTTCGCGAAGGTTTCATTCCGTTTGGATTCCGTTTGATATTCCTTTTCTGCAAAACCCTGAAATAGGCAAAAACTGCAATCTGGACTGGGCCTATGGGTTAGTAGGTTAGTCCCAAAAATGATATAAAAGTGAATGATAAAGCCCATTAAACATCCAAGACTTCATAAATAATAGCATGGAACAATCAAAAATTGTAGATATGTTGGAGACGTATCATAGATCTATTCGATGTAATCTCTTTTCACGGTGTGTTTGTCGAGATCCAATGAATTGTGAGTTTATGATCAAGATTATCTATGAGAAATATTTGGTTCTTTCTGAACTCTTTATGTGTGCTCATAATATCCTTGCAAGTCTCTTCGAATTACTGGTTTGGTTTGGCCTACTAGATATGTAGTTCTTGTAATGGGAGAAGTGCTTGGCTTTGGGTTCAATCTTGCGGTGTCCTTTCCCAGTGACAGTAGGGGCAGCAAGGCACGTATTGTATTGTTGCCATCGAGGATAAAAAGATGGGGTTTATATCATATTGCTTGAATTTATCCCTCTACATCATGTCATCTTGCTTAAGGCGTTACTCTATTCTTATGAACTCAATACACTAGATGCATGCTGGATAGCGGTCGATGTGTGGAGTAATAGTAGTAGATGCAGGCAGGAGTTGGTCTACTTGTCTCGGACGTGATGCCTATATATGATGATCATGCCTAGATATTCTCATAATTATTCGCTTTTCTATCAATTGCTCGACAGTAATTTGTTTACCCGCCGTAGAATATCGCTATCATGAGAGAAGCCACTAGAGAACACTATGTCCCCCGGGTCTATTCTCAACATATCAATCTACATCTACTTTACGTTTTCCGCTTTTACTTTCTGTTCTTATAAACAAAAATACCAAAAATATAAACTATCATCTCTATCAGGTCTCACTTTCGCAAGTGACCATAAAGGGATTGACAACCCCTTATCGCATTGACTGCGAAGTTCTTATTTGTTTGTGCAGGTGCGAGGGACTCGTGCATGGTCTCCTACTGGATTGATACCTTGGTTCTCAAAAACTGAGGGAAATACTTACGCTACTGTGCTGCATCTCCCTTTCCTATTCGAGGGAATACAACGCAAGTTCGAGAAGTAGCACCAGCCAATCCGGATGCCGCCCCTCCCAAATAACACCGGCTTCTTGCAACTTGCGGGTCTCTTGGACGATGAACGATTGCTTCTCTGGGGCTTGCCACCGCGCCTTCTGCTTTATGGGGCGCGTTGGGGCATACCATAAGGTGGTGCTCGATCACCCCGCGCGGAACGTCGACCAGGTCCGTTCCCTCCCATGCAAACATGTCCTTGTTCGCGCGGAGGAAGCTGACCATCACCTCTTCCTGGTCCGTGGGGAGGCCGACGCCTATGGTGAAGGTAGGGCCCGACCCCTCGTCTTCGTTAACCGACACCCGCCTTGTCTCAGCCTGATCTTGAGAAAACAATTGCTTCTTCTTTGCTGGCGTAGCCCCTGAGCCCTCCGGAGCGCCCCCATGCTTGGCCGCGCGGCCGTCACTACCTTGAAAGCGAGCTTGAGGGTCGCGAGTGCGTCCCTTTCGTTCCCTGCCACGGTGAGGACACTGCTACTTCCCGGATTCTTCATGATGTTTTAGCTAGGGTGAGTCACCGCCATGAAATTGGTGAGGGCCGGGTACCCGAGGATGGCGTTGTACGGGAGCCCGATGCGGGCGACGTCGAAGTCGATGAGCTCGGTACAGTAGTTGCTGCGTGTATCGAAGGTGACGGGGAGGCGGATCTGCCCCAGAGGACAGGTGGAGCCATCGATGACCCCAGAGAAGGGCTTGGTGGGGAGGAGCCGGCCGTGAGGCACGTGGAGCAGGACGAATGCCTCCACAGAGAGTACGTTCAGGCCGGCGCCACCGTTGATGAGGGTCCCGGTGACCTCTACATTGCCGATGGTGGGGGTGCAAAGCATAGGAAGTGCTCCAACGCCGGCCATGGTCTTGGGGTGATGCCCGGAGTCGAAGGTGAGGTCGGCCTTGCGCGCCGCCCAGCCCGAAGGCGACTGGGTGGCCCCCACCTGGCGAAAGAACTGCTTGACATCTCATTCCAAGGTCGGCGCCTGTGACCCGCCGAGGATTGCCACGACGGCGTGGGGCGCCGGCGCCACGAAGTGCACGAGAACCGGCCAGACAACTCTTCCCAGGAGGCCACTGAGGACTCTAGCAAGTTGAGAAACCAGGCGCGCAACACACCCACAAGAGCCATTGGGAGCCAATTTGCCATGACCTTGTCATCACCGCTGGCCGCCCAGATGGCCTCTGTGTATACCTGGAGGAACTCTACGGGGTCTGCCACGCCATCATACCATGGAGGCGGCCACTACACTCGTCGCAAGGTGGGGGAGAAAGCCCGGGGGCCTGTGATGGCCCCAAACGCTCCCGGCGACCCAGCGAGCGGAGCGACGCCTGCCATGGTGACCAAGCGGCGGAGGGTGAAGCGCGGTTGATGAGGAGGTGACCTTCAACACGCCCCTACCTGGCGCACCAAATGTCGGATTCAGGGCTCCGCAGACCCAAGAAGGTTCAAACTCTGGGACCTGTGTGAAGAACTCAACCTCTCCAGCCTACCAACTCATCGCTCTCATGGCCTAGCTCGATGAACAGGAAAGGAAAGAGACTCGTTAGTTTACCCAGGTTCGGGCCCCACCTTGCGGTGTAAGACCATACTCCTGCTTTGGGGTGGATTAGCCTCGCGAGGGTCTAAGGGTGAACTAGTACAAAGGAAGAACAACCTCACGAGGTCTATTCTTGTGTGGGTCTCCACTGAGGATTCGATCCGTTCCCGTGCTATGGTGGTGGCTAGCCTATGTATATAGTGGCCTGGGTCCTCTTCCTCCGAAATGAAGGCGGGAAGGGAGCCCACAATGACCAATTTGAAAGGGGACAAGAAGTACATCTTATCCCAAAGAAAGGTGGTCTTTGCCTGCAAAGCTTCTGGTCGTGACACCGTGGTGGGCTCGGTGATGACATCCGTCCTGTGGTCCTGGCAGTCTTGGTCTTGTTGCATAGGAATGGAAACCTTTGGCTGATTCCTCGGGACTCCGCATCTACGCTTGCCTCCTTAGCACCAAAGAGGAAACCTGCTGCTCTGCGCCCGCTGGCGCCCGCCTGGCCTTGGTCGTCACGGCTTGTGTCACTTGATCCTCATGAGATGGGCGCTTGCATAGGAATCTCCGCTCCTCAGGAGCCATCCTAGGAGGCCGCTCCCTTTGAAGGTCTTGGCGTCATCCGCCGCGCGAGGTTTGGCCCCTCGCGAGGGTCGTGTCTTGTCAATGCTGAAGATGGGCCATACCAGGCCGTCGATGGAGCCATGCCGTGGGCCATAGGTAGGCAAGTCTGGGTACCCTGGTTCCCAGAATGCCAACAGTTTTGGGTGCGGGTCCTTGCGGCCTTGATGCTTGCTTCAGTCACCTCCACCACCCCTCCTCGGCCACCACCTCCTCAGCCTCCTCCGTCTCTTGGGTGGCCGAATGCTCGAAAAATGAGTCACTGTAATTGAGTTCATCAAGGCCAATGGTGGCCGAGGACTCCAACAATGCGAGGAATTCGACCATGCTCATCTCCGCTCTACAATGTCAAAGCAAGCACTATTAACCATGAAAGGATCGATATGGTTGACTAGAGGGGGGTAAATAGGCAACTACCAATTTTTAGCTTTTCTTAACAAATTATGTTTAGCAACAAATAGGTTGTCTAGATGTACAACTAGGTGATCAACCTATATCATGCTAACAACAACAAGAGCAAGCAAAGGATACAACAAAAATATAGCTTGCACAAAATAAAGGTAAGAGATAACCACAAGTGGAGCCGATGGAGACGAGGATGTGTTACCAAAGTTCCTTCCCTTCGAGGGGAAGTACGTCTCCGTTAGAGCGGTTTGGATTTACAATGCTCCCTAAGAAGCCACTAGGGCCATCGTATTCTCCTCACGCCCTCACACAATGCAAGATGTTGTAATTCCACTAGTGGTTCCTTGAAGGCGACAATCAGACCTTTACAAAAAAGGTTGGGGCAATCTCTACAACAGAATTGGAGGCTCCCAACCCCACCATGAAGCTTCACCACAATGGAATGTGGCTCCGAGGTGACCTCAACCGTCTAGGGTGCTCAAACACCCAAGAGTAACAAGATCCACAAGGGATTAGTGGGGGGAATCAAATTTATCTTGGTGGAAATGTAGATCGGGGCCTTCTCAACCAATCCCTAGAAAATCAACAAGTTTGATTGGGTAGGATCTTTGGAGCAAGAATGGAGTTTTGGGAGGAAGAGGTGAGTCTTCTAGGGGAAGATGAACCCCTTTATATAGGTGGGTAAAACCCAACCGTTTTCTACCCTCAGCCTGCATCAAAGTGATACTACCGCTCAGTAGAGCGGCACTACCGTTTAGATGGTAGTGCACAACATACAGTGCAATAGATCGAGTCCTCGAGCTGGTAGTGCCGCCGGAGCGGTACTACTGCTCGCCCTAGCGGTAATATCGCTCACCCCAGCGGTACTACCGATGGGGTTGCAGCACTGAGCACTATGGGGGCGAAGCAGGACGGGGGGGAGGGGAGTAGTGCAGCATGGGCGATACTACCATCGGGGACAACGATACTACCACCTACACGCGGTACTTCCGCTCGCCCACTGCCACTAAGAACAGGGGAGCGGCCATGAGAACACCACCAAGAGTGTAAGTGGGACCGGTTGTAGGCACGGTACTACCGCTTACATGTAGTATTACCGCTCCTACCGTCGCTCGCCCAGCCGAGACAAAACTGGGTCAGCGGTAGTATGCCAGTGGGACCACCGTTGGACTACCGCTGAACCCGACATGAAAAATTGCGTCCCAAATCGAGGTGGTACTGGGAGCAGTACAACCGTTGACAGCCGCGGTACTACCGCGGTAGCTCTCTGGAGCACTCCTGAGAAACGGGAGGCAAAATTCCAAAGAAGCAGAAAGGAATGCAGGGTGCAAATAAAAACATGTGTGTTGATTCCACCCAAACCTTTCTGAAGTGGACCCCCTCTTTGTAGTACGGTATTTCCTACGACTCAAGTCCACCGAAAATGAAACAATGGAAAATGAACCGTCTTCACTCTAATACTTTGAGGGGCATCAATCGTCTTGTGCCATTAGATGAAATATCTGAAATGCTCAACGCACACGATTAGTCCGCAAACGTATTGTCATAAATCACCAAAACCACAAGGGAGAAATATGACCTAACAATCTCCCCCTTTTTGGTGGATTGATGACAATATGGGATTTGCATAAAATATAATAAGATAATAAGCAAACCCAAAATCTACAAAATTTAGACGGGCTCCCACTAGATGTGTTAACTAATTAAATATGCTTTTGGAATGCAAAGCACACACACAAGGATCAACACTCCCCCTATATTTTATAGACCGGCAACACTTGCATCAACAAAATATAAGAGATATACAAGGATGCAAGGAGTAGCATGTGAGCAAGAAGATAGGACATAAGATAATCATAACATCTCGCGAACTAACATAGTATTGGACATAAAGATAGAATAATGTAGCATATGTCTCACACCATATGACTTAGACTCTAGGTCTCACAGACACAAACCAAAGCAAAGCAAATGAACGATAAGGGAGTTCAAGAGAGAGAAAAGCAAATCAAATACGACACACTTGTGACTCGTCAAATCCCTAAACTCCCCCCTTTGGCATCGAGACACTAAAGAGGGCAGAGAGTGCTACAAATGGTCACAAGTGATAGCAATGCCGGAGATCCTCATCATCACCACTCTCCGTGGTCGCTCGAGTCCTCATCAATAGCAGCAACGGTGGTGGTCTGATCAGCCTCTGAGTCTTTCCAGTGAAATGGTTGAAAGGTCCACTCCTCTTTGTCAGTAATCCTATCCTCCAATCAACTCGCAACCTCTACCCCAAGTTGCCTCATGATGATCTTGTCACGACCTCGGGATTTCTTCTCTGCCACATGTGCCATGTACTTCCCGTGATCCTCCATGCATAACAACTTCTTCATCTTCAACTTGAGCTTCTTAGCCCAAGATGGCTCCACTCTAATCGGCTCATAGTCAAGCTCGTCATGATCGTCAACCTCATCCTCATCCATAGGAGACTCCATCCCCGGAACATGAGTGCCCCAGTTCTCCTTCTGTCTTAGTCGAACAAACTCATGAGAGGTCAAGTCATCGGTCAAAAATATCTCATCAGGATAAGTGACTCCCCATGCCTTCTCAATGAGAAACATCTGGTAAGGTTTAGTGAAGGATGCCATCTTTGAGGTTGGTAGTATGGACCGCGGTGAATTCTTCATTAGTATGGATATCTTCGAGCGGGCTCTTAACTTTAAATGGGAGATCATCATCGCCCACGGCCTCGCTGACCACCGGCGCTCACCAACCTTTCTTGATGAGCTCCACAAGAAGGTCTTGGCCGCCCAACTCCCAGTGGTGGTCGGCGGTGACTTCAACCTCATCCGCTCAATCAAGGATAAGAGTAATAACCTCGTCAACTTCCCGTGAATGCAGTTGTTCAATGACTGCATCACTGACCTTCATCTCCGAGAGTTAGATAGGGTTGGTGCTAGGTTTACATGGACCAACCGTCATGTGGTTCCGACTCGGTCGGTTCTTGATCGTGTTTTCGTTTCTCCTGAGTGGGAGTTGTGATGTCCCCTGGCTTCCCTCTGTGCCATCACCCGGATTGCATCCTACCACGTCCGTTCCTCCTGTCCTCCGCCGACGAGTGCCCCCCCATTCCTCTGCAGTTCCGCTTCGAGACCTTCTGGCTCTCCCAGGCCAGATTTGTCGATGCGGTCCGTGACCGCTGGGTGGAGGCCCAGGCTTCCCCCCTTCAGACCCTATTGGTAGTCGATGCCTGGCAATTCTATGCCAAGCGCGCCTCCTAGTTCATGAAGGGTTGGGGCGCCAACTTGGGGCGTGATCTCCGGGAGCGGAAAAAAGCCCTCCTTGCCTCCATCCAGGCTCTTGATCTCCGTGCCGAATCCTTGCCCCGTCATCCCAAGGAATGGCTCCTGCGCTATGATATGGAAGATCAACTTTCTGTCATCTATTCTGACGGGGAGGCTTATTGGCGGGTTTGAGGTACCCAGAAATGGGTCCTTAAAGGCGAGGCGAACACACTTATTTCCAGGCTATCGCCAATGGATGGCGTTGTCGCACCACCATCCCCTTCCTTTGGGACGGGGAGGATCTCTTGCAGTGCCCTTGCGACATCCTCCCCCATGTCGACGACTTATATAAATACCTTTTTGATGCCTCCCCTTGGGGAGGGCGCGCCCTATCCCCAAACTTCTGGGCTGAGCACCTGTGGGTTTCCCCTGCCGAGAACGCGGCCCTAACGGCCCCCTTCTCTGAGGACGAGGTTTGGATGGTCATCAAGGGAATGAACTCATCGTCGGCCCTGGGGCTTGATGGCCTTCCAGTCATTTTTTCCAGACTTCCTGGAATGTGATCAAATCAAAAATCATGGCCCTCTTCGATGAGTTCTTTGTAGGCTCCACTGACCTATCCCGCCTCAACTACGGGATCATCTCGCTCATCCCCAAAGTCCCCGAGGCCTCTAACATCCGTCAGTTCCACCCCATCACGGTGATCAACACGATCTTCCATATTCTGGCCAAAGGGTACGCCAATAGGGTGACCCTGCTTGCTGACCGCATCACCCACCCCAACTAGTTGACCTTCATTCAAGGTCGTTATATACTAGACGAGCTTCTGGTATTTCATGAGGTCTCCCACAAGGTCCACTCGAAACACCTTAAGGCAGTCTTCCTGAAGATTGACCTTCATAAAGCCTATGATACGATTTCTTGGCCCTTCCTTCGGGAAGATTTACTCTGGAAAGGTTTTGATGGTCGGTGGGTTACCCATGTCATGCAAATGGTATCCTATGGTTGGACTGCCGTTAACATTAATGGGGAGATCGGACCTTACTTCCCCACCCTTTGCGGGGTTAGGCAAGGCGATTCCTTCTCCCCCTTCCTGTTTAACATGGTGGGCGATGCCCTCGCCTTTATTCTTGACAAGGCAAAGGCGGTTGACCATATTCGTGGTATCACTCCCCATTTGACTGGAGGCTGCGGGATATCTCTCCTTCAGTATGCCCACGACACCATTATCATGGTGGAAGGCTCTGGCGAGGATATCTCTGCTACTTCTTGAGCTTGCGTTGTATTCCCTCAAAGAGGAAAGGGAGATGCAGAACATTAGCGTAAGTATTTCCCTCAGTTTTTGAGAACCAAGGTATCAATCCAGTAGGAGACCACGCGCGAGTCCCTCGCACCAGCACAAACAAATAAGAACTTTGCAGCCAACGCGATAAGGGGTTGTCAATCCCTTTACGGTCACTTATGAAAGTGAGATCTGATAGAGATGATAGTTTATATTTTTGGTATTTTTGGTTTATAAGAACAAAAGGTAAAAGCGGAAAAAGTAAAGTAGGTGTGGATTAATATGTTGAGAATAGACCCGGGGCCATAGTGTTCTCTAGTGGCTTCTCTCATGATAGCGATATTCTATGGCGGGTAAACAAATTACTGTCGAGCAATTGATAGAAAAGCGAATAATGATGAGACTATCTGGGCATGATCATTATATATATGCATCATGTCCGAGACAAGTAGACCGAAACGATTCTGCATCTACTACTATTACTCCACACATGACCGCTATCCAGCATGCATCTAGTGTATTGAGTTCATAAGAACAGAGTAACGCCTTAGGCAAGATGACATGTTGTAGAGGGATAAATTCAAGCAATATGATATAAACCCCTTCTTTTTATCCTCGATGGCAACAATACAATACGTGCCTTGCTGCCCCTAATGTCACTGGGAAAGGACACCGCAAGATTGAACCCAAAGCCAAGCACTTCTCCCATTGCAAGAACTATAGATCTAGTAGGCCAAACCAAACCAATAATTCGAAGAGAATTGCAAGGATATTATAATCATACATAAAGAGTTCAGAGAAGAACCAAATATTTCTCATAGATAATCTTGATCATAAACCCACAATTCATCGGATCTCGACAAACACACCACAAAAAGAGAATACATCGAATAGATCTCCTCGAAGACCGAGGAGAACTTTGTATTGAGATCCATAGAGAGAAGTAGCCATCTAGATACTAGCTATGGACCCGAAGGTCTGTGGTAAACTACTCACAACTCATGGTGAGGCGATGAGGATGATGTAGAAGCACTCCGTGGTAGATCCCCCCTCCAGCAGAGCTCCGGCACAGGCCCCAAGATGGGATCTCGCGGGAACAGAAGGTTATGGCGATGGAACTAGGGTTTTCTCTGTTGCTCTGATGGTTTCAGGGTATGTAGACTTATAAAGGAGGAAGGAGGGCACTGGGGGCCTTACGTGGGACCCATGAGGCAGGGGGCGCGCCCTGGGGGGGCGCCCTCACCCTCGTGGGCACCACGTGGCCCCTACTCTGTGGTTCTTAAGTCTCCCGTGCGTGATTTTCTCCAAAAATATCTCCCCCGAAGGTTTCATTCCGTTTGGACTCCGTTTGATATCCCTTTTCTGCAAAACCCTGAAACAAGCAAAAAAGCAATCTGGACTGGGCCTTTGGGTTAGTAGGTTAGTCCCAAAAATAATATAAAAGTGTATGACAAAGCCCATTAAACATCCAAAACATCATAAATAATAGCATGGAACAATCAAAAGTTATAGATATGTTGGAGACGTATCAAGCATCCCCAAGCTTAATTCCCGCTCGTCCTCGAGTAGGTAAATGATAAAAAACAGAATTTTTGATGTGTAATGCTAACCAACATAGTTTTTCAATGTAATTCTCTTAATTGTGGCATGAATGTTTAGATCTGAAAGATTCAAGACAAAAGTCTATATTGACATAAGAAATAATAATACTTCAAGCATACTAACAAAGCAATCATGTATTCTCAAAATACTATGGCTAAAGAAAGTTATCCCTACAAAATCATATAGTCTGGCTATGCTCCCTCTTCATCACACAAAATATTCATATCATGCACAACCCCGATTTCAGCCAAGCACTTGTTTTCATACTCTATTCTTTCAAACCTTTCAACTTTCACGCAATACATGAGCGCGAACCATGGACATAGCACTATGGGTGGAATAGAGAGGTGGTTGTGGAGAAGATAAAAAGGAGGGAGATAGTCCCACATCGACTAGGCGTATCAACGGGCTATGGAGATGCCCATCAATAGATATCAATGTGAGTGAGTAGGGATTGCCATGCAACGGATGCACTAGAGCCAAATATGTATGAAAGCTCAACAGAAGAAACTAGTGGGTGTGCATCCAACTTGCTTGCTCACGAAGACCTAGGGCATTTGAGGAAGCCTATCGTTGGAATATACAAGCCAAGTTCTATAATGAAAATTCCCACTAGTATATGAAAGTGACTAAGTATGAGACTCTCTATCATGAAGAACATGGTGCTACTTTGACGCACAAGTGTGGAAAAAGATAGTAGCAATTGTCCCTTTTTCTTTTCTTTTTTCTCTTTTTTTTCTTTTTTTCTTTTTTGGGCCTTTTTTTCTTTGGCCTTTTTTTGTGGAGGGGCTTTATTGATTTAGCCTTTCCTCCCATGGGCCAATGCTCTAATAATGATGATCATCACACTTTCATTACAACTCGATACTAGAACAAAGTACGACTCTATATGAATGCCTCCGGCGGTGTACCGGGATGTGCAATGAATCAAGAGTGACATGTAAGAAAAATTATGCATGGTGGCCTTGCCACAAATACGATGTCAACTACATGATCATGCATGTCAATATGACAATATGATGCGTGTCATATGAACGGAACGGTGGAAAGTTGCATGGCAATATATCTCGGAATGGCTATGGAAATGCCATGATAGGTAGGTATGGTGGATGTTTTGAGGAAGGATATATAATGGGTGTATGGTACCGGCGAAAGTTGCGCGATACAAGAGAGGCTAGCAATGGTGGAAGGGTGAGAGTGCGTATAATCCATGGACTCAACATTAGTCATAAGAACTCATATACTTATTGCAAAAATCTATGAGTCATCAAAACAAAGCAATCAACGCATGCTCCTAGGGGGGAGGTTGGTAGGAGTTAACCATCGCGCGCCCCCGACCTCCACACAAAGGTTGACACTTTACAAATACCTCATGCTCTAATTTCGTCACATAGCGGTTCACCATACGTGCATGCTATGAGAATCACTAACCTTAACACAAGCATTTCTCAATTTCATAATAACTCCACTAGCATGACTCTAATATCACTATCTTCATATCTCAAAACATTTATCAAGCATCCAACTTCTCTTCATATTCAATGCACTTAGTATGAAAGTTTTTACTACATTGATATTGGATGTCTATCATGTGAAGACTAGTTTTATAGTCTAAACACATTACCATGCTGTTTTAATAGGCTCTCAAAAGTATAAAAGTGAAGCATGAGAGTTCAACAATTTCTTAAAAATATTATCACCACCGTGCTCTAAAAGATATAAGTGAAGCACTAGAGCAAAAACTATTCAATTCAAAAGATATAAGTGAAGCACATAGAGTGTTCTAATAATTCCTAGGCCATATTTAACTCTCTCAAATAGGTGTGTCCAGCAAGGATAATTGTGGCAAACTAACAAGAAGAGACTCAAATTATACAAGATGCTCCAAGTAAAACACATATCATGAGGTGAATAAAAATATAGCTCCGAGTATAGTTAACGATGGATGAAGACGAAAGAGGGGATGCCTTCCCGGGGCATCCCCAAGCTTAGGCTTTTGGTTGTCCTTGAATTTTACCTTGGGGTGCCATGGGAATCCCCAAGCTTAGGCTCTTGCCACTCTTTGTTCCATAGTCCATCAAAACAATACTCAAAACTTGAAAACTTCACAACACAAAACTTAGACAAAAATCTCGTGAGCTCCGTTAGTATAAGAAAGCAAACCACTACTCAAAGGTACTGCAATTAATTCATTCTTTGTTTATATTGGTGTTAAACCTACTGTATTCCAACTTCTCTATGGTTTATACTTCCCAATATAACTCATAGATGCATTGAAATAAGCAAACAACACACGAAAAACAGAATTTGTCAAAAACAGAACAGTCTGTAGAAATCTGCAGGTTTCACATACTTCTGTAACTCCAAAAAATTCAAACTAAATTGTTAAACGTGAGGAATTTGTCTATTAACCATCTGCAAAAAGAATCAACTAAATATCACGCTCCAGTAAAATCTTATGATCATTCTGGCGAGCGCTAACGATTCTGTTTTTCGCAGCAAGATCACATAAACTTCACACAAGTCTTCCCAAAGGTTCTACTTGGCACAAACACTAAAAAAACACAAAACCACATCTAAACAGAAGCTAGATGCAATATTTATTCCCTAACAGCAGCAAAAACAAAAAATATAAAATTGGGTTGCCTCCCAACAAGCGCTATCGTTTTACGCCCCTAGCTAGGCACGATACATGGATAGATCTAGGTATTGCCATCTTTGGAAGGCAATCCATAAGTGGCTCTCATAATATATTCATATGGTAATTTATTTTTCTTTCTAGGAAAGTGTTCCATGCCTTTCCTTAATGGAATTTGGAATCTAATATTTCCTTCTTTCATATCAATAATTGCACCAATCGTTCTAAGGAAAGGTCTACCAAGAATAATAGGACATGAAGGATTGCAATCTATATCAAGAACAATGAAATCTACGGGCACATAATTCCTATTGGCAACAATCAGAACATCATTAATCCTTCCCATAGGTTTCTTAATAGTGGAATCCTCAAGATGCAAATTTAAAGAACAATCATCAAGCTCATGGAAACCTAGCAAATCACACAAAGCTTTTAGGATAGTGGAGACAGTTGCACCCAAATCACACAAAGCATAGCATTCATGATCTTTAATTTTTATTTTGATAGTAGGTTCCCACTCATCATACAGCTTTCTAGGGATAGAAACTTCTAACTCAAGTTTTTCTTCGTAAGATTGCATCAAAGCATCAACTATGTGTTTGGTGAAAGCTTTATTTTGACTATAAGCATGCGGAGAGTTTAGTACGAATTGCAACAAGGAAATACAATCAATCAAAGAGCAATTATCATAATTGAATCCCTTGAAATCCAAAGTAGTGGGTTCATCACTATGCAAAGTTTTAATCTCTTCACTCCCACTTTTAACAATTTTAGCATCAAGATCCAAAAACTCTGAATCATTGGGACACCTTAAAGTAGAATCATCTCCAATCCTATCTTCATCAAGATTTATACTAGAAAAAAAGGATCTAATAGGAGACACATCAATAACTTTCAGATCTTCATCTTTATTTTCATGATAACTAGAAGAACACGCTTTTATATAATTCTCTCTTTTAGCATGCATCCTGGCGGCTCCCTCTTCGCATTCATCAATGGAAATTCTCATGGCTTTGAGAGACTCATTGATATCATGCTTAGGTGGGATAGATCTAAGTTTCAAAGAATCAACATCAAGAGTAATTCTATCCACACTTCTAGCCAATTCATCAATCTTAAGCAATTTCTCTTCAAGCATAGCATTAAAATTCTTTTGCGAGATCATAAACTCCTTAGCACTAGTTTCAAATTCAGAAGGCATCTTTCCATAAGAGCTGTTGTAGGAATTACCATAATTATTAGAGGAATTACTAGGAAAAGGCCTAGGATTAAAGTTCCCTCTATAAGCATTGTTACCAAAATTATTCCTACCAACAAAATTCACATCCAAAGATTCATTGTTATTTTCAATCAAAGTGGACAAAGGCATATCATTAGGATCAGAAGAAGCACTCTTAGCAGCAAATAATTTCATAAATTCATCCATCTTTCCACTCAAAACACTAATCTCTTCAATAGCATGCACTTTTTTACTAGTAGATCTTTCGGTGTGCCATTGAGAATAATTAACCATAATATTATCTAGGAGTTTGGTAGCTTCTCCTAAGGTTTTTTCCATGAAAGTGCCTCCTGCGGCCGAATCTAAAAGATTTCTAGAAGCAAAATTCAAGCCAGCATAAAAGTTCTGAATAATCATCCATAAGTTCGAACCATGTGTAGGGCAATTATGTATCATTAGTTTCATTCTCTCCCAAGCTTGTGCAACATGCTCATGATCTAGTTGCTTAAAATTCATAATATCGTTTCTAGGAGAGATGATCTTAGCAGGAGGGAAATACTTAGAGATAAAAGCATCTTTGCACTTATTCCACGAATCAATACTATTTCTAGGCAAAGAGGAAAACCAAGTTTTAGCACGATCTCTAAGTGAAAACGGAAATAAATTCAATTTAACAATATCGTTATCCGTATCCCTTTTCTTTTGCATATCACACAAATCAACAACTGGGTAGCAGCATCTTCACTAGGAAGGCCGGAGAATTGATCTTTCATGACAAGATTCAACAAAGCAGCATTGATCTCACAAGATTCAGCATCGGTAATAGGAGCAATCGGAGTGCTAATAAAATCATTATTGTTGGTATTGGAGAAGTCACACAATTTGGTATTGTTCTGAGCCATAGTGACAAGCAAGCAATCCAACACACACAAGAAAACAAGAGGCAAGCGAACGATAAACACACGGCAGAAGAATGGCAAATAAAACGGCAAGGGTGAAGTGGGGGAGAGGAAAACGAGAGGCAAAAAATGTAGTGCGAAGGATAAGGGTGTGTGATAGGTACTTGGTATATGACTTTTGCGTAAGCCTCCCCGGCAACGGCGCCAGGAATTCTTCTTGCTACTTCTTGAGCTTGTGTTGTATTCCCTCGAAGAGGAAAGGGAGATGCAGCACAGTAGCGTAAGTATTTCCCTCAGTTTTTGAGAACCAAGGTATCAATCCGGCAGGAGACCATGCGCGAGTCCCTCGCACCTGCACAAACAAATAAGAACTTCGCAGTCAATGCGATAAGTGGTTGTCAATCCCTTTACGGTCACTTATGAAAGTTAGATCTGATAGAGATGATAGTTTATACTTTTGGTATTTTTGGTTTATAAGAACAGAAAGTAAAAGCGAAAAAAGTAAAGTAGGTGTAGATTAATATGTTGAGAATAGACCCGGGGGCCATAGTGTTCTCTAGTGGCTTCTCTCATGATAGCGATATTCTACGGCGGGTAAACAAATTACTGTCGAGCAACTGATAGAAAAGCGAATAATTATGAGACTATCTAGGCATGATCATTATATATAGGCATCACGTCCGAGACAAGTAGACCGAAACGATTCTGCATCTACTACTATTACTCCACACATCGACCGCTATCCAGCATGCATCTAGTGTATTGAGTTCATAAGAACAGAGTAATGCCTTAAGCAAGATGACATGATGTAGAGGGATAAACTAAAGCAATATGATATAGACCCCATCTTTTTATCCTCGACGGCAACAATACAATACGTGCCTTGCTGCCCCTACTGTCACTGGGGAAGGACACCGCAAGATTGAACCCAAAGCCAAGCACTTCTCCCATTGCAAGAACTATAGATCTAGTAGGCCAAACCAAACCAACAATTCGAAGAGACTTGCAAGGATATTATAATCATACATAAAGAGTTCAGAGAAGAACCAAATATTTCTCATAGATAATCTTGTTCATAAACCCACAATTCATAGGATCTCGACAAACACACCGCAAAAAGAGATTACATTGAATAGATCTCCTCGAAGACCGAGGAGAACTTTGTATTGAGATCCAGAGAGAGAGAAGAAGCCATCTAGATACTAGCTATGGACCCAAAGGTCTGTGGTAAACTACTCACAACTCATGGTGAGGCGATGATGATGATGTAGAAGCACTCCGTGGTAGATCCCCCCTCCAGCGGAGCTCCGGAACAGGCCCCAAGATGGGATCTCACGGGAACAGAAGGTGACGGCTATGGAACTAGGGTTTTCTCTATTGCTCTGATGGTTTCGGGGTACGTAGACTTATATAGGAGGAAGGAGGGCACCGGGGGCCTTACGTGGGACCCACGAGGCAGGAGGGCGCGCCCTAGGGGGCGCCCCCACCCTCGTGGGCACCACATGGCCCCTGCTCCGTGGTTCTCAAGTCTCTCGTGCGTGATTTTCTCCAAAAATATCTCTCCCAAAGGTTTCATTCTGTTTGGACTCTGTTTGATATCCCTTTTCTGTAAAACCCTGAAATAGGCAAGAAAAACAACAATCTGGACTGGGCCTTTGGGTTAGTAGGTTAGTCCCGAAAATAATATAAAAGTGTATGACAAAGCCCATTAAACATCCAAAACATCATAAATAATAGCATGGAACAATCAAAAATTATAGATACGTTGGAGACGTATCAATCTCCAATCTGAAATTCCTCCTCCTCTGCTTCCAACAAATGTCTAGCCTCTGGATCAATTTCGAAAAGAGTGATGTGATGGTGATGGGCTTCTCCCCACATGGTAGCCAGAGCATCGCCAACCGCCTTAACTACCGCCTCGGGACCTTACCGTCGACCTATTTGGGGATTCCCAATAGTGTCTCCCGGCTCTCGATGGATGAGATGCGGCTGACGGTGGCCAAGCTCTAGCTCCGTATTGAGCATTAGCAGGGTAGGTGGCTATCTAAGGTGACTCGAACAATTCTCATCAACTCCTCTATGTCCAGCATTCTTCTGTTCCTCACGAGTTTCTATAGTCTCCATGATACCCTGCACCATGAGATTACTAAGGTGCGGGCTAGATTCTTCTAGGCGGGTGACAACAATAAACAGAAGTACCACACGCTTAGCTGGCCCAACATCTACAAGCCTCGTGACTAGGGCAGGCTTGGGATCATGTGCTCCAAACACATGAACATCGCCCTCCTGACCCGTTGGCTCTGGCACATCCCGCAAGGGCAGGGAGGTCTCTGGCATGACATCATCCAGAACAAGTACTTGCGTGGGCAACCCTTGGCCTTCTGTCAGCGTTCCAACGGTTCCCAATTCTGGCAGCCCGTCGTCCAACTACTCCCGGTTCTCCACATCAGGACATCCATCTCGGCGGGCTTCGGTTCGAATACTTTGTTTTGGTTTGACCAGTGGGCTGGGGACATCCCCTTTGCCGCCCGCTTCCCATATTTATTCTCCTTTGCGGTTGATCCTAGGACCTCCGTCAAGGACGCCCTTATTGACTTAGGGCGCCTCGCCTTCAGGCAGCCATTCGGGGCTCCGGACCATGCGGCTTGGCACGAGTTGACCGTGTAGCTCTCCATGAGTCGGATGTGGACCTTGCGACTAACCACATATCTTGGCGTTTGGAGCCTTAGGGCATCTTCTCCACTAAGTCCCTCTACCAGGCCATTGCGCCCTCCATCGCTCTTTTGGCCCTCACTGCCATGTGGTCCATTCACCTACCTCTGAAGATTAGGATCTTCATGTGACAATGGATTCGCGGTCGGACCCCCTCTAGTGTGGAGGTTTGTAAGAGGAATGTCTCGGGTAACGGACTCTGCCCCCTATGTGGAACAATCGAGGACTTGAATCACATCTTCTTCACCCACATATCTGCCTCCTTTGAAGCTGCTTTCGGGACGCGGTTGGTGGTAATTGGTGTCACTCCAATTTCCCCAGCCCATTATCCGAACTTCAGGCCTCCGCTCAGCGCGCTCGCCACATTAGGTGGTTGGAGATTGGGGTCCTTGCCTTGACCCTATGGACAGTTCGCAACAGACCTGTGATCCAGTGCATTCTGCTTCGACGTGCTAACAAAGCTTTGTTCAAATTTTGTGGTTACTTGCAGCTTTGACGGCCGCTTTGTCACCCCTGGATCGAAATGCCATCACCGCTGTCATCGCCGACCTTCGTTCGATGGCATTCCGCTTGTCGCCGCCGCTCCCTCCGCCACCCCCAGAGCCGGATTAGCCGCCTCATGGCGCCAGCAACTTTGTTGCTTTTTTGGGCTTGTTGAGTTGTGCCCTCACTTGAACCTCCTGGACCTCTTTCGTGTTTTCTTTCGTTTATGTGTGAGTATGGTGTGAACCTTTATGTACATTGTGGCTCTGGTGGTTTGCTTTATATATAAAGTGGGGCAAAATCCTTTTTCGGTAACACCAACTTCCCATCCGCCACGGATTCAAACTTGTAGTTTTAATATTTTGGTAATAGAAAAAGACCAAACTACATTGTAGAAGATATCAATACCACTCCTTCTTTGAGATGTTAGCGAGTGATCTAGCAATCTTAAGAGAATGGATCACTAATTTTTATGCTTGCAAAATTGATCTGCATGGAGTGAATGCTCACACATTTTTATCTTCACACATGTTGTGTAGAAAATATAGTTCAAAATTCTCTTAGTGACGATTAAGGTTTCATCCGACTGTGTCGGTGTTATGGGACCGGGGGTACCCAGACCTGTCTGCCTGCGGCCCAAGCCGTGGCCCACCGACGGCTCGGCGTGGCCCAGCGGCAAGATCTTGTGCACAAGACCCTCGCGAGGCCCCCTTGCCTTGCGAGGTGAACGACACCAAGACCTCTTTGGAAGTGGCCTCCCGAGGCTGCCTCCAGAGGAGCGGACATATCAATGCAGCACCCGGCCTCACGAGGCCCCTGGTGATGTGAACCTTGACGCCCGAGGTCGGGCGGGCGCATGCGAGGACAGTTTCCTCTTTGGTGCTAAGGAGGCAAGGACGTATGCGAGTTCCCGAGGAATCCCCCAAAGGTTTCCATTCCAGTGCAACTAGACCAAGACCACGAGCTCGGCAGGACAGAGGTCATCTCCGCCAGGATCTCCTGATGCCTGGCCTCGCAAGCCGCCAGGACATCCCGCATGTGGCGCTGGTGCAGGGCTACCTGGTTGGGCAAGTCGAAAGGCATGCGAACATAGCTGTGAGGAGGGCCCTCGCACCGGCCCACCTGAGACGGCCAGAGCCCCTGAGATGCGGCTCTGTTGAGTCCAGGGGTGTTGACGCAGACGCGCAGCCTGTCGCCCGAGCCTGGGGCGGCGCTCGCCTCACATTGCCCTTGGTACCTGCAAGTCTTCGATGGTCTGGTTGATAAACTCCTGAGCACTTGGCCCTTCGCGTCTTGTGCTCTCGTGAGTGAAACGTGTGGTGAAGCACGCCTCCACATGGTGCCCGAGCGCCTCCCTCGTGACATGGGCTAGGTCGGAGGCCCTCTAGAGGAGAGCCCCTGAGCCCAACCTGAGAGGGGCGCTGGGCGCGCCTCCTTATGCAAGGGAGGGAGGAGCCCCGTCCATGGGAGTGGATCCTAGGGCGCGGCCGTCGGGTGCTGCTTCCTCATGAGTCTCTAGGGTGAGCAGCTGCTTCTTCTTCTTCGGGATGGCTTTAGGGGGGTAGATGATGCCTTCTATGTCTGGGTCCTTGACTACCGCATCTTGGTAGGCGCGCTCAAGGCAGCACACCGCGTCCTTTTCCTCGCATGCGATAGTGATGATGTCGCGTCTCCCTGGCATCTTGAGGACGTTCTAGCCATGGTGAGTCACCGCCATGAACTTGGCTAGGGATGGGTACCCAAGAATGGCATTGTATGGGAGACGGATGTGGGCGACGTCGAAGTCGATGAGCTCAGTGTGGTAGTTGGCACGGGTGCCGAGCGTGACGGGGAGCCAGATCTGCCTGATTGGGGTGATGGAGCCGTCGGTTACTCCCGAGAAGGGCTTGGCGGGCTGCAGCTGTTCATATGGCACTTGGAGACAGTCAAGCGTGTCGACAGAGAGAACATTGAGCCATGCACCGCCATCGATGAGGGTTTTGGTGACTTGGACATTGCTGATTATGGGTGAGCAGAGCATCGGAGTGCGCCTGCGGTCCCCACGCACTTGAGTTGGTCAGCTGAGCTGAAGGTGATGGTGCACTTGGACCACTTGAGCGGCCGCGTGGCTTCTCGCCTGGGAAGAGCCATGTTCACTTCTCAGGCGAACTGCTTTAAGATGCGCTGAGAGGCTGGAGCCTACACACCACCCAAGATGCAGGCGATGGCGCGAGGCTCTTGGAAGTCCCCAGCCCTTCGTCCTGATCGTCGTTCCTCCTTGGTAGTGGTGGCAGCGGAGGGAGGCCGGCCTTGCCGTGAGGGCGGTCCTCACGAGGCTGGTCCCTCCAGGTGCCCTCGCGAGGCTGGTCATGCCAGCGGTCCTCACGAGGCTGATCGCACTACTCCCAACGGGGGCCGCGGTCGTCCCAGCGCCCTCCAGTTCGGCTTCCTCCACGGTCGTAGCCTTGGTCGTTGCGCTTGGGGCATCGACCGAAGCGCCCATCGCGGATGGCCCTGAGCTCCTGATAGTCGTTGGTGTTGGTGTACGTTGTGGAAGGCGCAAAACGGACGGCTGCCCTTGGATGACTCTGGGTGGTCGCGGTCGCACTTCATCTCCGGTTTTGCCTCGAGCATGGCCACCCCCTTGCGCTTCACATCTTTAGCGTTGGCCTTCTTGTCTTCAGAGTCAGCAGCTGGGAGCTCGACGAGGGAAAGGCGCCCTTCCTCAGCTCTCCCGCACTTGGTTGCTATGTTGAATAGCTCCAAAGTTGTGCACAAGTCCTCGTGCATGGCGAGCTCCTCCTTCATCTTGACATTGCGGACGCCATCGAAGAACGCTGAGATGATGGCCTCGTCCGTCACCTTGGGAATCTTGAGGCGGACGCTGTTGAGGCGCTGGATGTACTTCTGCAGGGTTTCCCCATGTTGCTGCTTGACGCGCCGCAGGTCACCTGCGGCTGGCGGGCGGTCGCGAGTGCCCTGGAAATTGGCGATGAAACGCTCACGCATCTCATTCCAGGAGGAGATCGATCCCGCGGGCAGGTTCAGGAGCCACGAGTGCATGCCGAGGGCCACGGGGAACCAGTTCGCCATAATTTTCTCGTCGCCGTTGGCCGCCTCGATGCACAGCTCGTAAAGCTGTAGGAACTCAGCAGGGTCGGGGGTGCCGTCGTAGTGTGGATGGAGGTCGGTCTTGAACTTCCCGGGCCAGATCACGCTATGTAGCTCAGGAGTGAAGGCTCGGCAACCTGCTATGGCCATCGGGGCCCACCGTGGAGGCGGAGCTTGGTCTTGGTTCTCATGCGCTGCCATCACAAGGGGCACACGGTCTCGACGTGGAGGTGGTGGGAGCGCAGGAGCTCCTCCTCGCGGGCGCTGAACCTCTTGACAGATTCCTTCTTCATGTACTGGCGCCCCGCACGATGGGTCTCGCCACGGGGCCGCACGCCTTGGAGCGTGGGCGACGTCTTGACGTGGAGGTGGTGGAGGTGCTTCATGTGCCACGTTGCCCGCAAAGGGAGGCGGGCGAGGTAGCAAGAGGGACGGTGTAGGAGAGCCCCAGCAGCGCTGACGATTTCGGCGATGCGGTCTAGCCAGTCCTCGTAGAAGTCGTTGACAGGGCGGTAGCGCACGAGCTCGCGCGCCATGAGCAGTGCAGCCTACACGTCCGCGGGTCCGCGATGATCGTGGGATGACGAGACGGTTGGAGTCAGCGACGGGGTAGCGGTGCGTCCATCCCGCCGCATCGAGGGGTGCAACAACGAGGCTTGCTGCTCGTGCCTCGCCGGGCTGGTGGCTACGTTGGCGACAGGTGATGGAGAACGATGGTGAGGTATGCCGGCGGGAGCCATCTGAGTGACGCGGGCAGTGAGGGCGGCCCATTGCTCAGCACAAGCTCGACGAGCGTCAGCCATGGAAGCAGTGGAGCGGTGATGCGTCGACCGATGGGAGAGAGGTTTCGACGCACCCCTACCTGGCGCGCCAAATGTCAGATTTCAGGTTCCGCAAACCCTAGAGAGGTTCGAACTCTGGGGTGCGCATGAATAACACTCTCTCCCCAGCGTGCTCGTCCTATGATTCCACAGCCAAGCTCGACGAACTCAAGGAACAAGAGACACAGGGGTTTATACTGGTTCGGGCCACCTTGCGGTGTAATACCCTACTCCAGTGTGTGGTGGATTGCCTCGTGGGGCTGAGGATGAACTAGTACAATGGACGAACAACCTCGGGAGGATAGGTGTTCTTGGGCTCGGATGAGCTTGTGGTATGGTCAGGGTGGAATGGATCCGATCCCTTCTATGGACAGACCAGCTCAAGATGAGATGCCCGTCTATGGTGGTGGCTAGGTCCTTTTTATAGTGGCCTCGGTCCTCTTCCCAAATATTGGCTGGAAGGGATTCCACAACTGCCAAATTTGAAGGGGAACAGCTAGTACAAGCTATCCTGACAAAATCAGTCTTCGCCTGCCAAAGGCTCTGGTGGTGATGCCACGCCGAGCTCCACGATGACCTCCATTCTGCTATCCCGACGGTCCTTGGTCTTGTTGCACCAATATGGAAACCTTTGCTTGATTCCTCGGGACTCCGCGCCTGCACTTGCCCCCCTCGAGGCACCCCCAGGTGCTGCCTTGGCCCATCAGGTGTCTTCTAGCCCATAAAAATTCTCCAAAAAGTTTCGCGGTCTTTGGCCTCCATTTGATATTGATTTACTGCGATGTAAAAAACATGCAGAAAACAGCAACTGGCACTTGGCACTATGTCAATAGGTTAGTACCAAAAAATGATGCAAAATGACTATAAAATTATTGTAAAACATCCAAGAATGATAATATAACAACATGGAACAATAAAAAATTATAGATACGTTGGAGACGTATCAGCATCCCCAAGCTTAACTCCTGCTCGTCCTCGAGTGAGTAAGTGATGAAAACAAAAATTTTGATGTGGAATGCTGCCTGTCATGTCATATCATATACTTTTCTTTATAGCATGGACATTTGGACTTTTATATGGTTGAAAGCAATTGTCTAGTTTTGACATAATAATTTAGATACTCAAGCATATCAACAAGCAATCATGTCTTTCAAAATATCAATGCTAAAACAACTTATCCCTAGCCCATTATGCTCAACCATTGATCCATTCATGAAACACACTCGTATATTAGTTACACCCAATGATCAAGTATGATCATAGTGTTTCCTAGTTGGTGCTTGTAAGAGAATATGGAGACTCAAATTCAAAAATAAAAATTGCATAAGTAAAAGAAAGGCCCTTCGTAGAGGGAAGTAGGGATTTGTAGTGGTGCGAGAGCTCAAAGCTTAAATTGAGAGATATTTTTTTGGGGGAGGTATACTTTTCCCACCAACGAGAACAACTTGAGGTTCCCAAGACTTACCATGCTAGATATATCATAGGCGGTTCACAAACAGAAAATAAAGTTTATTCTTTTTCCACCAAACTTTCACAAGCCATGGCTAGCCGAATCCACGGTTCCCTTCCATACCAACACTTTCCAAGGAATTTATTAATTGACAACATAAAGTAAATTTGTTTTTCATTTCAGGACTGGGCATCCCTAATACCTTTGCCTTATTATCGTGCAATGACAAGTGAATAAACACTAATCGTGAGAATAACACATCTAGCATGGAAAATATTGGTCACCCCTCACTGCCTCGCGAGCGGTACGGGCACACAAAAGGGAAATTTATTTTGAAAATTAGAGATGGCACATACAAATTTGCTTAGGACGGCAAGGAAATACCGCATATAGGTAGGTATGGTGGACTCGTGTGGCAAAACCGGGATAAAGGATTTTGGATGCACAAGTAGAGATCATACTTAGTGCAAAATTAAGGCTAGCAAAAGACTGGGAAGCGACCAACCATGAAACAAATAATCTCGTAAGCGAACGTTGAGAATAAATAACACCGAATAATGCACCACAAGTAGGATATAATTTCATTGCATAATTATTGACTTTCTTGCTTGCATAGGTAATCACAAACTTTAACACTAATATTCTTACTAGAGCACAATTACTCATCAACATAACTCACATATCACATCATCATATCTCAAAACTATTACAAGGGATCAAGTTTATTTTTTCCAATGATCTTCATGAGAGTTTTTATTATATCCTTCTTGGATATCTATCACTTTGGGACTAATTTTCATGTGTTGCTTTTGATAAGCTCAAACAAATATAAGTGAAGATCATGAGCATAATTTTTCTTCATTCTCTCAAAATAATATAAGTGAAGCAAGAGAGAATTTCTTTAAATTTTTACTAACTCTCAAATAAATCTAAGTGAAGAAAGAGAGTATTTCTTCAAAAATACTAAGCACACCATGCTCAAAAAGATATAAGTGAAGCACTAGAGAAAGTCCATTGCTCATAAAAATTTAAGTGAAGCATAGAGAGCAATTCTAACAAGTCATGGCATAATTTTGGCTCTCTCAAATAGGTGTGTGCAGCAAGTATTGATGACTTAAGAAGCAAAATAAAACAAGCAAAGACTCATATCATACAAGACGCTCCAAGAAAAACATATATCATGTGACGAATAAAAATATAGTTTTGAGTGAAATACCGGTAGTTGTTGGAAGAAAGCGGGGATGCCACACGGGGGCATCCCCAAGCTTAGTTGGTTGCTCATTTTTGGATAATAGCTAGGGATGCCGGGGCATCCCCAAGCTTTGGCTCTTCAATACTTCCTTCATCCATCGTAAGATAACCCAAACCTTGAAAACTTCAATCACACAAAACTTCAACAAAACCTTTGTGAGATCTGTTAGTATAAGAAAGCAAACCACTACTATAAATGGTGTGTCAAACCAATTCATATTTTGTTTTTGTATTATATCTACTGTATTCCAACTTTTCTATGGCAAAAAATCATCAAATAAAACCATAGAGCCATCAAAATAAGCACATAACACAAAGAAAATAGAATCTATCAAAACACAGAATAGTCTGTAGTAATCTGGAAGTTTCAAAAATTCTGGAACTCTAAAAATCTTGAAACAAATAGGGCCACGTGAGAAATTTGTATATTAATATTCTGCAAAAAGAATCAACTAAAAAGCACTTTTCTGTTAAAAATGAGAAGTTTTCTCCTGAGCGCAAAGTTTTTGTATTTTTCAGCAAGAGCAAACAACTATAACCCAAGAAGATCCTATCGGTTCTACTTGGCACAAACACTAACGAAAACACAAAAAACATAATCATACCAGTAGCATAATTGTGTCAACACTCAAGAACAGAAAGCAAAAAGCAAAAATAAATTTTATTAATTGGGTTGCCTCCCAACAAGCGCTATCGTTTTACGCCCTTAGCTAGGCATAAGGCAAGGATCTAAGTTTTGTCTTCCGAAGTTTTGGCAACTTTTGTAAGGGTTTTCTCAAACCCGGGAGGCTCTTTATGCTTCCCTAAATTCTCCGTAAAAGAAACCATCTTAAGATCCAAAATATCCAAACGCTTGTTGCAAAGAGTAATTAAGGTGTTCATGAGATTGATACTACCATTGAGGTGTTTGAGGGCTTCATTATATTTCTGTATTTCAACCATATGTTTATGCAAATCACCATCTTTGTCCAACATTTGAACTCCCTCAGGGGTAAAGGAAAACCCTTTCTTTTGAGGAGGAATTCCCAAAATTCCTTCCAAAATTTCATAGGCAGCGTTTCCATCAAGCTCAATAAAATTTCCTTTAGTGGCAAAATCAAGAAGTTGTCTTTGATGTAGAGCTAACCCTATGTAAAATTGTGAAGCAAAACCTTAGAATTCCCCTTTAGATTGAAACACGATACGATTCCATAAGCCTATACCAGGCATCTTTCAAATTTTCTCCTTGTCTTTGCTTGAAGTAAAGGACTTCAAAATCTGGTGACAAAGGAGGAGTAGGGGTGCTAGCCATCGAGACTATAAAGCAAGGGAACAGCAACAAAAAAGAGAGGCGAATAAAACGGCAAATGTTTGTGAAGTGGGGGAAATGAATACGAGAGGCAAATGGCAAATAATGTAATTGCGAGGAGATGAGATTTGTGATTAGGAACCTGGTTATGTTGAAGGTGCTCCCCGGCAACGGCGCCAGGAATTCCTTTTGATGTTGCTTAAAGCTACGTCGGTTTTTCCCCAAAGAGGAAGGGATGATGCAGCACGGCGGCGGTAGGTATTTCCCTCAGACGTGAAACCAAGGTTATCGAAACAGTAGGAGAACCAAGCAACACAATGTAAACAGCACCTGCACACAAATAACAACACCTCGCAACCCGACGTGTTAAAGGGGTTGTCAATCCCTTTCGGGTAACGAACGTGAGAGAGAGATAAATATTGGTAGATTGGTGTATAAATAAGATAAATTGCAGCAAGGTATTTTGGGTTTTTGGTTTAGTAGATCTAAAAATAAAAGCAAAGGTAAATAGATCACAAAGGCAAATATATGAGAAATAAGACCCGGGGGGCGTAGGTTTCACTAGTGGCTTCTCTCGAGAAAAATAGCAAACGGTGGGTAAACAAATTACTGTTGGTAAATAGATAGAGCCTCAAATAATTATGATGATATCCAGGCAATGATCATTACATAGGCATCACGTCCAATATTAGTAGACCGACTCCTGCCTGCATCTACTACTATTACTCCACACATCGACCACTATCTAGCATGCATCTAGTGTATTAAGTTCATGGAAAAATGGAGTAATGTATTAAGAGCGATGACATGATGTAGACAAGATCCGTCTATCTATGGCGTTAGATATGGATCTTGTCATTTTATCCTTAGTAGCAATGATACATATGTGTCGGTTCCCCTTCTGTCACTGGGATCAAGAACCGTAAGATCGAACCCACTACAAAGCACCTCTTCCCATTGCAAGATAAATAGATCAAGTTGGCCAAACAAAACCCAAATATCAGGGAAGAAATACGAGGCTATAAGCAATCATGCATAAAAGAGATCAAAGAAACTCAAATACTTTCATGGATATAAAAAGATAGATCTGATCATAAACTCAAAGTTCATCGGATCCCAACAAACACACCGCAAAAAGAGTTACATCATATGGATCTCCAAGAGACCATTGTATTGATAATCAAAAGAGAGAGAGAGGAAACCATCTAGCTACTAACTACGGACCCATAGGTCTACAAGGAACTACTCACGCATCATCAGAGAGGCACCAATGGAAGTGGTGAACCCCTTCGTGATGGTGTCTAGATTGGATCTGGTGTTTCTGGACTCTGCGGCGGCTGGATGAATATTTTGTCGACTCCTCTAGGGTTTTTGGAATATTGGGGTATTTATAGAGCAAAGAGGTGGTGCGGGAGCCACCTAGGTGGGTACAACCCACCTAGGCGCGCCAGGGGGGCTTGGCGCGCCCTGGTGGGTTGTGCCCCCCTCGAGGCACCCCTAGGGTTGCCTTGGCTCATCAAGTGTCTTTTGGCCCATAAAATTCTCTAAAAAGTTTCGCGGTGTTTGGGCTCCGTTTGATTTTGATTTACTACAATGTAAAAAACATGCAGAAAACAACAACTTACAGTTGGCACTATGTCAATAGGTTAGTACCAAAAAATGATGTAAAATGATGTAAAATGACTATAAAATGGTTGTAAAACATCCAAGAATGATAATATAATAGCATGGAACAATCAAAAAATATAGATACGTTGGAGACGTATCAAGGTGCACCTTGCATAGATATCTCCGCTCCTCGGGAGCCAGCCTAGAGAAGCTGCCCCTAGGGAGGTCTTACTGTCGTCTACCTCGCGAGGCTTGGCACCTCACGAGGGTCTTGAGTTGTAGTTGCTGAAGCTGGGCCATACCAGGCCACCGATGGAGCCACACCACGGGCCGCAGGCAGGCACATCTGGGTACCCCCATTTCGAGGACACCGGCAGAACCAATCATAGAGCGATAAACCTTTTGGTCAACCGGTATGCTATCCTTTGTCAAGTCAAGATGTCCACTAGTAGGTATTCTTGAATGTCCCTAGAGAGGTCTTACTGTCGTCATACCTTTGCATTCTTGCATGTTGAACTTCTTGAACAAGTTCTTGGTATATTTCGTTTGAGAAACAAAGGTACCCTCCTTAGTTTGCTTGATTTGCAAACCAAGAAAGAACTTGAGTTCACTCATCATTGACATCTCGAACTTCTCCGGCATTAGTCTTCCTAACTTTTCACTAAAATGAGGGTTAGTCGAGCCAAATATGATATCATCACCATAAAATTGCACATAAATAATTCACCATTAACTCTTTTAGTAAAAATTGTTGAATTAATTTTCCCAATTTCAAAGCCTTTTTCAATAAGGAACTTGGTCAAGCACTTATACCATGCTCTAGGAGCTTGTTTAAGACCATAAAGAGCTTTGTGAAGTTTGTAAACATTATTAGGTTTCTTGGGATTAACAAAGCCAGGAGGTTGTTTAACATAAACTTCCTCCTCAATTTCACCGTTAAGAAAATCACTTTTAATGGCCATTTGATATAAAGTGATATCACGATGCTTGGCATAAGAAAGTAAGATGCATGAAAAAAGTCCATTTTACTACCCTGAACAAAGTTGGTGGTTCACATTACCCCCTGACTATTTTTTCGGTTCCCTTACCCCCCTAAACAATCCCATACTGGACAAAAAAAACCTGGGTGGTTTGCGCTGACCGGATGCTGACGTGGCACGGTCAAAGGTGGTATTTGACCTCTGGGTGGGTCCCACTCGTCTTCAACCCCTCGCCGGGACGCCGCTGTGTGGCGCATGTTCGTGCATCGATGGCCACCTCCGGCTTCGCGTTATCCCGCGCGTCCCCGAGCCCATCTTCGTGCCACAGAGACGTGCACAACCTCCTCTATCTCTTCCCTCTTTCGTAGCTCCCTCTCCCCTTCTCAAGCTCTCTCTCCCAAGCGTCTCCGTGAGAAAACGTCGCCGCCGCCCTCTGTCCTCGCGGCCAGCGACCACCCCTTGCCACACCAACATGTCCAAGAACTCCGCCTAAACGCCTAGAACAACTTCGTAGAAGAACTCAAGCTCGGAAACACATCATCGCGCTAACCATTGTCGTCTTCCTCGTCGGCACCCAAAGATTGCTGCTGTTGATTCGGGCAATTCAGAGCCTCCCCGAGCCAGAAAAGATGCCCTACGACTTCACTGTGAGCTCCTATGCATTTACCCTCTCCCCCCTCCGTCGATTTCGTCCTCCAAATAAGGTAGCCGCCATGACCGAAGCCGCCGTCTGCCATTGCCGATGAGCTCATCATTGCCAAGCTCTCCCAGCCGCCCCGTGCTGTCCAGCAAGCTCCTACTGCCCCGTAGTTGCCACCCCGCTACACATCATGTCGTCTGCGTGCTCCTTGTGAGCTGCCCACATGCACCCGAGCACCGCCACCGCCCAGCTTGCTGCCGCCGTCAAAACCAGCCACTTCGGCACCCGCTGTTGCAACCAGCCGATGCGCCCCGTCATGATGGTCACGTAGAGCCCACACGCATATCCAGCCTCTGCCGGAATCGGCCGGCCGGCGATGTTCATTGTGCTTCGGTTAGCCGCCGGCTAAACCTATGATTAGCACTTAGCTAATCCACCACCTTAGTCACTACGAAGCGGGTCCCACTGACTGTTAACCATAGGGCTAATTTCTTGTTTCGGTTAAGTTAATTCTCGTGGCCCCACCCGCATGTCAAAACCACCTTTGACCAGCGCCACGTCAGCTGCAAGTCGACACAAACCACCCAGGATATTTTTTATCCGGTATGGGATTGTTTAGGGGGGGTAAGTGAACCAAAAAAATAGTCAGGGGGTAATGTGAACCACCAACTTTGTTCAGGGTAGTAAAATGGACTTTTTTCAAGATGCATATGGACTCAAGTCTAGCAACTCGGTCATACGTATCACCGTAATACATACCTTCGACTTGGGTGTAGCCTTGGGCAACGAGACGAGCCTTGTTGCGTACAACTTGTCCATATTCATCTTGCTTATTGCGAAACACCCATTTGGTACCAATGATGTTGTGGTTGTGTCAGGCTTCTCAACCAATGTCCAAACTTGGTTTCTCTCGAAGTTATGTAGTTCTTCGTGCATAGCGTTCACCCAATCCGGATCATCAAGAGCATCTTCAACCTTCATAGGTTCAAGGTTAGATATGAAAGAGTAATGTTCAAAAAAAATAGCTAAACGAGATTTAGAGCGAGTGATGCTCCTGATTTGGATATCATCATAGATTTGCTCTACGGGATGATCTCTAGCAATTCTTGCTCTAACTCATGAGAGCTTTTGCTTGGGTCGGGGTGGAACATCCTCTTCATTTTCTTCTTCTTCTTGTCCTTCTTCATTGTTGTTGGTGTTGTTGTCCTCTTGTGGAGGTGGAGAGGGAGGTTGAGGAGGTTCATCTTGATGCACTTCCTCGTTTCCTTCATCTTGGCATGTCCCACTTGTGGATGCCTCCAAGTCAACTTGTGGTTCACCTTGACATGAAGTTGAGGCTTCCACTTGAATGGATGAAGTATTCTCCTTCACCTCCGTTGGGCGAATCTTGCCAATAGACAAGTCTTGTATTGCCTCCGAAGTGTCTTTGTCTCCTACATCAATTGGAAATTCCTCTACTTAAGATCCGTTAGATTCATCAAACTTCACATCTACCGCCTCTTCAACCTTTCGGGTGAAATTGTTGTAGACACGGTAAGTGTGGGAGTTTGAGTCATAACCGAGTAGAAAACCTTCATGAGATTTAGGAGCAAATTTCGAACGACTATTTTTGTCAAGATTGTAACACTTTGAGCCAAATACTCGAAAGTATCCAACTTGGGGTTTATTACCGGTGAGAAGCTCACATGCCGTCTTGCCGAGAAGTTTGTGAAGATATAGTCGATTTGTAGCATGACAAGCTGTCTCAACCGCTTCTGCCCAAAAGTGTATGGACGTCTTGTACTCATCAAGCATCGTTCTCGCCATTTTGATGAGTGTTCGGTTCTTCCTCTCAACAACTCCATTTTGTTGAGGTGTGTACGTCGCCGAGAACTCATGTGAAACCCCCTTACTCTTCAAGAAAGGTATACACATTGTTGTTCTTGAACTCCGTTCCTTTCTCGCTCCAAACCTTCTTGATCTTCACTTCAAATTGGTTTTGGGCCTTCCTACGAAGTTCTTGAAGCTCTTTCGGACCTGTGATTTATCATCAAGAAAGAACACCCACGTAAATCTTGAAATATCATCAACAATGACCAATTCAAAAGAGTTACCACCGAGACTCTTATAAGCATTGGGACCAAAAACATCCATATGAAGTAGCTCAAGTGGTCTTCTAGTGGTCATGATGTTCTTCACGGGATGACTTCCTCCAACTTGTTTTCCTGCTTGACAAGCACTACAAAGTCTATCCTTGTCAAATATAACATCTTTAATACCAAGGATATGATCACCTTTAATAAGCTTATCAAGATTTCTCATGCCGACATGACCTAACCTTCTATGCCACAACCAACATTTAGAAGATTTAGCAATAAAACAAGTGTGAGGTTGGGCTTTCTTAGTGAAGTCAACAATGTATAGGTAACCTCTACGAATGCCAGTAAAGACCATATTATGATTATCTCTACGAAATACTTGGCAATCAACTTGAGTAAATAGCACATTTAAACCAAAATAAGCTAATCTAGACACGGAAAGAAGGTTATAGCCGACAGATTCAACAAGCATGACATTCTTGATAGAGCTATCGTTGGATATGGCCACCTTACCAAGGCCAACAACTTTACCCTTAGAGTTGTCACCAAAGGTAACATACTTTCATGGAGCATTGTTTCTAGCAAGCTCATCAAACATGTCCTTATCTCCGGTCATATGATCCGTGCATCCGCTATCAAGAACTCATTCCTTTCATGCGGCTGTGTAACCACGAAGGTTAGCCATAAGACCAAAGTGTCTCATTTGTTCATCAAGGTAAAAGTCACTATCATCATCCTCATCATAATATTCATGTTCAACATCGTCTTGTGATTGATCAACACCTAGAGAGAGTGATTCATTAGTTATGTGATCATGACAATGTTCATCTTTATGAATTCTAGTGACTTCTGGGATGATATTACTAATGATACCTACATCTCCTTTGGCATGCATAAGGTCACGAAGCTCAAATAAACATTCATCAAATTTGGGATCACTAGTGTTCATTTTATTTAAAGCAAGGGACTTTTGACAGATCACATCTAGATTTTTCAAAGAATAGTCCGGAAATCGTTCCTCAAGGAATTTCCATATAGTGTAAGCACATTTGAAAGTTTGTAAGCAAACAAGCAAATTTCTAGGCAATCCTCTAGTGATAAGATCAACAGTTCTAAGATTGTGATCCATGTCAAGATGTTCATTGGAAGTTTGATTCAAAGGGTCAATGGGGGGCACATAAGGACTACCAATATACTTGTTCAAATGGTATTCCTTGAAGATCTCAAGCATGTCATTTTTCCATTCCTTTTAAAACTCTCCATCAAGCATATGCACTTTACGTCTAATACTCCCAATCGTAGACTCATCCATCTTCCTCCAATGGTGATTAAACCAAAGCAATGGAGACCAAAGCTCTGATACCAATTGAGAGGATCGAATAAGAGGTGTCTAGAGGGGGGTGATTAGACACTCAACAAGAAAAGGAGCAGTTTTTAAGTTCTTTAAGTTGAGGTGGAGTTTTTAGCACAATTTTGAACATTCACAATACATTTCAAGCAAACATGGCAAGAGTATATGAGCAGCGGAAAGTAAAGCATGCAAGTGCAAGAAAGTAAAGGGATGGGATTGGAGTGTGCAAACGCAATTGGAGACACAAATGTTTTTCGCGTGGTTCCGATAGGTGGTGCTATCCTACATCCACGTTGATGGAGACTTCAACCCACGAAGGGTAATGGCTGCGCGAGTCCACGGAGGGCTCCACTCACGAAGGGTCCACGAAGAAGCAACCTAGTCTATCCCACCATGGTCATCACCCACGAAGGACTTGCCTCACTAGGGTAGATCTTCACGAAGTAGGCGATCGCCTTGCCCTTACAAACTCATTAGTTCAACTCCACAATCTTGTCGGAGGCTCCCAAGTGACACCTAACCAATCTAGGAGACACCACTCTCCAAAAGGTAATAAATGGTGTGTTGATGATGAACTCCATGCTCTTGTGCTTCAAGTGATAGTCTTCCCAACACTCAACCCTCTCTCACATATTTCGAAATGGTGGAAAGAAGACTTGAGTGGAAAGCAACTTGGGGAAGGCTAGAGATCAAGATTTATATGGTAGGATTGGAATATCTTGGTCTCAACACATGACCAGGTGGTTCTCTCTCAGAAAATGAATAGTGGAAGTGTAGGCACGTTCTAATGGCTCTCTCACTGATGGAGCAGGGGTGGAGGGGTATATATAGCCTCCACACAAAATCTAGTCGTTACACACATTTGACCCAACTCGGTCAGACCGAATAAATAAACTCGGTCAGACCGAAGCAGTTCAAAATGTGAATGTTAGACATTACAGTGGGACCGGTAGAATCAACTCGGTGAGACCGATGCATTAGGGTCAGGGCAAAACCTCAACTCGGTTTGACCGATTACACAAACTCGGTGAGACCGATTATGGTAATAGGCTGACAGGGTGTTGGTCGGGCAAACTCGGTGGGACCGATTCGCTCATCTCGGTGGGACCGAAATGTTACGAAGAGGAAACAGAGAGTTTGCAATGCCAACTCGGTGGGACCGATTGCCTATTTCGTTAAGACCGAAATAATTGCAATAGACAACGGAGAGTTTGCAATCCCATCTCGGTGAGACCAAGATCCCTATCGGTGAGACCGAACTGATTAGGATTTGTGGCAGTGGCTATGTCAAGTGAACTCGGTGGCGCCGGATAGATCAAATTGGTGGGTCCGAGTTTGACTTTTAGGTTTGGGACATAGGTGGAAATGAGAAAGTGGTTGAGGGATTTGGAGCATATTACTAAGCACTTGAGCAAGTAGACCATTAAGCAACACTGCATCCCCTTTTAATAGTATTGGCTTTTCCTATGGACTCAATGTGATTTTGGATCACTAAAATGAAAATGTAGAGTCTTGAGCTTTTACCAATCTTTGTCCTTAGCTTCTTGAAAAGGGTTCCACATCCTCTTGTCCTGCCACTCCACTGTTGAACTCATCTGAAATATACTAGATGAAAATATTAGTCCAACAAAAGATATGTTGTCATTAATTACCAAAATCACCCAGGGAGCACTTGTGCTTTCAAGACGCTTGCGTGGCGCGTAGGCGACGCGCCGCCACCTCAGGAGGATCATCTCAGGCCAAGTCGCGAAAGGCTTAGTGAAGTCACCCCTCGCGCCGCACACTTCTAATCCAAGCCTTTTTCCCCTGCAAACCTCGCGAAGTGAGCCACTCCTTTCTACGCAAGCCGCTTGCGCGTTAAAAGGGGGACTCTTGAGCATAGCGCCTCCGAAGTGCCTACTGGATCTCGGGACCTCACCCCCTGGACTTGTCCCAGGCATCACGACCTGACATACCAGCGGCAGCTGAGCTCTGCTCGAGGGCCGGATCCTGAGGACGTATAGCACTTTGGCGAGCAAGGGAAAGAGGGTCTAACCTCATGTGGGAATGCGGGAAGAGGGGCACGACAACAAGTGTGTGGATGACTGGAATCAGGGAAGCACGCCCTCACGACATAGGGACTCCTCGTGAGCCGTGGACGGCCCATGCTATGCCTAAAGCTAAGTTGCCTTCTCGGCACCATGCACGAGCCCTCCTGATAATATTCACCTTTTGCTTTCTCATCCACCTCTGGGTGAAAACCTATTTTCTCTCGCGAAAGTCGCTTGTGCATCAAGGGGTACCTCTTGAGTATCGTGTCTCGGGATCTCTTACCGGACCTCGGTTCGCTCACCTCCTGGCCTTGCACACGGCATCGTGGCCTGGCATACCAGCGACGACATAAGCTTGTCTGGGGACTGGATCCCGACAATGCAGAGCATAAGGCAATTGTAAAAGAAAAGAGGGTCAAGTTCAAACACGAGGTGTCGTAACAACTCGAGCACGAATTAAACATTAAGATAAAGGCGCAGTGCGCCGTAGTTCCTTACACGCCCGAAGGGGCCCTTGATGGTTTTTGATGCAGAAAGTAAAAGAAACAAAAGAAGCTTCATCTGGGAAGCTGCCGCTCCAGAGGCTCCGTCGCCCAGCTCACCGGCGCCTAGTCAGAGTCATCCTCCACCTTGACGCGGCTACATGGCAGCTCGTTGTAGTCGTCACCGCTCTCGCTTCCCTCGGTGGAGGAGTTGCCGCTGCTGGAGGCACAACGCCCATTGCTAAGGGCAAGTTCACTGCCGAGGATGTCGCCGCCGCTGTCGTGGCCTTCGTCGCCAGAGGAAGTGCGATTGTCGCTCTCCGGGCAGCATCCCAGATGTTTGACATCCTCCCTGAAGATCTTGACGAAGAGCATCACCGCCCCGTCGTAGTTGACGTGGAGGGCGTGCCTACCCTTCAGGACGCGGGCACGGACGAATGTCTGCCACCCTCGGGTCAGGTACACATAGCCGGAGGGGGTGACCTCCACCTCTGCCCATGAGGACTGGTTGCAGCAGCCATCAGGCTTCAGCCATAGCCCAGCAGGGCCGCCTGTTGGAAGCTCCTCCGCAAAGGAGCATGGGAGCTGGATCCAGGTGCAGGGCGGACTCTCCACCCACACTATGAACTCACGGGCCATGTCGGCTGAATGCGCCTGCGATCGAGGAGGTCGGGCGGTTGCCGCAGACCTTCCCCCATGGCCGCGACCACTGCGACTTCCGATGCCGCTTCCACGGACAGGGTTCTTCCTGTCGCTGTCAGAGCCGATGTGGACTCCCAGCGGGGCGCGTTCGCGCCCCGAAGGAGCCGCCATAGGCGATGCGGCGGACTTGCGGGGACGGTTGCGCCCCTTTGGGAGGTGGCAGCTCTGGAAGCAGTGGCAACACAGGCCCGCCCCGTGGCACTTTGCCTTTCTCGACCGCGGTGAACCTCCTCACTGGTGCCATGGCTGCGACAATAGAGGTTGGAAGCGGAGAAGCAAGGAGATAGGAGTGGGTTGGGGGCTCGGCCCCCTCGCCCTCTTATAAGCTACTGAAGAAGGTGAAATGGCGTCCCTTCGCCTTCGGGCAATGATGGCCCTGCGACGCGTGCCAGGATTTTTGTCAGCTAGGCGGTTATCGAAGCGTCATGGGGGAGTGGGGCGTCCCACGTCCCGTTGTACGCCACGCGTCGGTGCCTAGCCCACATGCGGTTAGGGCCTGCGTCGCTTCGGCCTTCGCCTCAAAGCCAGGCCAAGCGCGCCGTGGGCCCAGGGGCTACTGTCGATGTTCTGGGACCGGGGGTACCCAGATCTATGTGCCTACAGCCCAAGGCGTGGCCCACCGACCGCCCGAAGTGGCCCAGCGGCAAGATCATGTGCATAAGACTCTCGCGAGGGCCCCTTGCCTCACGAGGCAAATGACACCAAGACCTCTTAGGAAGTGGCCTCATGAGGCCCCCGGTGACATGAGCCATGGTGACCGAGCCCAGGCGAGGACAATTTTCTCTTTAGTGCTAAGGAGGCAAGGATGTATGCGAGTTCCCGTGGAATCCCCCAAAGGTTTCCATTCCGATGCAACTAGACCAAGACCACGAGCTCTATAGGATAGAGGTCATCACCGATCTCACCTGCGCGTCATCGACCAGAAGCTTTGTAGGCTAAGACCACCTTTAGTCAGGATACGATGTATTGTTGCCCCCCTTCAAATTTGGCCATTGTGGCAACCTTTCCCGCCTTGTGTTCCAGGGGAAGAGGACCATGGCTAGTATAAGTATTGGCTAGACTCCAATACAGAGGGAGATCGAATCTTGAGCCCTCCCAAGGCACCACACACTTGTACTATGATACATCTCCAACGTGTCTATTATTTTTGATTGTTACATGTTGTTATATTATCGTTTTTGGATGTTTTACAATCATTCTATAGTCATTTTGTATGATTTTTTTGGTACTAACCAATTGACATAGTGCCAAGTGCCAGTTGTTGTTTTCTGTATGTTTTTTACATCGCAGGAAATCAATATCAAACGGATCCCAAACACGGTGAAACTTTTTGGAGAATTTTTATGGGCCAGAAGACACCTGATGGGCCAAGGCAGCACATGGGGGGTGCCCCGAGGGGGGCACAACCCACCAGGGCGCGCCAGGCCCCCCTGGCGCGCCCAGGTGGGTTGTGCCCACCTCGGTGGCCTCACTCACCGCCTCTTTGCTCTATAAATACCCCAATATTCTAGAAACCCTAGGGGAGTCGACGAAATATTTATCCAGCCGTCGTAGAGTCCAGAAACACCAGATCCAATCTAGACACCATAAGGAGGGGTTCACCACTTCCATTGGTGCCTCAACGATGATGCGTGAGTAGTTCCTTGTAGACCTACGGGTCCGTAGTTAGTATCTAGATAGCTTCCTCTCTCTCTCTTTTGATTATCAATACAATGGTCTCTTGGAGATCCATATGATGTAACTCTTTCTGTGGTGTGTTTGTTGGGATCTGATGAACTTTGAGTTTATGATCAGATCTATCTTTTTATATCCATGAAAGTATTTGAGTTTCTTTGATCTCTTTTATGCATGATTGCTTATAGCCTCATATTTCTTCTCCGATATCGGGTTTTGTTTGGCCAACTTGATCTCTTTATCTTATAATGGAAAGAGGTGCTTTGTAGTGGGTTTGATCTTACGGTGCTTGATCCCAGTGACAAAATGGGAAACGACACGTATGTATCGTTGCCACTAAGGATAAAACGACGAGATCCATATCTAATGCCATAGATAAACGGATCTTGTCTACATCATGTCATCGTTCTTAATGCATTACTCCGTTTTTTCATGAACTTAATACACTAGATGCATGCTGGATAGCGGTCGATGTATGGAGTAATAGTAGTAGATACAGGCAGGAGTCGGTCTACTAATCTTGGACGTGATGCCCATTGCCTGGGTATCATCATGATTATTTGAACTTCTATGAATTTCCTAACAGTAATTTGTTTACCCACCATTTGCTATTTTTCTCGAGAGAAGCCACTAGTGAAACCTACGGTGTCGGTGTACTAAGATAGGGGTACCTTAGTACCCCCAACTTGTGCACGGGCAGTAGCAGCTTCCCGTGGCAGGGCTTACCACGTGCTTGCCGGGAATCTTTCTGGTCCCTATGAAGCCATTCAAGAACAAAGTATACAAGACAGAAGATCAAGGCCCCGGCAAGAGGAGCTTGCCGGGAAGGCCGCACCAGGCTCAAGGTTATCACTTTAGCACAAGACCCTGGCAAGAGGGGCTTGCCAGGAAGGCCAAGGAACACATACCTCAAGAGATGCCTCGGCGCATCTTGCGCCCCGGCAGGACCCGGAGAGCGACAAGCTTCCGGGCCCGGCAAGATCACTACCCCGGCAAGGTGCTTGCCGGGGAAACCTACACTGTGTGCCCGCGCTCCAGCTCATCGGCCCACGCGTCGCCCTGGGGCCCTTCCAGGGGCACGTGGCAGATGGCTGTGCAGCCTGGGGCACACGGTGGCAAGCCACGGTGACGAGGCTACCGCCGTGGCGAACGGAGAAGCATGGACGGACGCTTTTGGGGTCGACGGTGATGGGCATTTAATGCCCTTGTCCCCCACTGTCAAAGTTAGGTGAAGTCCACTGTTCATCCACTGTTCACGCACTGTTACAACTACCACCAAATTTACACTTTTGCCCTCCTCTACGTTGACACCTGTCGGTGACCCCTTTGAGCTATAAAAGGAGGCCCATGCACAACGTAGAGGGGGTTTGGTTCGAAACCTAGACAACTCTCTCGCTCGGTGTAGCTAGTACTGTAGATCTTTAAGCTCCCGAGCCCAAGAACTCAATACAACCTAAGCAGGAGTAGGGTTTTACGCGTCCGCGCGGCCCGAACCTGGGTAAACTGCCCGTGTGTGCTCCTCGATCTGCTCTCCGTGCTCCCTCCGCTCCCTTACCGCAACGTAGAAGGGGCTCCGGTCCCATAGGTGCTCGTGGGAGGACAGTTTCCCCGACATCTTTGGCGTGCCAGGTAGGGGGCGTCGAGGTTGTGCGAACCTGATCCGGCGCTCACGCGGGCGCATTCTTCATCAACCTCTCCAGCTTCATCAACTTCATCGACAGCATCAACATGCCTCCGAAGAAGAAGGCTTCGGAGGTCGGAGGCCCGTCTGCGTCGATCCCACCGCTACCAGAACCAACGGTTGGTGGAGGAGACGCCGGCGGAAGGGTGGTCGCCGGCGAGGAAACTCACGGCGCCACCAAGTCCAAGGACAAAACGGACGACCGGGCAAATTCCAAAGCCTCGGTGTCCGTGCACGCACCACGTCCCTCCCAGGAGGTGCAAGACCAGCAGCGGCGTGGTACGGGAGGTACCATACGCTTGCTGGGGCATGGCCAAGACGGAGGATCGCGGGATGCTCAAGGCCAGCGCGCTGGTACGAGCAAGGCGCGGTCGCCGGGGCGGGAACATGCTCCTTCTAACGCGGTTAGAAGTCTGAGCGTGTCCCGCTCCTCGCACCGTTCGCCACCATTCCCCTCTTCTCCAGCAGAGGCCCTGGCCAGGGCCCAGCTACTCCTCGATTTCCCTCCAGCGGTGGACAAGGCCGAAGACTGGAGGGCGACGATTCAGAGTCTCATCGCCTTCGCCAACAACGACGCGCCGCAGCAGCCGGCAACTTCACGGCCGCGGCAAGTCGACCAAGCGAAGACCGATGGCAACAAGACCGTCGGGGGTGCAACTACCGTGCACTCCCCGCCGCGGAAGCAGGAATCGCCACCCCGCCGGATCAACGTCGACGACGACTCTACGGCGTCGTCGGATCCGCGGGCTCGCCGCGATCAGCGCCAAGTCCTAGACGACAGGCGGCAAGAGGACGCTCGGACTCGAATCGAGCGTCGACGAGAAGCCCGAAGACTGTCAGATCAGCGCGCTGGGACCGCTGTCGACCCGCACGCGCCCGGTGAACCAGGCGACTTGCCATACGCGGCAGGTTGTCCTGCGTTCACCCGTGAGCTGCGGCAAGTCCAGTGGCCCAGCATGAAGAATTTCAAGCCCGACGTACCCGAAAAGTACGACGGCAAGACGCACCCCTCGGAGTTCCTCAGCATCTACAGCATTGCGGTGCAAGCTGCCGGGGGACGCGACGAGAAGATCCTAGCCAACTACTTCCCGCTCGTGCTTAAGCCAAACGTCCGGTCTTGGCTTATGCACTTGCCGGATAACTCCATTTCTTCGTGGGCGGATCTGTGCCACCAGTTTGTTGGCGCCTTCACGGGCGGCCACAAACCCCACGGCCAGGAGAGCGATCTCCACATCCTCGCCCAGAAGGAGGGAGAATCCCTGCGCAAATACATCCAAAGATTCAGCCGCGTCCAGCACAACATTCCCGACGTCCACCCTGCCACGGTTATCAGCGCGTTTCACCAGAATGTGCGTAACCGCCGGATGAGGGAGGAGATGGCCATGACCAAGATCCGGGATGTCAGCGAGCTCTACGCTCTGGCTGACAAGTGCGCGCGCGCCGAAGAGGGGAGGAGACTCCCCGGAGAGGATACTGGCGCAGGAGGAAGCGACAGCGAGGATGCCGCCCCGGCAAGGAAGAACCGGCGGCGGAATAACAGAAAGAAGAAGAGCAAGGAGGTGCTGGTTGTCGAGCAGTCCGGCAAGGAGGCTCTCGCCAAGAAGGCACAGGCTGGCGATTCCGGCAAGGAGGCCGCCCCTGTAGCGGCAGCCGACAAGCAGGACGGCTCCGACAAGCAGTACTGCATGATCCACCGCACCAAGGGCCACGATCTCCAAAACTGCAAAAGAGTGGAGTACCTCGTAGAGCAGCAGAAGGCTGAATACGAGCGGTGTGACAAGGAGAAGGCCCAAGGAGGCGGAGGAGAACCCAGCAAGAAGCGGCCGTTCAATGGCCGGGGAGGACGCCGCGGCAAGGCCAAGCAGCGGCAAGGTGACAGACCTCCCCGGGGCCGCGACAAGGACGAGGATGAAGACGACGATGATGACATGGAAGAAGGAGACAACAGCGAGCAGGAGTTCCAGAAGGCCACAGAGGTTCTGTGTGTCGACGGAGGTGCCTCCCTGCACACTTCCCACCGCCAGCTCAAGCAGTGGGTGCGAGAAGTGAATGCAGCTGAGCCGCCCGTCGAGTCATGCAGGCTGCTGAAGTGGTCCGGCACGCCCATCATCTTTGACCTTGAGGACCACCCTGACTGCACAACTGCGGTCGGGTGCTTGCCGATGTTGGTCTCACCAACTATCCGCAACCTCAAGGTCACCAAGATGTTGGTTGACGGCGGGGCTGGCCTGAACTTGATCTCCTCGGCTGTGATCAAGAAGCTACAGATCCCAGACGGCGAGCTCGAGGAAACCGGGTCGTTCCAAGGGATCAACCCGGGAAGGAGCAAGCCGAAGGGAAAGATTACACTGCCAGTGACCTTTGGCGGGGAGCTCAATTTTAGGACGGAGAGGATCACGTTTGATGTCGCCGATATCCCATTACCATACAATGGGATACTTGGCCGTCCTGCCCTCGCCAAGTTCATGGCAGCTTCCCACTATGCATACAACGTACTCAAGATGCCGGGGCCGATAAGCGTCATCTCTGTCCCCGGCGACAAGAAGGACGCACTTATCTGCGCCGACAAGATCTATCGGGATGCAGCAGCCGCGGCAGACAGCAACACACTTGCCGCTGAAGCTCCCGGGGGGAAGAACAAGACCAAGTCCGGCAAGAGCTCTGGAGCCCACTCCGGCAAACGCACCTCCTCGGAGTGCTGCGCTGCCGTCGAGGACGCACCATCGAGCTCCACCGGCAAGTGCAAGAAGGGAATGGCAGATCCACCGGCAACCAAGAAGGTGTCCGCCAAGGAGGACGGCACTGGTGGTACCTTCACCATCAGTGCTACGCTCGACAACAAATAGGAAAGCGCGCTCGTTGCCTTCCTGCGGGCGAATGTCGATGTGTTTGCATGGCAACCATCTGACATCCCCGGCGTTCCCAGGAAGGTAATTGAGCACAAGCTTGCTGTTTGTCCTCACGCGCGGCCCGTTAAGCAGAAGGTCAGGAAGCAAGCCGTGGAGTGCCAAGAATTCATCGCCGAAGAGATAAAGAAGTTGGAAGCAGCAGGCCTGGTTAGAGGCGTAATCCATCCTACGTGGTTGGCCAATCCAGTTGTCGTGCGTAAGGCCAATGGGAAGTGGAGACTTTGTATAGACTTCACTGATGTGAATAAAGCGTGTCCCAAGGATCCATTTCCCTTGCCGCGTATTGACCAGATTGTTGACTCCACAGCTGGATGTGAGTTGCTTTCCTTCCTTGATGCATATTCAGGTTACCACCAGATATTCATGGCCAAGGAAGATGAGGAGAAGACTGCATTCATTACTCCATGCGGCACATATTGCTTCATACGCATGCCCTTTGGATTGAAGAATGCAGGCTCGACATTTGCAAGGGTGGTGCACACTGCTTTTGAGCCACAGATACACAGAAATGTAGAAGCCTACATGGATGACATAGTGGTCAAGAGCAAGAGCAAGGATACCCTGATCCAAGACTTGGAAGAAACCTTTGAGAACCTGCGCAAGATCCAGCTCAAGTTGAACCCCGAGAAGTGCGTCTTCGGAGTCCCCTCCGGCAAGCTTCTCGGGTTCTTTGTGTCCCAAAGGGGGATTGAAGCCAATCCCGACAAGATAAAAGCCATCGAGCAGATTGAAGCTCCGAAGCGCGTCAAGGACGTAAGAAGACTTGCTGGTTGTGTGGCTGCCCTCAGCAGGTTCATTTCAAAGTCTGCAGAGCGCGCCCTGCCTTTCTTCAAAATTTTGAAAAAGGCAGGTCCTATGAAATGGACTCCGGAAGCGGAGGCAGCGCTGCAAGACTTGAAATGATACCTGTCCTCCACTCCGATACTTGTCGCACCTAGGCCACAAGAGAAGTTGCTGCTGTACCTAGCGGCAACCAATCAAGTGGTTAGTGATGCGTTAGTAGCGGAGAGGGAGGCAGAGGAAGAGCCCACATCCCCGGCAAGCACTTCCAGCGACAAGCAGGGGGCTTCCCCGACAAGCTCTGGCCCCGACAAGGACAAGTCTGCGCAGGAACGAGGTGAAGTGCGAAGGAAGATGGTGCAGCGCCCAGTGTATTTTGTAAGTTCCCTCTTGCAGGGGGCTAGATCAAGATACTCTGGGGTGCAGAAGTTGCTTTTCGGCCTCCTCATGGCCTCAAGGAAGCTGCGCCATTACTTCCAAGCACACGAGATAACGGTGGTCACTCGCTTTCCGTTGAAGAGGATATTGCAGAATCCCGAAGCAACAGGCAGGATCGTCGAGTGGGCACTGGAGCTGTCAAGCTTTGGTCTCAAGTTTGAGAGTACTTCGACCATACAGAGCAGAGCTTTGGCAGAATTCATAGCGGAATGGACCCCAATGCCAGATGAAGAAGTCCCAGAGACAAGCGTACCCGTCCAAGAAGCAAGCAGCGAATGGATAATGTACTTTGATGGTGCTTTCTCGCTGCAGGGCGCCGGTGCCGGCGTGGTACTCATAGCGCCCACCGGAGAGCACCTCAAGTATGTTGTCCATATGCACTTTCCCAAGGAGCAAGCGACAAACAATACTGCTGAGTATGAAGGTTTGCTTGCCGGCCTCAGAATTGCGGCCCAGCTTGGGATCAAGAAGTTGATTGTGCGGGGAGATTCACAGTTGGTGGTCCGACAAGTGAATAAGAGTTACCAGAGCCCTTTGATGGAAGCTTATGTTGATGAAGTGAGGAAGCTTGAAGAACACTTTGAAGGTCTGCAAATGGAGCACGTCCCAAGAGCTCAGAATGATATTGCAGATGGCCTCTCAAAGTGTGCTGCAATGAAGTTACCTGTGGAACCAGGGACCTTCGTGCTCAAGTTAACTCAGCCATCCGTTAGACCATCAGTTGGGCAAAACAAGAAGAGAAAGTTGGTCTCCGGCGACTACTTGCCGGCGGATCTTCCCGAAGCCGCCGCCAAGGTCCCCAAGATAAACAGCCAAGATGCTGAGGAACAGTTTGCTCCTGCAGATCCAAGGGTCTGTACAGTTGAAGCAGGCGTTCCCGACAAGCCTTGCCCCGGCAGGTTTGCCGGGGGACCATCAGCTCCGGCAGAGCCGCAGGTTCTTGCCATAGAAGCTGAGGTTCCCGCAGCAGCCCTCATGCCTTTAGTCCTTGTTGTTGAGCCTCAGGCTCCAGCATGGGCACAGCAAATCGTCCGTTTTCTGCAAACTGGAGAACTTCCCGATGATCCGGAAGAGATAGAGAAAATAACCAGGCAGTCAAGTATGTACCAGTTCGTTGGCAATGAACTGTACAGAAGAAGACTCAATGGTGTCAGGTTGAAGTGCATTTCTAGGGAGGATGGACGGAAGCTGTTGGCAGAAATACATGGAGGCATATGTGGCCACCACATTGGCGCAAGGGCACTTGCCGGGAAGGCGTTCCGGCAAGGGTTCTTCTGGCCAGAAGCCCTCCAAGATGCAACTGCACAAGTAACCAAGTGTGAAGCGTGCCAGTTCCATGCCAAGCAAATTCACCAGCCAGCTCAAGCTCTCCAGACGATCCCTTTGTCCTGGCCCTTCTCGGTCTGGGGGCTCGATATTCTCGGCCCCTTCCCCCGCGCAGCCGGGGGCTTTGAGTACTTGTACGTAGCAATCGACAAGTTCACAAAGTGGCCAGAAGTGGAACCAGTGAGAAAGGTGACAGCACAGTCAGCAGTCAGGTTCTTCAGATCGATTGTTTGCCGTTTCGGAATCCCTAACAGGATCATCACCGACAACGGTACACAATTTACAAGTCGCACCTTCATGCAATACGTCCAAGACCTCGGCGCCAAGGCCTGCTTCGCTTCTGTTGCTCACCCGAGGAGCAACGGTCAAGCGGAGAGGGCCAATGCTGAAGTGCTGTGCGGACTCAAGACAAGAACCTTCGATAGGCTGCACAAGTGCGGAAGAAACTGGATAGAGGAGTTGCCGGCGGCTCTTTGGTCAATCAGGACGACACCGAATCGAGCCACCGGACAGACACCCTTTGCTCTTGTCTATGGAGCAGAGGCAGTTCTCCCCACGGAACTCGTATACGGATCTCCTTGAGTGCTCGCTTACGATGAGCTCGAGCAAGAGCAACTGCGACAAGATGACGCATTGCTCCTCGAGGAGGAACGTCTCCAGGCTGCTGTACGAGCTGCTCGATACCAGCAAGCCTTGCGTCGCTATCATAGCCGCAAGGTCAAGGCCAGGAGTCTCGAGGAAGGCGACCTTGTTCTTCGGCGTGTTCAGTCCGCCAAGAATTCCAACAAGTTGACGCCGAAGTGGGAAGGCCCTTATCGGGTGAGACAAGTCACGAGGCCCGGCGCTGTCCGCCTTGAGACCGAAGAAGGCTTACGGTGAGCAACTCCTGGAACATAGAGCATCTTCGCAAGTTTCACCCATAAGGCGCGGTTGCCGTGATCCGCTCCGGCAACCACCTTTTGTACAAGTCTTGCCGCTGTTGCATGTAAACCTTTGTACAAAGCCGGGCGCAGATCCCGTGCATCAGTAAAGCTTTTTGTGTTTCGCACTATTTGTCATTTCCATGCTTTTCTTTGTTATTTGCATGCATCGTTTGACACCTTGTGCAACGCACATCCCCGGTAAGCACTAGCAAGCCGTGAGGCTCTATACTTGTTTTCCTCCTCTTTTTCTTTCCCTCTTAAGCGGAAGGAATATTCCTCGTGCACAAGTTTGCCGGGGGGAAGGAGATGGAGACATGAACCAAGTACTGTTCAAGAAAGAGAAGCCTTGTCGGGGAGCAAACAATCTATGAAAGCTAAGTTACCCAAGTTTGAGTATTTCAAACATTTCAAAAAAAAATTAGTTGTCTTCCTTGAACAACCACACTTTGTATGGAAAACCTGTGCGCGGAGGAACCTACCCGTGACTAGCCGCACCCTTACTTTGTTTCGAGCACGCTCAACGACTTAAGTGAGCTGCGACAAGTGTCGCGCCCTCACTTCGTTTTCGAGTTCGCTCAGCAATCTAAGCGTGCTGCGACTAGCTGCGGCAAGGTTTCTTGCCGGCAAGGGTATTGCCAGCAGGCTGCTAAGAGTCCAGCACTCAGCGCTCGCGGCAAGGGTCCCTTGCCGGCAAGTTCCCTAAAAGCGTAGGGTAAAAAGCATACAAAGTAAAGGACCAAAAGCAAGAAAGATAACACTGCATTGATTACCCCAAAATAAAAGTGTATATTACAAAGATAACTTGCCGCAATACTAACAGATTCTTGTCCATAACATACTTTGCAGCGGCAAAGGAAGCAGAAAGAAAGGAATCTAATCTACGCGGTCGCCTTCACGCCTCGTGATCTTGCCCACCTTGGCGACGATGTGGGCAACCTGCGCCTTCAACGCCTCCTGATCAGCTTCGGGCGGCAAGGTGCGGAGGACGTTGACGAGGTTGATGCCGGGGTTGCGGTAGACGATCTTCGACAAGACCCGCTCCATGGTGCCCATGCAGAGCCGACACGCCTCGTCGGCCAGCTGCACGGGGATCTTGTCCCGCAGCCGCGCAAGCGCCGGCGCAATTCCCCTGAAGAACAGACTCAACTTGGCGCTGTGTGGGAGACTCTCGTCCAGGGAGTACACGAGATGCTCCGCCCTCAGCGCCATCATCTCCATGTCAATATTGGCAGCGGAGGTGACCAGCTCATCAGTCCACTGCTCCACCGCCTGGTTGAAGTTGTTCGCCGAGACGGCGGCGCTCTCCACTAAGGCCCTTTCCTTGCGGAGTTCGTCCTTCAGCTTCGTCTCGCGGTCCCGGGCGGCGTCGAGCGAGTCAATCAAGGTGGAAACCTTCAGCTCTAAGTCAGCGATGGAGTTCTTGGCGTCAGAGAGCTCTGTGCCCTTCTCGGAGAGACGTACCTGCAGCTCAGAGTTGGTGTGGGCATCTTTCTCCCGCTCCACGTTGAGCGCGGTGACCCTATCTTCGCTCGCCTTCAGGAACAACTCCAGCTGCTCCACCTTGGCCTCCAGGTCTTTCTTGGCGGTCTCTGCGGCGGCTGCGGCGCTCCTCGCCTCCTTCAGAGCCCCGCCAATGGCCTGCTCCCGGGCGGCGAGGTCGTCCTCGTGGGCATCGAGGTCGACCTTCCGCTGGTTGAGTACTCCTTCTCGCCGGGACAGCTCCTCGGCGGCCAACCGCTGCTGCTCCTCGGCCTCAGCTTTTTCAAGGAGGAAGGCTTGCTGCGCCCCAACAAGCTCTTCACGCTCCTCCGCCAAGTTGCGGAGGGCCGCCTGGTTGGCGGCGCGGAGCTCCGCGGCGCGCTTCTCCAAGTCAGCTCCAGCCTTGGCGGCGAGAGCCTCCCGAGACTCCAACTTCGCCTGCCTGGCCCGGTACAAGGCCAGGAGCCGACGAAGGAGTCTCTCCTCTTCGGGCTCGTCGCTGCTGCCGGGCGCTTCAACAACCTTCAATCCGGCGGAGGCGAGGACCTCTCCGTCAAAGGTCTCTCCCTCCGCGGGTGCTCGAGACGAGGACGCCCACGGGACTTGTATGAAGACCCCGTTGGCGGCCTCCAGGTAGACGCCCTGCCCAGCCGCGGAGGCGGAAGGGTCGGCGGCCGGTGCAGCGTCCGGCGCTCCTGCGGCCTCCGGGCCGGCAGTGCGGTCGCCGGTCCCTTCCCCAGCCGCGGCGTCTGCGGTCGGGGCGGTCTCTTCAGCGGCAGGCTCGTCGGCTCCAGTCATTCCCTCGGTGGCAGTGGCGTTGCCACCGTCGCCGTGCACCTCCTCCTCAGCGGCGGCCTCCGTCTCCATCAGCTCTGGGGCGGGAGGATCTAGCAGAAGAAAAAGAAAAGAAAGAATCAAGCAAATATCCAAAAAGACAAATCCAAGAAGAAGGAGTTGCAAGGTTTACCTTCGCGGACTTCTTCGACGACGGGGTCCCTCGCCGGGGAATTCTCCCTTGGCGGCGGAGTAGTGGCCCCTGCTGGCGGAGGGCCGCCTGCGCCCTCCCTTGGCGGGGTGCTCACCCTTGTCGGGCTGCTCACCCTTGGCGGGGTACTCGCCCTTGGCGGAGTGCCCGTCCTTGGCGGAGCGTTCTCCCTCGCCGGGGAGTTCGTCCTTGGCGGGGAGAGTGGAGCAAGTGGCTCGTCGGGGGCGACCTCCTGGCGCTCCTGCGGCTGCGGCTCCACTTCTGCACAAGACAACAAGACATCAACCAAGATGATAACCTCAAGCGCACCTGTCAAGCGGAAAGATAAATACCAGACTTACGCTGGGGGCTGCGCTGGGGGCTGCTCCTCGGAGCAGCAGGCTGATCCGGCAAGCTCGTCGCCGGCACGTCGCCTGCCGCCGCGGCGGGCTCGTCGTCCTCGATATTGACCACCGGGATCTTGGCCCTCTTCGCCATCCACTGGGTCAAGGTCCTGCGGAGCAAAACAAAAGCAAGATCAGAACCAAGCAAGGAAAATCAAGACAAAATCGAAGAAACTAAAAGAATTGCAAGTACTTACTCCTCTTCCTCTTCATCGGAGCTGAGGGCGGAGAAGTCAAACTCCGCCTGGGGTGCTCCCGCGCGAGGAGCTGGAGGAGAAGGCTCCCTCGGGCGCTTGGCGGTCTCCGGGGCTGTGGGCTGTGAAGACCCGGCCCCCGTTGTCGCCGAGGACCGAGGAGCAGAAGGAGCACCCGTTCCGCTCCGGGAAGATCCCCCTCCGCTTGGCGCTCGAGCACGGGGCGCCTCCTTGACGACTTCGCTCGTCTTGGTGGCGCGCGTCGCACGGCGCGCCGGCTGCTGCCGAGGCGCCTGTGGCCTCGCCGTCTCAGTTGCCTTGCGGAGGCGCTTCTTCGGTTGCTTCGAAGGGCTTGGCGGAGGCGGAGAGTTCTCCGAGGATGAGGAGGCATCGTCGTCAAGGTTCAGAGAGCCACCAGAGTCTTCACCAGAATCTCCAGCCCCGGCGTCCTCCTCCTCCTCGGCAGGCCCGCTGGACTCAGTGCCATGCCCGGCGGCCCTCGCTCCCCCCGGCAACCTCGCTCGTCCCGGAAAACTTCACGGAAGGCTCCCCGGCAAACTCCTCGGGCGCAAGCTTCAGCAGCTTGAGGATTTCCGCCTTCTCTGCTTGGCTCACTGCGTCCGCGGCCTGTGCCTCTTCCACAGTGTATCCAAAGTCACCCGCAGCCGCAGCTGCGGCGGCCTCCTCCATCCTGGAGGCGATGTAGGCTATATCCCGGTCAGTAGTAGCCCAGGTGAGGCCCTTGTTCTCCTCGGCGTTGCGGGGCTTCTCGACCAAGTTGTCGAAGAAGGTCAGCACGGTATCCGGTGGAGGCTCCAGCCAAGTGGGGACGACGCCATGGGAGTCGCACTCGGGCATCATCGCGCGTAGGGAATCGCGGGCAGTGCTGTTGCACAGCGGCACCACTCCCCGGGAAGGTCTGAACCACTCCGGGTGGGTCGGGTCATGCTTGAAGAGCTCCCGGACCATCCCCTTCAACTCCAAGGCAGTGAAGTTGTAGTTCAATCCAGGGCGCAGCCTCATGATGTCTACCGCATTGCCGAATTCCCAGGCGGGCCTCTTCCTTTCTTGTAAAGGGGCGATGCGGCGGCGGAGGAAATCTGCTCCAACTTCTCCGATAGTCAAATTGGCGACCCGGAGATGAATGATCCTAATGAGGGCGATCTGAAGCTTGCTGTCCTCCGGGGCCAATTCACTCCAATCCCTGCCGCGCACTATGGCAGTCTGGCGCGGCGAGGTAAAGGGCTCAGGCTTATCTTCCAGCACCCAGCACCAATCGGCTCTCCACTCCTCCCACTTGCCGCGAAGCTCTCCCTTCAGGTACGAGTCCTTCTTGTTCAGCCTAAAGATCCAGGAGATGCCGCCAGAGAGGGGGGCACCTGACTCTACTCTAGGCATGAAGAAGTGGCGGAAAAGAGCTACATTTGGATGAACCCCAACATAGTTTTCGCACAGATGTACGAAAACGGCCATCGTAAGGATGGCGTTGGGGGTGAAATCTAGGAGGTGAAGGCCATATGTATTCATTACATCACAAAAGAACTCCGAGAACGGAGGGCACAGACCACAATGGAAGAACGCGGCAAAGAAAAAGTACCCGCCGGGGAACATGTCAGCGGCGACGGCGGGGAAGACTCTGGTGCGGGGATGAGCTTTGGTCTCCCTCGCCCAGAACAAATAGTATTTGTTCCGCAGCTCCCCCGCGCCAAGCCTCGGCGCGAAGACCACGCACTTCTTCCGCAGGGCTGCCAGCTTCGCCGCCTGCTCGGACTTCTCCTTCTTGGCCTTGTCGCTCTTCGCCTTGTCGCTCTTCGGAGCCATGGCGGGGGCGGTGGGGAAAGAGGCGAGGAGGTCGACGGTGCCGCGGATGCGGGAGACGGCGGAGGAAGGGAGGGGCTTGGCTCTCTGTCGACCTTTGGGAGGCGGAGGGCGACGGGGGTTTCTGGAGAATCAAGGCGCAATGAAGACGATGGAGGGGAACTGCCCCTGCTTCCTTTGCTTTTAAGGGGGAAGTGGGGGACATTCCGCATTTCCCATTAAAGAACAGGCCACGACCTCTCCCAGGACGCCGCAATCGACGTGTGCCGTTAGGGATGGATGCGGCGGATACGGAAGGGGATACGGCTTGCCGTGGGCCGCGCGTGCCCGTGCACTGTCTTGGGCCTGGCCCAACAGTGCTCGGCACCGTGTGTGGCCCAGGCCCGGGGGCTCCTGTCGGTGTACTAAGATAGGGGTACCTTAGTACCCCAACTTGTGCACGGGCAGTAGCAGCTTCCCGTGGCAGGGCTTACCACGTGCTTGCCGGGAACCTTTCTGGTCCCTATGAAGCCATTCAAGAACAAAGTATACAAGACAGAAGATCAAGGCCCCGGCAAGAGGAGCTTACCGGGAAGGCCGCACCAGGCTCAAGGTTATCACTTTAGCACAAGACCCTGGCAAGAGGGGCTTGCCAGGAAGGCCAAGGAATACATACCTCAAGAGATGCCTCGGCGCATCTTGCGCCCCGGCAGGACCCGGAGAGCGACAAGCTTCCGGGCCCGGCAAGATCACTACCCCGGCAAGGTGCTTGCCGGGGAAACCTACACTGTGTGCCCGCGCTCCAGCTCATCGGCCCACGCGTCGCCCTGGGGCCCTTCCAGGGGCACGTGGCAGATGGCTGTGCAGCCTGGGGCACACGGTGGCAAGCCACGGTGACGAGGCTACCGCCATGGCGAACGGAGAAGCATGGACGGACGCTTTTGGGGTCGACGGCGATGGGCATTTAATGCCCTTGTCCCCCACTGTCAAAGTTAGGTGAAGTCCACTGTTCATCCACTGTTCACGCACTGTTACAACTACCACCAAATTTACACTTTTGCCCTCCTCTACGTTGACACCTGTCGGTGACCCCTTTGAGCTATAAAAGGAGGCCCATGCACAACGTAGAGGGGGTTCGGTTCGAAACCTAGACAACTCTCTCGCTCGGTGTAGCTAGTACTGTAGATCTTCAAGCTCCCGAGCCCAAGAACTCAATACAACCTAAGCAGGAGTAGGGTTTTACGCGTCCGCGCGGCCCGAACCTGGGTAAACTGCCTGTGTGTGCTCCTCGATCTGCTCTCCGTGCTCCCTTCGCTCCATTACCGCAACGTAGAAGGGGCTCCGGTCCCATAGGTGCTCGTGGGAGGACAGTTTCCCCGACATACGGCCCCGGGGTCTTCTTTCTCATATATTTGCCTTTGCGATCTATTTGCCTTTGCTTTTATTTTCAAACCAAGAACCAAAAAAAATCTTGCTGCAATTTATCTTATTTATCAACTAATCTACCAACATTTATATCTCTTTCACATTTGTTACCCGAAAGGGATTGACAACCCCTTTAACACGTCGGGTTGCGAGGTGTTGTTATTTGTGTGCAGGTGTTGTTTACGTTGTGTTGCTTGGTTCTCCTACTGGTTCGATAACCTTGCTTTCACATATGAGGGAAACCTACCGCCGTTGTGCTGCATCATCCCTTCCTCTTTGGGGAAATATCGACGTAGCTTTAAGCGACATCAAATGGAATTTCTGGCGCCGTTGCGGGGGAGCACCTTCAACATATACTAGGTTCCTAATCACAAATCTCATCTGCTCGCAATTTACATTATGTGCCATTTGCCTCTCATTTTCCTCTCCCCCACTTCACAAACATTTGCCGTTTTATTCGCCTCTCTTTTCCCGTCAGCTGTTCTCTCGTCAGATCTATTATTTGCTTGTAATCATGAGTGATTTCGGTATGGCACCAACAGATGATGGCCTTACTCCTAAAATTGGACATACATGCAATCTGGATGCTAAAACTTTGATCTTGGGGCAAAGGAACTTTATGGAAAAAGAACGTATCCAAGAATTTTTCAATTGTGTTGGGAATCTAAGTCTTGATGATGCTCCTATACTTAGAACTACTAGATCTTATGCGGATGCTATTTTAGCACTAATTCTGAAACTTGAAAGTAAATTTATCTGTACTCATCCCACTTTGCAAAGATTGTTTTTTGAGCTTCTCGATATAAAAAATCCTAGAGCTGGAAAATGTGCCACTCTTATTCTTATGAATGAGTTTGACTATATAATACGGGAAGCTAGGGAATTTTTTTATCATTATGGTATGAATTGTGGAAAACTGGTGATAGATCAAATTATTTATAATAGTGATTATACACTAAGGCATTTGCTTGGGGAAAATAAGATCTTTGATGAAAATCTTAAAAATGAAGTCCCCGTTCTAAACATAATCCAACAAGTTTTTAATAATATTAACCAACACTACTCTTAGATTGTTGCGGGAAATGAAAGGGGTTATGATGAAAACCAACTAAGGATTGCTAAACTTTCCATGGATAATATGTTTTATGTTGTGTTTACAAAACCCCGTGATGAAAACACCTCTAAGAAAACTAAGAAGAAGGAAGATGACAACACTTGAGATCTTGAAATTATGCCTAGCTAAGGGCGTAAAACGACAGCGCTTGTTGGGAGGCAACCCAATGAATAAATTTTATTTTTGCTTTTTGTTTTCTGTTCTTGTGTATTTACACAATTATGCTACTGGTATGATTGTGTTTTTTGTGTTTTAATTAGTGTTTGTGCCAAGTATAACCGATAGGATCTTCTTGGGTGATAGTTGTTTGATCTTGCTGAAAAAGACAGAAACTTTGCGCTCACGAGAAAAATTATCATTTTTAAAACAAAAGTGCTTCTTAGTTTATTCTGTTTGAAGAAGGTTAATATACAAATTTCTCAAGTGGCCCTATTTTTTCAAGATTTTTAGAGTTCCAGAAGTTTTTGAAACTTCCAGATTACTACAGATCGTTATGTTTTTGACAGATTCTGTTTTCTTTGTGTTCTGTGCTTATTTTGATGGCTCTATGGTTATCTTTGATGAGTTTTTTTCATAGAAAAGTTGGAATATAGTAGATAAAATACAAAAACAATATATGAATTGGTTTGACAGAACACTTATAGTAGTGGTTTGATTTCTTATACTAACGGATCTCACGATGGTTTTGTTGGAGTTTTGTGTGATTGAAGTTTCCAAGTTTTGGGTTATCTTACTATGGATGAAGGAAGGATGGAAGAGCCTAAGATTGGGGATGCCTCAGCATACCAAGCTATTATCCAAAAATGAGCAACCAACTAAGCTTGGGGATGCCCCGAGTGGCAGCCCCGCTTTCTTCCAACGACTATCGGTATTTTACTCAAAACTATATTTTTATTCGTCACATCATATGTGTTTTGCTTGGAGCGTCTTGTATGATATGAGTCTTTGCTTGTTTTATTTTGCTTTTTAAGTCATCAATCCTTGCTGTACACACCTATTTGAGAGAGCCAAAATTATGCCATGACTTGTTAGAATAGCTCTCTATGCTTCACTTAAATTTTTATGAGCAATGGACTTGCTCTAGTGCTTCACTTATATCTTTTGAGCACGGCGTGCTTAGTATTTTTGACGAAATACTCTCTTGCTACACTTTGATTTATTTGAGAGTTAGTAAAATTTTAAAGAAATTCTCTCTTGCTTCACTTATATTATTTTGAGAGAATGAAGAAAAATTATGCTCATGATCTTCACTTATATTTGTTTGAGCTTATCAAAAGCAAACACATGAAAATTAGTCCCAAAGTGATAGATATCCAAGAAGGATATAATTAAAAAATGTGTCACAAAGATCATTGGACAAAATAACTTGATTCCTTGTAATAGTTTTTGAGATATGATGATGTGATATGTGAGTTATGTTGATGAGTAATTGTGCTCTAGTAAGAATATTAGTGTTAAAGTTTGTGATTCCCTATGCAAGCACGAAAGTCAATAATTATGCAATGAAATTATATCCTACTTGTGGTGCATTATTCGGTGTTATTTATGCTCAATGTTCGCTTACGATATTATTTGTTTAATGGTTGGTCGCTTCCCAGCCTTTTGCTAACCTTCATTTTGCACTAAGTATGATCTCTACTTGTGCATCCAAAATACTTTATCACGGTTTTGCCACATGAGTCCACCATACCTACCTGTATGCGGTATTTCCTTGCCGTTTTAAGCAAATTTGTATGTGCCATCTCTAATTTTCAAAATAAATTTCCCTTTGGTGTGCCCGTACCGCTCGCGAGGCGGTGAGGGGTGGCCAATATTTTCCATGCAAGATGTGTTATTCTCATGATGAGTGTTTATTCACTTGTCATTGCACGAGAGTTAGGCAAAGGTATTAGGGATGCCCAGTCCCGAAATGAAAAACAAATTTACTTGATGTTGTTAAATAATAAATTCCTTGGAAAGTGTTGGTATGGAAGGCAACCGTGGATTCGGCTAGCCATGGCTTGTGAAAGTTTGGTGGAAAAGGAATAAACTTTAATTTCTGTTTGGGAACCGCCTATGATATATCTAGCATGGAAAGTGTTGGGAACCTCAAGTCATTCTCGTTGGTGGGAAAAGTATACCTCCTAAAAAAAATTTATCTCTCAATTTAAGCTTTGAGCTCTGGCACCTCTAGAAATCCCTACTTCCCTCCACGAAGGGCCTTTCTTTTACTTATGCAATTTTTATTTTTGGATTTGAGTCTCCATCTTCTCTTACAAGCACCAACTAGGAAACACTATGATCATACTTGAAAATTGGGTGTAACTAATATACGAGTGTGTTTCATGAATGGATCAATGGTTGAGCATAATGGGCTAGGGATAACTTATTTTAGCATTGATATTTTTAAAGACATGATTGCTTGTTGATATGCTTGAGTATCTAAATTATTATGTCAAAACTAGATTATTGCTTTGAACCATTTAAAAGTCTGAATGTCCATGCTATAAAGAAAAGAATATGATATGACATGACATGCAGCATTCCACATCAAAAAATCTGTTTTTATCACTTACCTACTCGAGGACGAGCAGGAGTTAAGCTTGGGGATGTTGATACGTCTCCAACGTATCTATAATTTTTTATTGTTCCATGTTGTTATATTGTCATTCTTGGATGTTTTACAATCATTTTGTAGTCATTTTATATCATTTTTTGGTACTAACCTATTGACATAGTGCCAAGTGCCAGTTGTTGTTTTCTGCATGTTTTTTACATCGTGGGAAATCAATATCAAACGGAGCCCAAATACCGCGAAACTTTTTGGAGAGTTTTTATGGGCCAGAAGACACGTGATGGGCCAAGGCAGCACCTGGGGGGTGCCCCGAGGGGGCACAACCCACCAGGGCGCTCTAGCCGCCCCTGGCGCGGCCAGGTGGGTTGTGCCCACCTTGGTGGCCTTCCCGCACCGCCTCTTTGCTCTATCAATACCCCTAATATTCCAGAAACCCTAGGGAAGTCGACGAAATATTCATACAGCCGCTGCAGAGTCCAGAAACACCAGATCCAATGTAGACACCATCACAGAGGGGTTCACCACTTCCATTGGTGCATCTTCGATGATGCGTGAGTAGTTCCTTGTAGACCTATGGGTCCGTAGTTAGTAGCTAGATGGCTTCCTCTCTCTCTTTTGATTATCAATACAATGGTCTCTTGGAGATCCATATGATGTAACTCTTTTTGGGGTGTGTTTGTTGGGATCCGATGAACTTTGAGTTTATGATCAGATCTATCTTTTTATATCCATGAAAGTATTTGAGTTTCTTTGATCTCTTTAATGCATGATTGCTTATAGCCTCGTATTTCTTCTCCGATATTGGGTTTTGTTTGGCCAACTTGATCTCTTTATCTTGCAATGGGAAGAGGTGCTTTGTAGTGGGTTCGATCTTACGATGCTTGATCCCAGTGACAGAAGGGGAACCGACACGTATGTATCATTGCCACTAAGGATAAAACGACGAGGTCCATATCTAATGCCATAGATAAACGGATCTTGTTTACATCATGTCATCGTTCTTAATGCATTACTCCATTTTTCCATGAACTTAATACACTAGATGCATACTGGATAGCGGTCGATGTGTGGAGTAATAGTAGTAGATGCAGGCAGGAGTCGGTCTACTAATCTTGTACGTGATGCCTATGTAACGATCATTGCCTGGATATCGTCATGATTATTTGAATTTCTATGAATTGCCCAACAGTAATTTGTTTACCCACCGTTTGCTATTTTTCTCGAGAGAAGCCACTAGTGAAACCTACGGCCCCGGGTCTTCTTTCTCATATATTTTCCTTTGCGATCTATTTCCCTTTGCTTTTATTTTCAGATCTACTAAACCAAAAACCCAAAAATACCTTGCTGCAATTTATCTTATTTATCAACCAATCAACCAATATTTATATCTCTCTCACGTTCGTTACCCGAAAGGGATTGACAACCGCTTTAACATGTCGGGTTGCGAGGTGTTGTTATTTGTGTGCAGGTGTTGTTTATGTTGTGTTGCTTGGTTCTCCTACTGGTTCGATAACTTTGGTTTCACATCTGAGGGAAATACCTACCGCCGTTGTGCTGCATCACCCCTTCCTCTTTGGGGAAATACCAATGTAGCTTTAAGCGACATCATACTAGTTCATCCTCATCCTCCTCGCGAGGCAATCTAACCACCAAAGCAGGAGTAGGGTTTTACACCGTAAGGTGTCCCAAACCTGGGTAAATATGCATGTATGTTCCCCCGACGTTCTAGCTCATGCCCGATGACCCATGGCCTTGGCGCGATGAGCGATTGGTTGAGAGCAAGCAGGTCCTTCTTGCACGCCCCTGTGTTCGAACCTTCTTGGGACAGCGGATCCCAACTTCGACAGACTGGAAGTGAGCCGTTTGATGACTTCTATGAACTGGTCAGAGAGTATCTTCTCCATGCCACCGAAAGATTCGGAGCGTGATAAAGGGATTTGATGGACACTGTTGCAGGAAAATTCCTTTGCTCCCGTACTTGACCCTCTCTCACTAGTGAAAACAACTATACATTTAAGGCAAAATGTATACGACTCCTAGGTTACTGCATGTGAATTACTCCACTAGCCGAAAATTTTGCCCACTCCTTCGGCACATGTGCAATTGGGTCTCTTGATGAACCGTTGGGATGAAGCGACAATTGCCGCTCCCAGTTATATAAAATAAGTGGGAGAGAGAAGGAACCATTCTTCCCAAATCCCCCATTTTTTAGAGGAAACATTGCCACGCTCATCTCCACCTCGCGAAAACCGCTTACAGCTTACTTCACCACCGCCATGGCCGGCAATCAAAATTGTAGGTCGAGTGCCTCATTATGACACTAGACACGATTCTCTCGTGTTAAGTTTCTCGGCTAAGTGTGTCCATTTTCTTTCTAAGTGAATTGTAATTGTATGAAACTTTGAACCGACTGAAGTGTTATTTGATAATTTTCAAAACATTGCAGCAATTGTGCAACATGCGCTCACTTGTTCCTCCTCCTAGAGATGACTCAGATGAATAAATATCAGAGAAAGCCATGGGACAGAGGACCCATGAGTATGAAGAAGACCATTAGGACTATAATGATAAAGCTAAATCTTCACACCCACACACCCACTACGAATGTTGGTTTGGAGCATCGATGCGAGAAAAGAGAAGACTAGAATAACGATAATCATGCTAGTCAGGCCCCCATGAAAGCCTGGGTCGATCCAAATCCAGAAAACTAAAAGGAGCTAGCTCCCTCCAAGTGCAAAGTATCTGTTTTAGTAAACTACCAACAAACACACAAGTTAACAACACTACCAAAACTGAAGAAAGGTTATGCCCATCGCTCAAAACTAAGTGAATCTGACTCAAAATTTTAGTTCCAAAAATACCGAGAAAACTCTTATACTCTTTTCCTTGAATTTGCAGAGACGCTCCTACTATGAAGTTTACAAGCCACACAATACAGAGTACGATTTAGAAATTTGGATGGGCACTTGACTCAGATGAGGTGCCCTCTAGAGGCATGTGACTTTCTAATGTTTTATCCTGAGTGAAATGATAAACCTTTATTTTTGGTAATAAGTCCATTGCTTCTTGCAACTTCTTGAGCTTGCGTTGTATTCCCTCGAAGAGGAAAGGGAGATGCAGCACAGTAGCGTAAGTATTTCCCTCGGTTTTTGAGAACCAAGCTATTAATCCAGTAGGAGACCATGCGCGAGTCCCTCGCACCTGCACAAACAAATAAGAACTTTGCAGCCAACGCGATAAGGGGTTGTCAATCCCTTTACGGTCACTTACAAAAGTGAGATCTGATAGATTGGATAGTTTGTTTTTTTTGGTATTTTTTGATATAAGAACAGAAAGTAAAAGCGGAAAAGTAAAGTAGATTGTAGATTGATAGGTTGAGAATAGACCCGGGGGCCATAGGTTTCTCTAGTGGCTTCTCTCATGATAGCGGAATTCTACGGTGGGTAAATGAATTACTGTCGAGCAATTGGTAGAAAAGCGAATACTTATGAGAATATCTAGGCATGATCATTATATATAGGCATCACGTCCGAAACAAGTAGACCAAAACGATTCTGCATCTACTACTATTACTCCACACATCGACCGCTATCCAGCATGCATCTAGAGTATTAAGTTCATAAGAACAGAGTAACGCTTTAAGCAAGATGACATGATGTAGAGGGGTAAACTCAAATAACATGATATAAACCCCATCTTTTTATCCTCCATGGCAACAATACAATACGTGCCTTGCTGCCCCTACTGTCACTCGAAAAGGACACTGCAAGATTGAACCCAAAGCCAAACATTTCTCCCATTGCAAGAACTATAGATCTAGTAGGCCAAACCAAACCAATATTTCAAAGAGACTTGCAAGGATATTATAATCATACATAAAAGAGTTCAGAAAAGAACCAAATATTTCTCATAGATAATCTTGATCATAAACCCGCAATTCATCGGATCTCGACAAACACACCGCAAAAAGAGATTACATCGAATAGATCTCCTTGAAGACCGAGGAGAACTTGGTATTGAGATCCAAAGAGAGAGAAGAAGCCATCTAGGTACTAACTATGGACCCGAAGGTCTGTGGTAAACTACTCACGACTCATGGTGAGGCGATGATGATGATGTAGAAGTACTCCGTGGTAGATCCCCCCTCCGGCGGAGCTCCGGAACAGGGCCCCAAGATGGGATCTCACGGGAACAGAAGGTTGCGGCGGTGGAACTAGGGTTTTCTCTCTATATCCAATGTTTTCGAGGTACGTAGGTATATATAGGAGGAAGGAAGGCACCGGGGGCCAGACGTGGGGCCCACGAGGCAGGGGGGCGCGCCCTCACCCTCGTGGACGCCACACCAGCCCTATTCCGTGGTTCTCAAGTCTCCCATGCTGATTTTGCTCCAAAAATATCTCTCCCGAAGGTTTCATTCCATTTGGACTCAGTTTGATATTCCTATTCTGTAAAACCCTGAAATAGGCAAAAAACAACAATCTTTACCAGGCCTTTGGGTTAATAGGTGCTACCTCTTGAGCTTGCGTTGTATTCCCTCGAAGAGGAAAGGGAGATGCAGCACAGTAGCGTAAGTATTTCCCTCAGTTTTTGAGAACCAAGGTATCAATCCAGTAGGAGACCACGCGCCAGTCCCTCGTAGCTGCACAAACAAATAAGAACTTCGCAGCCAACACGATAAGGGGTTGTCAATCCCTTTACGGTCACTTACGAGAGTGAGATCTGATAGAGATGATAAGATAATATTTTTGGTATTTTTGATATAGAAATAGAAAGTAAAGAAAGCAAATAAACAACGGCGGCAGAAATTGGCTAGTTGACGGAAAAGTAATATGATAAAGATAGACCCGGGGGCCATAGTTTTCTCTATTGGCTTCTCTCATTATAGCGGTATTCTACGGCGGGTACACAAATTACTGTCGAGCAATTGAAAGAAAAGCGAATAATTATGAGACTATCTAGGCATGATCATTGTATATAGGCATCACGTCCGAGACAAGTAGACCAAAACGATTCTGCATCTACTACTATTACTCCACACATCGACCGCTATCCAGCATGCATCTAGTGTATTGAGTTCATACGAACAGAGTAACACCTTAAGCAAGATGACATGATGTAGAGGGATAAACTCAAGCAATATGATGAAAACCCCAACTTTGTATCCTCGATGGCAACAATACAATACGTGCCTTGCTGCCCCTACTGTCACTGGGAAAGGACACCGCAAGATTGAACCCAAAGCCAAGCACTTCTCCCATTGCAAGAACTATAGATCTAGTAGGCCAAACCAAACCAATAGTTCGAAGAGACTTGCAAGGATATTATGAGCACACATAAAAAGTTTAGAGAAGAACCAAATATCTTTCATAGATAACCTTGATCATAAACTCACAATTCATCGGATCTCGACAAACACACCACAAAAAGAGATTATATCGAATAGATCTCCTCGAAGACCGAGGAGAACTTTGTATTGAGATCCAGAGAGAGAGAGAGAAGAAGCCATCTAGATACTAGATATGGACCCAAAGGTCTGCGGTAAACTACTCAAAACTCATGGTGAGGGCGATGATGATGATGATGATGAAGGCCTCCGTGATGGATCCCCCTCCTGGAACAGGCTCCAAGATGGGATCTCCACGGGAACAGTAGCTACGGTGGTGGAATTAGGGTTTTCTCTCTACGTATGGAGTTTCTGGGGTACGTAGGTATATATAGGAAGAAGGGGGCACCGGGGGCCACACGGGCTGCCCTCGAGGCAGGGGGGCGCGCCCTGGGAAGGGGGGCACGCCCCCACCCTCGAGGGTGGCCCCTTTGTCTCCTGGCTTGGCCTCGAAGTCTTTCGTGTGTGATTTCCTCCAAAAATATCTCTCGTGAAGGTTTCATTCCGTTTGGACTCCGTTTGATATTCCTTTTTTGCAAAACCCTGAAATAGGCAAAAACAGCAATCTGGACTGGGCCTTTGGGTTAGTAGGATAGTCCCAAAAATGATATAAAAGTGAATGATAAAGCCCATTAAACATCCAAGACTTCATAAATAATAGCATGGAACAGTAAAAAATTATAGATACGTTGGAGACGTATCAAGCATCCCCAAGCTTAATTCATGCTCGTCCTCGAGTAGGTAAATGATAAAGAAAGAATTTTTGATGTGGAATGCTAAATATAGTTTTTCAATGTAATTTTCTTAATTGTGGCATGAATGTTCAGATCTGAAGGATTCAAGATAAAAGTCTATATTGACACAAGAAATAACAATACTTCAAGCAATACTAACAAAGCAATCATGTCTTCTCAAAATACTATGGCTAAAGAAAGTTATCCCTACAAAATCATATAGTGTTGGCTATGCTCCCTTATTATCACACAAAAATATTCATATCATGCACAACCCCGATTTCAGCCAAGCATTTGTTTTCATGCTCTATCTTTTCAGACCTTTCAACTTTCACGCAATACATGAGCGTGAGCCATGGATATAGCACTATGGGTGGAATAGAGGTGGTTGTGGAGAAGACAAAAAGAGGGAGATAGTCTCACATCGACTAGGCGTATCAACGGGCTATGGAGATGCCCATCAATAGATATCAATGTGAGTGAGTAGGGATTGCCATGCAACGGATGCACTAGAGCTAAATATGAATGAAAGCTCAACAAAGGAAACTACTGGGTGTGCATCCAACTTGCTTGCTCACGAAGACCTAGGGCATTTGAGGAAGCCCATCGTTGGAATATACAAGCCAAGTTCTATAACGAAAATTCCCACTAGTATATGAAAGTGACTAAGCATGAGACTCTCTACAATGAAGAACATGGTGCTACTTTGAAGCACAAGTGTGGAAAAAGATAGTAGCAATTGTCCCTTTTTTCTTTTTCTTTCTTTTTTTCTTTTTTTTCTTTTTGTTGGGCCTTTTTTTCTTTGGCATTTCTCTTTTTTCCTTTTTTTTGCGGAGGGGCTTTATAGATTCAACCTTTCCTCCCATGGGACAATGCTCTAATAATGATGATCATCACACTTTCATTACAACACGAAATTACAACTCGATACTACAACAACAAAGTATGACTCAATGTGAATGCCTCCGGTGGTGTACCGGTATGTGCAATGAAACAAGAGTGACATGTATAAAAAATTATGCATGGTCGCCTTGCCACAAATATGATGTCAACTACATGATCATGTAATGGCAATATGACAATATGATGCGTGTCATATAAACGGAACGGTGGAAAGTTGCATGGCAATATATATCGGAATGGCTATGGAAATGCCATGATAGGTAGGTATGGTGGCTGTTTTGAGGAACAATATGGTGGCTGTTTTGAGGAAGGATATATAGTGGGTTTATGGCATCGGCGAAAGTTGCGCGGTACAAGAAAGGCTAGCAATGGTGGAAGGGTGAGAGTGCGTATAATCCATGGACTCAACATTAGTCATAAGAACTCATATACTTATTGCAAAAATTTACGAGTCATCAAAACAAAGCAATCAACGGATGCCCCTAGGGGGGAGGTTGGTAGGAGTTAACCATCGCGCGCCCCCGACCTCCACACAAAGGTTGACACTCTACAAATACCTCATGCTTTAACTTAGTCACACAACGGTTCACCATACGTGCATGCTATGGGAATCACTAACCTTAACACAAATATTTCTCAATTTCATAATCACTCCATTAGCATGACTCTAATATCACTATCCTCATGTCTCAAAACAATTATCAAGCATCCAACATCTCTTTCTATTCAATGCACTTGATGTGATTTTTTTACTACATTGACATTGGATGTTTATCATGTGAAGACTAGTTTCTTTAGCCTAAACACTTTACCATGCTGTTTTAATAGACTCTCAAATAGATCTAAGTGAAGCATGAGAGTTCAACAATTTCTACAAAATATAACCACCGCCATGCTCTAAAAGATATAAGTGAAGCACTAGAGCAAAAACTATTCAACTCATAAGATATAAGTGAAGCACATAGAGTGTTCTAATAATTTCTAGGGCATATTTAACTCTCTCAAATAGGTGTGTCCAGCAAGGATGATTGTGGCAAACTAACAAGCAAAGACTCAAATTATACAAGACGCTCCAAGCAAAACACATAACATATTGCGAATAAAAATATAGCTCCAAGTATAGTTACCGATGGATGAAGACGAAAGAGGGGATGCCTTCCCGGAGCATCCCCAAGCTTAGGCTATTGCTACTCCTTGTTCCATAGTCCATCAAAGCAATACTCAAAACTTGAAAACTTCACAACACAAAACTTAGACAAAAATTCTCGTGAGCTCCGTTAGTAAGAGAAAGCAAACCACCACTCAAAGGTACAGCAAGGAATTCATTATTTGTTTATATTGGTGTTAAACATACTGTAATACAAGTTCTGTATGGTTCATATCCTCCAATAGTACTCATAGATGCATCGGAATAAGCAAACAACACACGAAAAACAGAATCTGTCAAAAACAGAACAGTCTGTAGTAATCTGCTGGGTTCGCCTACTTATGGAACTCCAAAAAATTCAAACTAAATTGGTAAATTTGCGCAATTTGTCTACCAATCAGAAAAAAAATCAACTAAAAAGCACGCTCCAGTAAAATCTGAAGACTACTTTAGCGAGCGCTAACGATTCTGTTTTTCACAACAAGATCAAATAAACTTCACACAAGACTTACCAAAGGTTCTACTTGGCACAAACACTAAACAAAACATGAAAACACATCTAATCAGAGGCTAGATGCAATATTTATTTCCTAACAGCAACAAAAGCAAAAAACATAAAATTGGGTTGCCTCCCAACAAGCGCTATCGTTTTACGCCCCTAGCTAGGCACGATTTTAGTGATGTTCTCATGAAAGACAAGAATTGAAGCACAAGGAGAGCATCATAAGACATGTGACAAACACATCTAAGTCTAACATACTTCCTATGCATAGGCATCTTATAGGAAATCAAATTACCAAAACAAGCAAGATCTAGCATATGCAAGGAAGGAGAAAGAAACAAGATCAATCTCAACATAACGAGAGGTAATTTAGTAACATGAAGATTTCTATGACCATATTTTCCTCTCTCATAATAATTGCGTGTAGGATCATAAGCAAATTCAACAATATAGCTATCACAAAACATATATTCAACACGATCCACATGCATACGAAGTTGACACTCTTCCGAAATAGTGGGATCAACATTAACTAAAGTCATGACCTCTCCAAACCCACTTTTATCAAAAAATTCATAAGATTGAATAGTCTCCAAATATGTGGAATCTAAAGTTGACACTCTTCCAAACCCACTTTCAATATTATGGCAATCATTATTATCAATCTCATATTCATGATGGGGTTCAAATAAATTTTCAAGATCATAAGAAGAATCACCCCAATCATGATCATAGCAACAAGTGGTGGACATAACAATACTAGCATCCCCAAGCTTAGGGTTTTGCATATCATTAGCACAATTGACATTAATAGAGTTTATAATAACATCATTACAATCATGCTTTTTACTCAAGGAGCTATCGTGAATCAATTTGTGTTTTTCTTTCAATACTTCGTCACAATTTTCAGATTCACAAATTTCAAGCAAAACCCCATAAAGATAATCTAGTGCAGTCAACTCACTAGCAATAAGTTCAACATAATTGGATCTCTTAAAGAGATTAGCAAGTGGATGAGGATCCATGCTTTAGCAAGCGAAGATGCAAGCTAATTGAGGGCACATAGCACACAAGCAAACGAGAGGCAAGCGAACGATAAACACACGACAGAAAAAGGGCAAATAAAACGGCAAAGGTGAAGTGGTGGAGAGGAAAACGAGAGGCAAATAAATGTAATGCAAAGGATAAGGGTTTGTGATAGGTACTTGGTATATGACTTTTGCGTAAGCCTCCCCAGCAACGGCGCCAGAAATTCTTCTTGCTACCTCTTGAGCTTGCGTTGTATTCCCTCAAAGAGGAAAGGGATATGCAGCACAGTAGCGTAAGTATTTCCCTCAGTTTTTGAGAACCAAGTTATCAATCCAGTAGGAGACCGCGCGCCAGTCCCTCGCAGCTGCACAAACAAATAAGAACTTCGCAGCCAACGCGATAAGGGGTTGTCAATCCCTTTACGGTCACTTACGAGAGTGAGATCTGATAGAGATGATAAGATAATATTTTTGGTATTTTTGATATAGAAACAGAAAGTAAAGAAAGCAAATAAACAACGACGGCAGAAATTGGCTAGTTGACAGAAAAGTAATATGATAAAGATAGACCCGGGGGCATAGTTTTCTCTAGTGTCTTCTCTCATGATAGCGGTATTCTACGGCGGGTAAACAAATTCTTGTCGAGCAATTGATAGAAAAGCGACTAATTATGAGACTATCTAGGCATGATCATTGTATATAGGCATCACGTCTCACACAAGTAGACCGAAACGATTCTGCATCTACTACTATTACTCCACACATCGACCGCTATCCAATATGCATCTAGTGTATTGAGTTCATACGAACAGAGTAACGCCTTAAGCAAGATGACATGATGTAGAGGGATAAACTCAAGCAATATGATGAAAACCCCATCTTTTTATCCTCGATGGCAAGAATACAATACATGCCTTGCTGCCCCTACTGTCACTGGGGAAGGACACCGCAAGATTGAACCGAAAGCCAAGCACTTCTCCCATTGCAAGAACTATAGATCTAGTAGGCCAAACCAAACCAATAATTCGAAGAGACTTGCAAGGATATTATGAGCACACTTAAAAAGTTCAGAGAAGAACCAAATATCTTTCGTAGATAACCTTGATCATAAACTCACAATTCATTGGATCTCGACAAACACACCGCAAAAAGAGATTACATCGAATAGATCTCCTCGAAGACCAAGGAGAACTTTCTATTGAGATCTAGAGAGAGAGAGAAGCCATCTAGATACTAGCTATGGACCCGAAGGTGTGTGGTAAACTACTCACAACTCATGGTGAGGGCAATGATGATGATGATGAAGGCCTCCATGATGGATCCCCCTCCCGGAACAGGCTCCAAGATGGGATCACCACGGGAACAGCAGCTACGGCGGTGGAATTAGGGTTTTCTCTCTCCGTATGGAGTTTCTAGGGTACGTAGGTATATATAGGAAGAAGGGGGCACCGGGGGCCACACGGGCTGCCCTCGAGGCAGCGGGGCGTGCCCTGGGAAGGGGGCGCGCCCCCCACCCTCGAGGGTGGCCCCTCTGTCTCCTGGCTTGGCCCCGAAGTCTTTCGTGCGTGATTTCCTCCAAAAATATCTCTCGCAAAGGTTTCATTCTATTTGGTATCCATTTGATATTCTTTTTCTGCAAAACCCTGAAATAGGCAAAAAACAGCAATCTGGACTCGGCCTTTGGGTTAGTAGGTTAGTCCCAAAAATGATATAAAATTGAATGATAAAGCCCATTAAACATCCAAGACTTCATAAATAATAGCATGGAACAATAAAAAATTATAGATACGTTGGAGACGTATCAATAGGTTAGTCCCAAAAATAATATAATAGTGTATAACAAAGCCGCCCATTAAACATCCAAAACATCATAAATAATAGCATGGAACAATAAAAAATTATAGATATGTTGGAGACGTATCAAGCATCCCCAAGCTTAATTCCTGCTCGTTCTCGAGTAGGTAAATAATAAAAACAAATTTTTTGATGTGGAATGCTAACCAACATAATTTTCAATGTATATCTCTTTATTGTGGCATGAATGTTCAGATCTAAAAGATTCAAGACAAAAGTCTATATTGACATAAGAAATAATAATACTTCAAGCATACTAACAAAGCAATCATGTCTTCTCAAAATACTATGGCTAAAGAAAGTTATCCCTACAAAATCATATAGTCTGGCTATGCTCCCTCTTCATCACACAAAATATTCAGCCAAGCACTTGTTTTCATACTTTATTCTTTCAAACCTTTCAACTTTCACGCAATACATGAGCGTAAGCCATGGATATAACACTATGGGTGGAATAGAATGGTGGTTGTCGAGAAGACAAAAAGGAGGGAGATAGTCTCACATCGACTAGGCGTATCAACGGGCTATGGAGATGCCCATCAATAGATATCAATGTGAATGAGTAGGGATTGCCATGCAACGGATGCACTAGAGCTAAATATGTATGAAAGCTCAACAAAAGAAACTAAGTGGGTGTGCATCCAACTTGCTTGCTCATGAAGACCTAGGGCATTTGAGGAAGCCCGCCGTTGGAATATACAAGCCAAGTTCTATAATGAAAAATTCCCACTAGTACATGAAAGTGACTAAACGTGAGACTCTCTATCATAAAGAACATGGTGCTACTTTGAAGCACAAGTGCGGAAACAAAAAGATAGTAGCATTGTCCCTTTTCTTTTTTCTTTTTTTTTGGAGGGGCCTTTTGTTTTGTTTGGCCTTTCCTCACATGGGACAATGCTCTAATAATGATGAACATCACACTTTTATTGACTTACAACTCGATACTAGAACAAAGTATGACTCTATTTGAATGCCTCCGGCGGTGTACCGGGATGTGCAATGAATCAAGAGTGACATGTATGAAAAATTATGCATGGTGTCTTTGCCACAAATACGATGTCAACTACATGATCATGCATGGCAATATGACAATATGAAGCGTGTCATATGAACGGAACGGTGGAAAGTTGCTTGGCAATATATCTCGGAATGGCTATGGAAATGCCATGATAGGTAGGTATGGTGGCTGTTTTGAGGAAGGTATATAGTGGCTGTTTTGCGGAAGGTATATAGTGGGTGTATGGTACTGGCGAAAGTTGCGCGGTACAAGAGAGGCTAGCAATGGTGGAAGGGTGAGGGTGCGTATAATCCATGGACTCAACATTAGTCATAAGAACTCATATACTTATTGCAAAAAATTACGAGTCATCAAAACAAAGCAATCAACGCATGCTCCTAGGGGGGAGGTTGGTAGGAGTTAAACATCGCGCGCCCCCGACCTCCACACAAAAGATGACATTCTACAAATACCTCATGCTCTAACTTCGTCACATAGCGGTTCACCGTACGTGCATGCTACGAGAATCACAAACTTTAACACAAGTATTTCTCAATTTCATAATAACTCCACTAGCATGACTCTAATATCACTATCCTGATATCTCAAAACAATTATCAAGCATCCAACTTCTCTTCATATTCAATGCACCTAGTATGAAAGTTTTTACTACATTGATCTTGAACGTCTATCATGTGAAGGCTAGTTTTATAGCCAAAGCACATTACCATGCTGTTTTAATAGACTCTCAAAAGGATATAAGTGAAGCATGAGAGATCAACAATTTCTACAAAATAAAATCACCACCGTGCTCTAAAAGATATAAGTGAAGCACTAGAGCAAACTATTTAGCTCAAAAGATATAAGTGAAGCACATAGAGTGTTATAACAATTTCTAGGCCATATTTATCTCTCTCAGAAGGTGTGTCCAGCAAGGATAATTGTGGCAAACTAACAAGCAAAGACTCAAATTATACATGATGCTCCAAGTAAAACACATATCATGTGGTGAATAAAAATATAGCCCCGAGTATAGTTACCGATAGATGAAGACGAAAGAGGGGATGCCTTCCCGGGGCATTCCCAAGCTTAGGCTTTTGGTTGTCCTTGAATTTTACCTTGGGGTGCCTTGGGCATCCCCAAGCTTAGGCTCTTGCCACTCTTTGTTCCATAGTCCATCAAAGCAATACTCAAAACATGAAAACTTCACAACACAAAACTTAGACAAAAATCTCGTGAGCTCCGTTAGTATAAGAAAACAAACCACCACTCAAAGGTACTGTAATGAACTCATTCTTTTTTTATATTGGTGTTAAATCTACTGTATTCCAACTTCTCTATGATTCATACTCCCCAATACTAATCATAGATTCATCATAATAAGCAAACAACACACGAAAAACAGAATCTGTCAAAAACAGAACAGTTTGTAGTAATCTGTAACTTTCTCATACTTTTGTAACTCCAAAAAATTGAAATAAATTGGTAAACGTGAGGAATTTGTCTATTAATCATCTTCAAAAATAATCAACTAAATAGCACACTCCAGCAAAATCTGGTGACCATTCTAGTGAGCGCTAACGATTCTGTTTTTCACAGAAGATCATATAAACTTCACACAAGTCTTCCCAGAGGTTCTACTTGGCACAAACACTAACTAAAACATAAAACCACATCTAAACAGAAGCTAGATGCAATATTTATTCCTAAAAATAAGCAAAAAAAATGGGTTGCCTCCCAACAAGCGCTATCGTTTTACGCCCCTAGCTAGGCACGATACAAGGATAGATCTAGGGATTGCCATAATGATAAGATATATCGCGAAAACTCATCTCATATTCCCTACGTTCAGCAGCAAGTTTCCTTTGTGGCAAGCAAAAGTAATCAAAAGGGCTAAATTTAAGGGGACAAAAGTCCCCCATATCAAGCTCAGGAGGTATAGGTTCCTCTATTGGCCCTTTATAGTGTACAACCAATTCATCATTATAGGCATTCTTTTGGCAGAAGGTCATGAGCCTTCGCTCAAGGGAGAAACCTAACCCATTGTTTTGAATAGCAAAATCATCATTCAACTCTGAAATTCTATCAACCAAGACATCGGTAGGAACCTTTTTTCTAAGGTTTTCATTAAAAGCAACACGATCAGGAGATCGCAACCTCATTATGTCTTCTTGATTAAATAAGATAGCCTCTATGGGAGGTCGACCAGCATCTATCCCGTAATGAGCAAAGATTTATTAGCCTTCTTTCATGATAAATCTGAATTCATGAGCCAAAAAGATAGTAGTTGCACGCTTAACAAAAGAATGCTCAATATTGGAAAATTCCAGAAAGATTCTCTGAATACAGGGATGCATATGGATAAATTGCCTTCCAATTTCAACTACAAGCATAGATATGGCATCCGCAAGGCTACTAGTTCTGTGAAGAATAGAGCCACCCATAGTGGGCAAAGCACCGACACAAATAAAGAAGTCTTGAAGAACTCCTTTTCCAGTGATATTACCACTACCAACCCGGAACTTCTTAATATGTAAAGTGGTAGTTTCATCCGGAGGGTCAACATAGAAGATGCCCTCAACATTACTACCCTTCTCGATAAAATCTTCCCCCATCTCAAACATGAGGGCAAGCGAACGATAAACACACGACAAAAAGAAGGGCAAATAAAACGGCAAGGGTGAAGTGGGAGAGAGGAAAATGAGAGGCAAATAAATGTAATGCGAAGGATAAGGGTTTGTGATAGGTACTCGGTATATGACTTTTGCGTAAGCCTCCCCGGCAACGGCGCCAGAAATTCTTCTTTCTACTTCTCGAGCTTGCGTTGTATTCCCTCGAAGATGAAAGGGTGATGCAACACAGTAGCGTAAGTATTTCCCTTGGTTTTTGAGAACCAAGGTATCAATCCAGTAGGAGACCACGCGCAAGTCCCTCGCACCTGCACAAACAAATAAGAACTTCGCAGCCAACGCGATAAGGGGTTGTCAATCCCTTTACGGTCATTTACGAAAGTGAGATCTGATAGATAGGATAGTTTGATATTTTTGGTATTTTTTGATATAAGAACGGAAAGTAAAAGCGGAAAAGTAAAGTAGATTTTAGATTGATATGTTGAGAATAGACCCGGGGGACATAGGTTTCTCTAGTGGCTTCCCTCATGATAGCGGCATTCTACGGTGGGTAAACGAATTACTGTCGAGCAATTGATAGAAAAGCGAATACTTATGAGAGTATCTAGGCATGATCATTATATATAGGCATCACGTCCGAAACAAGTAGAACGAAATGATTCTGCATCTACTACTGTTACTCCACACATCGACCGCTATCCAACATGCATCTAGAGTATTAAGTTCATAAGAACAGAGTAACGCTTTAAGCAAGATGACATGATGTAGAGGGATAAACTCAAATAACATGATATAAACCCCATCTTTTTATCCTCGATGGCAACAATACAATACGTGCCTTGATGTCCCTACTGTTACTGGGAAAGGACACTGCAAGATTGAACCCAAAGCCAAGCACTTCTCCCATTGCAAGAACTATAGATCTAGTAGGCCAAACCAAACCAATAATTCGAATAGACTTGCAAGGATATTATAATCATACATAAAAGAGTTCAGAAAAGAACCAAATATTTCTCATAGATAACCTTGATCATAAACTCGCAATTCATCGGATCTCGACAAACACACCGCAAAAAGAGATTACATCGAATAGATCTCCTCGAAGACCGAGGAGAACTTGGTATTGAGATCCAAAGAGAGAGAAGAAGCCATCTAGGTACTAACTATGGACCCGAAGGTCTATGTTAAACTACTCACAACTCATGGTAAGGCGATGATGATGATGTAGAAGTACTCCGTGGTAGATCCCCCCTCCAACGGAGCTCCGGAACAGGGCCCCAAGATGGGATCTCACGGGAACAGAAGGTTGCGGCGGTGGAACTAGGGTTTTCTCTCTATCTTTGATGTTTTCGGGGTACGTAGGTATATATAGGAGGAAGGAGGGCACCGGGGGCCAGACATGGGGCCCACGAGGCAGGGGCGCCCTGTAGGGGGGCGCGCCCCCCACCCTCGTGGATGCCGCGTCAGCCCTATTCCGTGGTTCTCAAGTCTCCCGTGCAGATTTGCTCCAAAAATATCTCTCCTGAAGGTTTCATTCCGTTGGACTCCGTTTGATATTCCTTTTCTGTGAAACCCTGAAATAGGCAAAAACAACAATCTGGACTGGGCCTTTGGGTTAATAGGTTAGTCCCAAAAATAATATAAAATTGTATAACAAAGCCCATTAAACATCCAAAGCATCATAAATAATAGCATGGAACAATAAAAAATTATAGATACGTTGAAGACGTATCACTACTACATCCAAGAGACGGAGATTCATGTTATTCGCGAAGAAAGTTTGCAGATCAAGTGAGACATTCATAATCTGAGTGTTGATGTAGCTTGCGATGTTGAGGCCTGATACGTCTCCAATGTATATATAATTTTTGATTGTTTCATGCTATTATATTATCTATCTTGGATGTTTTATATGCATTAATATGTTAGTTTATATGATTTTTGGGACTAACCTATTAACCCAGAGCCCAGTGCTAGTTTCTGTATTTTCCTTGTTTTTAAGTTTCGCAGAAAAGGAATGTCAAAGGAGTCCAAACGGAACGAAACTTTACGACATTTTTTCTTGGACCAGAAGACACCAGAAGGACTTGGAGTACATGCCAGGGGAGCCTCGAGGCGGCCACAAGGGTGGAGGGCCTGTCCTGGGGGGTAGGGCGCGCCCCCTACCTTTTGGGGCCCCCGAGACCCCCCTGGCCTACTTCTTTCGCCTATAAATTCCAAAATATTCCAGAAATCCCAAAACATCCATCGAAACCACTTTTCCGCCGCCTTAACCTTCTGTTCTCGCGAGATCCCATCTGGAGTCCTTTTCCGATACTCTACCGGAGGGGGAATCAACCATGGAGGGCATCTACATCAACCCTATTGCCCTTCCGATGAAGTGTGAGTAGTTTACCACAGACCGACAAGTCCATAGCTAGTAGCTAGATAGCTTATTCTCTCTCTCTTTGATCCACAATACCATGTTCTCCTCGATGTTCTTGGAGATCTATACGATGTAATCTTCTTTTGTGGTGTGTTTGTCAAGATCCGATGAATTGTGGGTTTATGATCAAATTATCTATGAATATTATTTGAGTCTCTTCTGAATTCTTATATGCATGATTTAATATCTTAGTAATTCTCTTCAAACTATCGGTTTGGTTTGGCCAACTAGATTGTTTTTTTCTTGCAATGGGAGAAGTGCTTTGCTTTGGGGTTCAATCTTGCGGTGCTCAATCCCAGTGACAGTAGGGGACATGACATGTATTGTATTGTTGCCATTGAGGATAACAAGATGGGGTTTTCATCATATTGCTTGAGTTAATTCCGCTACATCTTGTCATCTTGCTTAATGCGTTACTATGTTCTTATGAACTTAATACTCTAGATGCAGAATCATTTTGGTCGATGTGTGGAGTAATAGTAGTAGATGCAGGCAGGAGTCGGTCTACTTGATACGGACATGATGCCTATATTCATGATCATTGCCTTAGATGTCGTCATAATTATTCGCTCTTCTATCAATTGCTTGACAGTAATTTGTTCACCCACCGTAATATTTGCTATCACGAGAAGCCTCTAGTGAAACCTATGGCCCCCGGGTCTATTTTACATCTTATAAGTTTCCGATCTACTATTTTGAAATATTTTACTTTTCAATCTATAAACCAAAAACCCAAAAATATTTACTTTACTAGTTCATCTATCTCTATCAGATCTCACTTTTGCAAATAATCATGAAGGGATTGACAACCCCTTTATAGCATTGGGTGCAAGTTGTTTGATTGTTTGTGCAGGTATTTGGCGATTTGTGCGTAATCTCCTATTGGCTTGATACATAGGTTCTCAAACCGAGTGAAATACTTACTCTACTTTGCTGCATCACCCCTTCGTCTTCAAGGGAAAAACCAACGCAAGCTCAAGAGGTAGCAGGAAGAATTTATGGCACCGTTCTATGCCAAGTCAAGACCTGCCAAGTACCCTTCATTACACTCTCATCTCTCGCATTTACATAATTTTCCATTCGCCTCTCGTTTTCCTCTCCCCCACTTCTAAAACGATCTTTGAAAAGTTTTCCCTTTTCTTCGCCCTTCTTTCGTTCGTCTTCTTCGTTTGTTAGTTGCATCATGTCTGAAGTTGGGGAGGTTATTGTTGAAACTCCTAAAGAAGAACTTGAATCTTGTCCTTCGGAGCATAGAGAAACTCCTCCTAACTACAAAACAAAAGGTTTTCGTATAGGGGATGGAAATATTATTTAGAAAAACATTATCCAAGAATTCATTGATTGTACCGGACCCTTACCTATTAATAAAAGATCTATTCTTCTTGAAACAAATTGTTATGCAGACGCTATTGTTATGCTCGTTGAGAAATTAGAAAGAAAATTTGTGCACCTGTCACAACCCTAGAATTGCTTGTAATTAGTTGCATTTTTGAGCATTCATGTCATCATGTTTAATTTTCAAATGAACTGGAAATGGGGATTGGTCAAACCCTAGCACTAAATGAATTCAACTAGGTTCAAATAAAAATATTTTCAATGAACCCAAAATGCCCTTCAGAAATGTTCATCATTTTTGAATTGGCTAAAAACCTCTACCAAAAATGGTGCACATATTTCTAGTACATCTCTGGATTTTGAATTAATCCTTATTGTATTCGAATTGGAGCTATTAATACCTATAAAATATTTGGTGGCTCCAATAATTTTGAAACTTGGTGAGGGCCACTGGAATAATTCAAAAAATGCCCACGAAAAGTTTCAGAATTTATAAAAATTGTTTGGTCTTTGAACTAAATCAAAACAGAATAACAAAAAAAGAAAACTAGAAAGAAAAACATAACAGGAAAATGAGCTTACCTAACTTACCTGGCCTGGCCCAGCACGGCCTAGCCTAGCTGGCCGACGCCAGTCATCGTCTCCATCGCGCCAGAAGGACGCCGAGCGCGTGCCCGTCGCCCACAACCACATGCCGCCACCTCCTGCCTGCATCCCTCCTTGACACCCTGGACGAGCGCCACGAGACCCCCTCGACCCCCTGCACCTCTCCCCTCTTTCCTAGGACCCCCTCCCCCTCCTCTGCTCGCTTCCCGAGTGGAGCTCGTCGCCGCCGCCGCGCATACGCGTAGCCACCGTTCTCCTCTCGCCGAATCGCCGGGTCCAGAATCTCCGTCGTCGATCACTTCGTCTCCACGCTGACACACAGGACTGGAGAAGGCCACCATCGTCTGCAACATCGTCTTCTTCCTCCTCGGTGTCGTGGATCACCGTCGTCAAATTCGTCGCCATCCGTGCGTCCCCGAGCCCACTGATCTACTCTACCACCTACCTGTGAGCCCCGACGTTCTTCCCCTCTCTTCTCGTTGTCGAACACGTTCCCTAGCCGCACTTTCCGCCGGAGCCGTGAGCTCCTTGCCGCCGGCGATGTCGCCGTCGTGGCTACATACGCAATCGCTTGCGCCTAGGCGCGTCATCGTGCTCGGGTTGCCCCTAGGAGATGACCCCGACCCCCATCTGGTCATGTCGTGCACTGGAGCACCGAGCCCGTGCGTGTCCGAACTCCGGTCGCTGCAAAGCTCATCATCGCCGTCGTTTCCGGCCACCCCAACTGTTGCCGCTAGCTGTGTTAGATGCGCGCGAGTCCCAGCACCGTGTAGAGCCCCTCCATCGCTCTTTTGGTCGCCGGAGGACGTTTTCCGAGCGCCTCCGCCACCTCTGGCTTCGCCGGCGATGAGCCACGGGTCAACTCCGGTGAGTTTGACCCGGGTTGACCTAGTTTGACTCCCCCCTAGTCACTGGCATGTGGGGCCCAAGCTCTTGGTTAATTATGTTATTTAGTTAATTAGCACTAACAGCCCTGTTAACTAGTAAGACACTGACACGCGGGACCTACTGGTCAGGTTTGACTTGGACCAGCCCTGTTGACTTGCTGACGCAAGCATGACGACATGCTGACGCAATAAACCTTTCTGGATTATTTCTATTTTTAAATAACAGGAAAATTCCAGAAAATCTTTAAATCTTCAAAAATTCATAGAAATTCAACCGTAGCTCAGATTGAAATAACTGATATATGAAAAATGATCAAAAAAATATGAGGAATCTGCTTATGGCATTTTCATGCATGTTTGAACAACCTAAAGTTGTATATGAAAGTTTGATTAAATGACATTTAAAATGCCTTACATGGAGTTTGCATTTGAATCTTGTGTTCAAATCAACTTCACTTAAATTGTTACTAGTTACACTAGTCCAAATCAACAACATATTGCTATGTCATGATCATGCATCATATTGTTGCATCGCATTGATTGTGTTCTTTCCCTGTTTGCCGGTATTTGTCCCCTCTCAGTGGACGTAGTTCCGACGATGAGTTCGATGACATCGATGAAGAGTTATGCCATCTTCGGAAGTGCCAGGCAAGCAAAAACCCCTTGTTCATTCTGATACAATCCCACTCTCTCGCTTCTGCTCTCTTTTACTACATTAGGAAAACAACGATTCAACTTTTACATGTTGCGGTAGTTGAGCCCCTTTCCTCTGCATGACCTGTCATTGCCACAGTAAATAGATGAAACCCACTAGCATGAGTAGGAGTTTTTTGAGCCCTGATGTGCCTACTCATTCACGCTTGTTGTCATGTCTGCTACTGCTTAGAGTTGAGTCAGGTCTGATTCATCGGGGATGAATTGGAATGTGGTGAACATGTCCTACCGTTGAGAGCTAAGTGTGTGAACACAATTTGGTAAAGGGAGCGGTGAGAGGCCATGTAGGAGTACATGGTGGGTTGTCTCATTGAAACCGTCCTCAGGAACTGAGTTCTGTGTTTGTGATCCAAGACAGTTACTACCACTTGTTACTACCACACATTGGGTTCCGGTAACTTGACCCCTCTCGGCTTATTAATCACCTTGATCTCTGTCCATGAGTTGCAACTAGTTTTTGGTGTTTGTATGACATGTGTTGGAGGCCGTGCATAGCGCTAACCCTAGGGGTGGGCTATGATGTGGTAGATACATCGTGGCCCGGTGTATCGAGTCGCCCATTTGGTGTCTCGGGAACCCTACACACATCGTTTGGGGCCGTGAGAGAAACCTTGGCCGGACTTCCTTGTGGATGGAACCCAAATAGGCGATAAACCTGGACTAGAGACTTGCGTGGTTAGTCAGGTCGTGGCCGACACCCTTGCCAGGCTTTCGCTTGAATGTTGCTGTGATACATGACGTGTACATGGCGGTAAGTGGCGAGAGCGTGTGTGAAGAAGTACACCCCTGCAGGGTTAATATGATCTATTCGAATAGCCGCGTCCGCGGTAATGGACTACTGGGTTGCCTATGCAGTTCATAGACAAGTGAAAGTGGATACTTTAAAATGCGCAAGATAAGCGTGAGTGCTATGGATGGCCTTCTCGTAGGAAGACGGGAGCGGATCCATAGTGTTGTATTGATATGGTGAATATGTGGACTCGTGTGCGCCACCTCAAAAGAGTTACTTGCAATCATAGTATAGGTTAGCCACCGAGTCAAAGTTGGCTTGCTGCAGTTAAACCCCACAACCCCCTTTGTTGATAATGATGCATATGTAGCTAGTTCTGATGTAAGTCTTGTTGAGTACATTTGTACTCACGTTTGCTTAATTTATGTTTTTGCAGAGAGACTTCGGTCTCACTAGTGGTTCCGCATGGACTTCGACATTTAGCTTGTTGCCTCAGCTACGATCTTGTACCCTTGGGGGGTCTTGTAGATAGTCAGGCTTCACAGCCTTTTTCATTTGTAGTTGTCAGTACCCACACATGTTATGCTTCTGTTGCTTGTATGCCCTGTATGTTGGGTCATGAGACCCATGTTTGTAATATCTGGCTCCTCGTAGCCTAATGAATAAATACATTGATTCATAGAGTTTTGTTGTGATGACATGTTGTATTTGCATGGGGAAATGCCTCCTAGTGCTTCCACTGAGCCTTGGTAGCTTGCTACTGCTCCGGAACACATGGATTGACCGGCATGTGTCCTTCCTTGATTCCGTGTCTGTCCCCTATGGGGAAATGTCACGCGGTGTATACCGGAGTCCTGTTAGCTTGCTTCAGCCCAACAACACTCGTTGCTGACCGACACGTGCATTGTTGGGTCATGTATGCATGTCCCTGTAATTTAGCGCCACTTTTGGTTTATAACTAGTCATGTCGGCCCGGGTTCTCTATCATATGGATGCTAGTGACACTATCATATACGTGAGCCAAAATGCGCAAACGGTCCCGGGCCAGGTAAGGTGGCACCCGTGGGGATACAGTGCGTGAGGTCGCAAAGTGATATGATGTGTTACATGCTAGATCGGTGTGACTTAGGATCGGTGTAATGCCCCAGATGTAACACTTTCCAATTATGGCAATATATGAAACTTTTACTTCATCAATTCCATTCTGGGCTCTTCTTTCATTTCGGGTTTCTTCGTTTTGTCGTGTGCGTGTGTGCATTTCATCCATGTCATGTTATCATGTCCATTGCATTGCATTCGTGTTGTCACTTGCACCCGGTCCCACTCGCCTCTTCCTGTCGTCCATTTCGAGTTCCGACACTCACACATGTGCCCGTGGCGCCCCCGAGTCCTTCTTTCGTGTGTGGCCATGTAACGTTCCCGGAATGAGGTGAGACTTGTCGTGCGATGTTGTTTTGGTACGTGTAGTCCGCCTGTCAAGTTTCATCGCGTTTGGAGTTCGTTTGGTACTCCAACGGTTAACCTAGTGGGCTAAAAGTACCTCTTCCTTTTGGCCCAAGACCCCCTCCACAACAGCCCACTAACCCAGCACAACCCCACCCATCATCTCGGTCGTCGGATCACGAACGTGTGGCCGAAAACCGCACCCCATTTGGAGTCTCCTAGCTCCCTATGCCTATAAAAAGACCCCATCCCCTCCATTTTCGGGAGAAACCCTAGTCCTCTCCTTTTTTTCCTTTTTCCCCACGCCCCGCAGCTCCTCCGGCCACCGGACACGTCCGGACGGCGCCGGACGCGCCCGGCCACTCGCAGGCCGCCACGTGGGAGCCCAGCCTCGCCGCCGCCTCCCACCGCGCGGGCCCGCCGGGCCCATCCCCGGCCCCCGTGGCCCGGGTCGCCGCCGCCGCTCGTCACGCGTCCCCGCCGCCGTCTTCCTCCACCCCGGCCGCGCCGCCGCCGCCGCGCACCGGCACCTCGCCGCCGGCCGTCGCCAGCACCAACCTCCGCCGCCGCCGGACGCGGGCCGAGCCGCGCCTCGCTGATACGTCCAAAATGTATCTATAATTTCTGCTTGCTCCATGCCTCTTTTGTGTGATATTGCTATGATATTTATGCACTTCCATACACTTTTGATCATATTTGGACTAACCTATTAACTCAGTGCACCCCAGTGCCAGTTTCTGTTTTCTGCTGTTTTTGTATTTCAGGTTTTCCCATTACGTAAATTGCCAGAAAAATCCCGGGAAAAATATATAAAAAATCAGCGTTCCGGAAGCTTCCATGCGGCCAAAGTAGGGCCAGAGGGGGGCCACCAGGGCTCCAGGCGGCCAGAGGGCGCGGCCCCCCTCCTGGCCGCGCCGCCAGGGCGCCTGGGCCCCCCTGGCCTCTTCTGACGCCCCCCTTTGACATATATTTACACCGCGTCCCGAAACCCTCGAGGACGGAACCCTTTTTCGCGATCTCATCTCTGTTCCGCCGCCGCCGCGCTTCCAAGATCGGGAGCACCAGGAGAACTCTTCCCGGCACCCTGTCGGAGGGGAGGATCACCACCGGGAGCCTCTCCACCACCATGGACGCCTCCCGGATGAGTTGTGAGTAGTCTCCCTTGGACCATGGGTCCATGACCAGTAGCTATGTGATGTTCTCCTCCCCTCTTTGTTCTTCACCGATTAGACCTCGTGAGCTGCCCTACATGATCGGGGCACATATGTAATCCTTATGCTGTTGCTATGATGAGTTTGCTGGGATCCGATGGATTATGAGATTATGTTCAGATTGTGTGTGAGTAATATATTTGATTTACCTCTTTTATATTTATGTTCTTGAGTAATTCTTGCATGTTCTCCGTTGTTGTTTATTGCTTTGGCCAAGTAGTAGGTAGTAACTCCAAGAGGGAACGTTATGCTTGATTGTGGGTTCATGCCCCTCGATGACTAGCTTGAGTGACAGAAACATGAGTCTAGGGGATATGCTGTTGCCACAAGGGGGAAAACAACGGTGCTTGTACTTGCGGGTGCAAGGATTGTTTACTTTACGAAAGTTCTTTTAATGCAGTTGTCTGTTGCTTTGAGTTTACACTATGGGTGGGACTCGCAACTTAATACCAGCGAGATGTTCTGGATAGATATCTCAAGGTGGATGATTAGTAGTAGATGCAGATGGATTTCGGTCTACTTGCCTTGGCGTACCGCCCATGCTTTTGAGCCTCTACCTTTCTTTGCAGCATAGTTAGCATTGGTTTGCGCACATAATCCTGTCAATTGCCCAGCTGTAATTTGTTTACCCCGCTTAGCTGTTTTATCGTCTTTTGGGAGAGAGACATCACTAGTGAACATCATGGGACCCCGGTCCATATTACCATCACTGATCATACCTGTTATTTATTTCCTGTTCTTACTTACTAGTTGCAGTCATACCTATCACTATTATCTCTTGCGTTTGATCCTTTGTAAACGACAAGGCCGGAGGGATTGACAACCTCTCTGTACTCGTTGGGAGCAAAGTTATTTGTATCTGTGTGCAGGTCCTGTCAATCGCTAAGTTGCGCCGCTAGCAGTTGACACCTTCTTGTTGACCCTCGGAGTCTCAGGGGATTCGATCCTTGGTATCTTTGCCAAGGGAAAACTACCGCTACACTGCGTCTCAAACCTTCCACTTGGGGTAACCAACGAGGGGCGAGAAGCCATCAAGCAAAGTTTTCTGGCGCCGTTGCCGGGGACTCCACTCTTCAAGATAGGGGAGTTGCACGCTATCTTTTACCTTTGCTTTTTAGTCTTGTTAGTTTACCTTTCAGTTTTTGCTTTAGTGTCTAATATCAAAAATCACAAAAATAGTTATCTTGCTTGCTTGCTGCTATGGGTTCCACCAAAAACACTAAATGGGAGGAGTACACCCCTTCTTCCATCACGCCAATCACCACTGTCGGGATCTACAAAAGTAATAAACCTTGTGATTATGTTAGTTTTAATGGAGAGTTATGCCCATGGCATGGTCTTCCAGGAAAAGAGTATGAGCCTCAGTCTAAAGTTGCTCCTATACTTCCCCAAACATGGGAAGACGTTCAAACTCTTATAATAGAGAGCAATTCAAACAAAGAAGATGACACTACAATTCTGCTCAATAATGATAAAATTGATTTTGATAATTGTAGTCTCTCAGAAGTTGTCACCTTTTTACAAGGAATGGCTAGAGATCCTCACACTAGCACGCTTAATCTTGCCTTCACAGAGCATATCACTAATGCTCTCACCAAAGCTAGGGAGGAGAAACTTAGGGTAGAAGCCTCCATACCTAGAAAGCTAGAAGATGGTTGGGATCCTATGATTAAAATTAAGTTGAATAACTTCTCTTGCTATGCTTTATGTGATGTTGGAGCTAGTACCTCCGTTATGCCCAAAAGAATATATGATATGCTTAAATTGAAACCTTTTGATTCTTGTTCTTTTGGTGTTCGTCTTGTTGATTCTTCCATAAAGAAACCCTTGGGGAGGATCGACGATGTTCTTATCATTGTCAATGACAATTATGTTCCCGTTGATTTTACTATTATGGATATTGAATGTGAACCTTCATGTCCAATTATTTTGGGACGTCCTTTTCTTCGCACCGTTGGTGCCATCATTGACATGAAAGAGGGGAATATAAAATTCCAATTTCCTCTCAAGAAAGGGATGGAACACTTCCCTAGAAAGAAGATTAAGTTACCTTTTGAGTCCGTTATACGGGCTAGCTATTCTTTTACTCTTGATAAAACTTGATCTCTTTGCATTATGCCTAGCTTAAAGGCATAAAAGAAAGCGCTTTTGGGAGGCAGCCCACAATGAATAAAATTTTATTTTTCTTTTGTTGTGTCTTGATGTTTGTTACTACAGTAGCATCATCATTGTATCTTTACTTTTCAGCTTTGTGCCAAGTTTAGCCTCTGATTGCAAGAAAGTTCAAAAGTTGTGACGTGCTGTCCAGAAAACAGATTCTGTCCTTGGACAGAAAAATTCGTATAAAATCACCAGATCATCTTTTTGGCCTGAATTTTTTCGACAGCGTGCTCTATACAATTGGCTTTCGAGCGTCTGTTCTGAGTTTTTTGATTTGAGTTGCAGAAGTGCCCCGAAAAAAATATTTACTACCTGCTGGTCTGTTTTTCACAGATTCTGTCATGTTTTGCCTTTTCTTCGTTTTGCAAACCTTGAGCTTGCTTTTTCTTTGCAAAAACCTTTTGGCAATCTTGAGAAACAGTAGACCTTCAAGATTATCCTTATTTCCAGCAAGGAAAAATTATTTTATTATGGGTACTAACCTCGCTAATTAGATTATGATGAGTTATGTATGAAGGGAGTTTTCAAGTGTGCGAGGGAAGATGATAAAAAGATTCAGGAGTGTCAAACGCTCAAGCTTGGGGATGCCCCCGTGCACCCCCAAGAAATATTCATGAAGACTCAAGCGTCTAAGCTTGGGGATGCCCCCATGCATCCCCTTCTCCATCAACAATTATCAGTTCGTCTTTCGTTCCACTATATTTTAATCACTTCATGTGTTATGTGCTATGCTTGGAGCGTCTTGCTTTTAGTTTCCTTTTTAGTTTTCTTTAGCTTGCTTGCTGTTCATAATGAGTTGGAACCCATCTTTCTTTGCGTGGGAGAGAAACACGCTCCACTTCAACCTAGAACATAACATGGGATTTTCATGTTTATCTTTGTTGTGTATGTTCTTTGTCTTTCAATAGCTACTGTCATGTTCAGCTCTTAGTTTTCATGCTTTACTTTTTAAAGAGCTTTTGTTTAGTTGGTTGCTGGAACTCTCTTGAGTTATCATGCTTATCTTGTTAAGAGAGTTGGCTTCTGTTGCACTGGTTGATATGTCTATGATAAAAATGCTATGTGCATAATGGTGCTTAGTAGTTCATGTTTTCTTATGGTTAGTCTCAAATAGCTGGGGGGTTCTTAATGTGTTATTGAAGTACCAACATGATTTGTTTGCCTATGATGTGGTATGGTTTAGTGATATCTTCCTCCAAGAATTTATTTTGATTGACTTGGTGTATGCTCACGCATATTTAAGACTGTAAAGAAAGTCTACCAAGCCTTGATGATCTTTAATTTCTGAGTAGCGATATAACTTCCATGCCCGATTCAATGTTGCTTTGTCGCTCTGCATGATTATGACCGTCATTGCTCTCTTAGTTGGTCGCTCCCAGTCTTTTGCTAACCTTCGCATGTACTAAGCGGACTGACTGCTTGTGCATCCAAAATCCTTTAAACCAGTTATGCCATATGAGTCCACCATACCTTCCTATACATGGTATTTACTTGCCATTCCTAACGAAGACTTTCGTGTACCATCTCAAAATTAATCAAAAGCATTTCTCTTTTGTGCCTCTGTTTTAGCTCATGAGGAAGTAGCAGTTAATTCATGATCTTTTTAAGTTGGACAAGCTTCACCCCGGGATTGCATGTCTAATGTGCAAACCCCTAATACGAGAAGGAACTGGCAAAGAGTGCGTCCGGCTCATTATAAAATTATACAACAAACAAACCCTCCTTCACGCTTTGTTCATGAGAAATCAGAAAACTTTGGCAGTGATAAACAAAGGAGATTAAGGGGATGTGATCGTCCTCGTACGGGAGCCGTTCCTCGAAACTTGTCCAGCTCGAGAAGTAATTGAGTTATCTACTAGCATTCGTTGACGAAATATGCATATCCCAAAAATAATTTTTACCTTTGTTTTTAAAAAAAACAAGAGCTCTGGTACATGTTTAGTTTTTGTTTCCGACCACGGGTTTTCAACCTTGCCATCAAAAGCCACGGTTCGAGAGTCTTCACCTTCTTTCTTTAAAGCACCAACTATTGAGTGCATGATTGTCATTCTGAGTGTAATGTGCATTGTCCCAAAGTACCATTGTCTTCTGCATGATTATGATATCGTTTATTCTGAAATCATTGTATCTAGTCGTCACTTAAACCTTGGAGGTGCCCTTGCATTTATGTTTTGCTTCACTAAAGGGGGCAAGCGAGGTACCACTTTGTCATATTTGCACACCATGCTCACTACAAATCTATTGAGTGTTTCAGTATCATATTGTAAAACTTTCAGTTCTTTGTGACATTCTCATGAGGCAACTTAATTACTACAGATTCATTGTCTCAGTAAGCATTTGTCATGTGATTGTGAAAAGTCCTTATATGGTTGATAGCATGTCACCACAGAAATTATGTTTGTTATCATTTACCTACTCGAGGACGAGTAGGAATTAAGCTTGGGGATGTTGATACGTCCAAAACGTATCTATAATTTCTGCTTGCTCCATGCCTCTTTTGTGTGATATTGCTATGATATTTATGCACTTCCATACACTTTTGATCATATTTGGACTAACCTATTAACTCAGTGCACCCCAGTGCCAGTTTGTGTTTTCTGCTGTTTTTGTATTTCAGGTTTTCCCATTACGTAAATTGCCAGAAAAATCCCGGGAAAATATATAAAAAATCAGCGTTCCGGAAGCTTCCATGCGGCCAAAGTAGGGCCAGAGGGGGGCCACCAGGGCTCCAGGCGGCCAGAGGGCGCGGTCCCCCTCCTGGCCGCGCCGCCAGGGCGCCTGGGCCCCCTGGCCTCTTCTGACGCCCCCCTTTGGCATATATTTACACCGCGTCCCGAAACCCTCGAGGACGGAACCCTTTTTTGCGATCTCATCTCTGTTCCGCCGCCGCCGCGCTTCCAAGATTGGGAGCACCAGGAGAACTCTTCCCGGCACCCTGCCGGAGGGAGGATCACCACCGGGAGCCTCTCCACCACCATGGACGCCTCCCGGATGAGTTGTGAGTAGTCTCCCTTGGACCATGGTTCCATGACCAGTAGCTATGTGATGTTCTCCTCCCCTCTTTGTTCTTCACCGATTAGACCTCGTGAGCTGCCCTACATGATCGAGGCACATATGTAATCCTTATGCTGTTGCTATGATGAGTTTGCTGGGATCCGATGGATTATGAGATTATGTTCAGATTGTGTGTGAGTAATATATTTGATTTACCTCTTTTATATTTATGTTCTTGAGTAATTCTTGCATGTTCTCTGTTGCTGTTTATTGCTTTGGCCAAGTAGTAGGTAGTAACTCCAAGAGGGAACGTTATGCTTGATTGTGGGTTCATGCCCCTCGATGACTAGCTTGAGTGACAGAAACATGAGTCTAGGGGATGTGATGTTGCCACAAGGGGGAAAACAACGGTGCTTGTACTTGCGGGTGCAAGGATTGTTTACTTTACGCAAAGTTCTTTTAATGCAGTTGTCTGTTGCTTTGAGTTTACACTATGGGTGGGACTCGCAACTTAATACCAGCGAGATGTTCTGGATAGATATCTCAAGGTGGATGATTAGTAGTAGATGCAGATGGATTTCGGTCTACTTGCCTTGGCGTACCGCCCATGCTTTTGAGCCTCTACCTTTCTTTGCAGCATAGTTAGCATTGGTTTGCGCACATAATCCTGTCAATTGCCCAGCTGTAATTTGTTTACCTCGCTTAGCTGTTTTATCGTCTTTTGGGAGAGAGACATCACTAGTGAACATCATGGGACCCCGGTCCATATTACCATCACTGATCATACCCGTTATTTATTTCCTGTTCTTACTTACTAGTTGCAGTCATACCTATCACTATTATCTCTTGCGTTTGATCCTTTGTAAACGACAAGGCCGGAGGGATTGACAACCTCTCTGTACTCGTTGGGACCAAGTTATTTGTATCTGTGTGCAGGTCCTGTCAATCGCTAAGTTGCGCCGCTAGCAGTTGACACCTTCTTGTTGACCCTCGGAGTCTCAGGGGATTCGATCCTTGGTATCTTTGCCAAGGGAAAACTACCGCTACACTGCATCTCAAACCTTCCACTTGGGGTAACCAACGAGGGGCGAGAAGCCATCACTCGCCTCCGCGCCGGTGCGCGCTCCGGCCGCCGCCCCACGGCACGACGCCGGCCGCCCTCGGCCGCCGCGCCAGCCCCGCGCCCCCTCGCCGCCGGCGGGCTACCTCGCTGGAGCCGCCGCTCCGGGCCAGATCCAGATCCACCCGAGGGTGGATCAGATCCACCAGCTCCTCCATCCAAACGCCTCGCGCCTCCGCCTGGATCTTCTCGTCCCGCTTCCCTCCGCCCCGTTTGACTTTTCGTGAGGTATAAGACGATTAAGTCCCAGATCTGCTATATTTTGTTGCCTCCTTTGCATGACTGTAACTTCGCGCTCGTAGATCCGTTTTGGGCGTGTGATATATCAAAATGATCGTGGTGATGTGCTCTTCATTTTGTTCCACTGTGGCATGCTTGTTTGAGTTAATCTTGATGACCTAATTATCGTGACAAGAGTGCTATATGTTATAAACTGCTGTTACTTGTAGATTTGTTGCCATGTTTGAGATGTGATAACTTGGTGTATGTTTATCCAAATGGAGCATATGATGTGTCAAAATGTTCATTGTGAAGTGCTCTATATGATGGTCGTTGTAGCATTCATGTTAGGTGTCATATTGTCATGTTAATCTCTGTTGCAAAAGTGCATGTGGTTGTTAAGTGTTGAAACTTGTTATGAGATGATGTTTTGAAATGCTCTTTGCTATTGATGTGTTTGTCCCCATGTCACATGTCAATATGTTTTAGAAGCGCCATCATATGGTCTTTGCTGTGGTGCAAACCACTTTCCATGATATGCCTTGAGGTGACTTAAACAAGCATGTAAACATGCCATGCCAATGTTACTGTTTTATACTTAGTGAAAAAACTGCTAAGTCTGGAATCTGTTTTAACCTGATGCTATGTTTGCTTGATGCCCCACTCAATTCCATGCTTGTTTTGGAGTGGCAAATGATCATTCCTTGTTGTCCATGTTTTTGTCTATCCATTCATGCCCTTACTTGCACATATGGCCTGCTGTAGCTTATTTATTTCTTGTTCTCAAGTTGCTATAAATTATAACTGTCAGGTTTTTATCAGCATGATCAATTTGGTGTAGCTTGTTGCTATTGATCCATGCCTCCTATGGAGTTGCTCCACTAGAGTTGTTTGTTGTATGCTATGTATACTACATGTCCGCTTTATATGCTTAGTGGAGTTGATATGCATGTTATTTTGTGCCTCCGAAGGCAGCATCGTGATGATGTTTTTGCCTTCCCAGATTTTGGCTAAGTCTGGATAATTTTATTGCAACTTGCCATGATTGGTTAATTGTGTTCCAGTAGGTTTTTGGGTGTGTTCTAAGTTCATGCTTGTTAAGTAACATGTCTACTTCACATCCATGCTTCTTGTCATCATGTTTGGGTGCTGTAGCGTATATATCTCTTGCTCCAGAGTTGCTATGTGGTTGTTAACTTCAGCTTTGCATTGTATCTTGTTTCGTGTGTATGTGTTGAACCGTTGCTCCGTTTTGAGTGTGCCCTATATGAAACTTGTGTGATTTTGCATGTAGAATCATAATATAATGTTGTTTACATGTTTTGGAGTGTGTTTGCTTCATGTTTGGATGCATCTTGCACCGTTTCCTTGCTTGTCTTGTTTTGCTCATATCTTCTAGACCGTAGCTCCGAATTAAACAAACTTTATATGAAACTTGACTAGAATTTCGTGTAGATCATCATGGTGCATGTTAACTTGCTGTTTAACAACTTTAACTTAAGGTTTGTTAAGATCTGGACCAATTTCAAAATATGCATATGAAGACTTACCGGATTTGCTATATGTTGATTTCGGCCTCATTTAAACTTGTTGTTTTGTGTTGTTCTTGTGTGCTTCATCCCTTGCCATGAAATGCATCATATAGACTTGTCTTGCATCATGTTGATTGTGCATTGCACTATGTTTGATATTGTGCCATGTTGTGTTCTTGTGTTGAGTACAGCCGGGAGCCGAGACCGAGAACGAGGGTCCTACCGAGGTTGAGTACGAGGAGCCATCTTACGATCCCATCGACGACTCGACAGGCAAGATGACCTGACCCAGATATCATTACTATCTTTGCCTATTGCTAGATGTCTCGCTCTTTAGCTTATTGCCTCGATGCCCATGTTTGTTTGTCAGCCTCCTATTGTAGCCATGAATCTCTCTAACCACCCAACCTAGCAAACCTTTATTTGGCTACGTAAGCTCCGCTCAGCCCCTCTTATAGCATTGCTAGTTTGTCGGTGTACTAAAGTAGGGGTACCTTTGTATCCCGACTTGTGCACGGGCAGTAGCAGCGTCCCGTGGCAGGGCTTGCCACGCGCTCGCCAAGGCCCACCCTAGTTCCTTTTGAGCCATTCAAGAACAAAGTATTCAAGTTAAGAAACAAGACCCCGGCAAGAGGAGCTTGCCGGGAAGGCCGCTCCAGGCTCAAGACCGCCCCTCTAGCGCAAGACCCTGGCAAGAGGAGCTTGCCAGGAAGACCGAAGAACAACATTCCAGAAGACTTGCCGTGGTGCATCACACGCCCCGGCAAGGCCCGGAGAGCGACAAGCTTCCGGGCGCGGCAAGGTAGCGACCGCGGCAAGGTGCTTGCCGCGGCAAGCTTGCACTGTGCGCCTGCGCTCCAGCTCATCTGGCCACGCGTCGACCTGGGGCCCTTCCAGGGGCACGTGGCAGATGGCTGTGCAGCCTGGGGTACACGGTGGTGAGCCACGATGACAAGACCTCCGTCGTGGCGAACGGAGACGCCCGGACGGACGCTTTTTACACTATTCGGGGCGACGGCGACGGGCATTCAATGCCCTTGTCCCCCACCGTCTAGGTTAGGTTGCTACAAACTGTTCTGTTTTTGACAGATTCTGTTTTCTGTGTGTTGTTTGCTTATTTTTGATGCATCTATGGCTAGTAACGGGGGGTATGAACCATGGAAAAGTTGGAATACAATAGATATTACACCGATATAAAATTAGAATAATATCACAATAGTACCTTGAGTGGTTATTTGCTTTGTTTTACTAACGGAGCTCACGAGATTTCTGTTGAGTTTTATGTTGTGAAGTTTTCAAGTTTTGGGTAAGGATTTGATGGACTGTGGAATAAGGAGTGGTAAAAGCCTAAGCTTGGGGATGCCCAAGGCACCCCAAGGTAAAATTCAAGGACGAACCTAAGCTTGGGGATGCCCCGGGAAGGCATCCCCTCTTTCGTCTTCATCCATCGGTAACTTTACTTGAGGCTATATTTACATTCAATACATGATATGTGTTTTGCTTGGAGCGTCTTGTATGCTATGAGTCTTTGCTTTTTAGTTTGTCACTATAATCCTTTCTGTACACACCTTTTGAGAGGGACACGCTTCAATCATTATTTATGAGAATACTCTATGTGCTTCACTTATATCTTTTGAGCTAGGCAATTTTGCTCTAGTGCTTCACTTATATCTTTCTAGAGCACGACGATGGTTTTATTTTATAGAAATTGTTGAACCCTCTTGCTTCACTTATATTATTTTGAGAGTCTCTAAAACAGCATGGTAATTAGCTTGGGTTATGAATTTAGTCCTAATATGATAGACATCCAAAGTAGGTATAATAAAATTTTCCATATGACAATTGTGATCGTTTTGAGATATGAGGATGGTAATATAAGAATCATGCTAGTAGTAAATAGTAGGGTAGAGAAAATAATTGTGTTACGGTTCGTGATTCCCGAAGCATGCACATATGGTCTCCAAAAAGTGCAACCGAAACGAGATGCCTGTGTCTTGATTGTTCACCTTTGTGTGAAGGTCGGGGGCGCGCAATGGTTAATTAATACCAACCTCCCCCCTAGGGGCATGCATAGTAGTACTTTGCTTTGAGGGCTAATAAATCTTTTGCAATAAGTATGTGAGTTATTTATGACTAATGTTGAGTCCATGGATTATACGCACTCTCACCCTTCCACCTTGCTAGCCACTCTAGTGTCGCGCAACTTTCGCTGGTGCATAAAACCCTCCATATACCTTCCTTAAAACAGCCATCATACCTACCTATCATGGCATTTCCATAGCCATTCCGAGATATATTGCCATGTAACTCCATTGTTCTGTTTATTATGACACGCATCTTCATTTTCATATTGCTTTGCATGATCATGTAGTTGACATAGTATTTGTTTCAAGGCCACCATTCATATTTTTTTATACATGTCACTCTTGGTCATTGCACATCCCGGTACACCACCGTAAGCATTCATATAGAGTCCTATCTTTGTTCTAGCATCAAGTTGTAATATCGAGTTGTAAGTAAATAAAAGTGTGATGATCATCATTATTAGAACATTGTCCCATGTGAGGTTATCAAAAATAAAAGAGGCTAATGAAGCCCAAATAAGCAAAAGAGGCCAAAGAAGCCCACCAAAAAAGAGGCCAAAGAGCCCAAAATAAAAAAATTGAGAGAAAAAGAGAGAAGGAACAATGTTACTATCTTTTTTCCATACTTGTGCTTCGGAGTAGCACCATGTTCTTCATGACAGAGAGTCTCCTATGTTGCCACTTTCATATGCTAGTGGGAATTTTCGTTATAAGAACTTGGCTTGTATATTCCAATGATGGGCTTCCTCAAATGCCCTAGGTCTTCATGAGCATGCAAGTTGATGCACACCCACTAGTTTTCTTTTTGAGCTTTCATACACTTATAGCTCTAGTGCATCCATTACATGGCAATCTCCCCACTTGCTCACATTGATATCAATTGATGGACATCTCCATAGTCCATTGATTTGCCGAGTTGATGTGAGACTTTCTCCCCACTTTTGTCTATTACCACCTTCTATTCCACCCATAGTGCTATATCCATGGCTCACGCTCATATATTGCGTGAAATATTGAAAAGGCTGAAGCGCGTTAAAAAGTATGAACCAAATGCTTGGCTGACACCGGGGTGGGCATGATTACCTTGTATTGAGAAGAGGGAGCATAATAGGACTATATGATTTTGTAGGGATAACTTTCTTTAGCCATATTAATTTTCAAGCTTGATGATTTACTATCTAGTATGCTTGGAATATCATTGTTCTCATGTCAACATAAACTTTTGCTTGAAACTTACGGATCCGAACTTTCATACCACATTAAAGAAGAATTGCACTGATAAATATATTAGGTAGCATTCCACATCAAAAATTCGGTTTTTATCATTTACCTACTCAAGGACGAGCAGGAATTAAGCTTGGGGATGCTTGATACGTCTCCAACGTATCTATAATTTTTTATTATTTCATGCTATTATATTATCTATCTTGGATGTTTTATATGCATTAATATGCTATTTTATATGATTTTTGGGACTAACCTATTAACCTAGAGCCCAGTGCCAGTTTATGTTTTTCCTTGTTTTTGAGTTTCGCAGAAAAGGAATATCAAACGGAGTCCAAACGGAACGAAACTTTACGAGGATTTTTCTTGGACCAGAAGACACCAGAAGGACTTGGAGTACACGCGAGGGGAGCCTTGAGGTGGCCAAAAGGGTGGAGGGCGTGCCCTGGGGGGTAGGGCGCGCCC